>OZ026837.1:22723344-22763344 GCA_964023205.1 Lutraria lutraria
ACAAATATCTTTTTTTTTTCGGTATAAGGAAGCACGTGTTTGTCTGTGTCGTAAGCATTCGCTACTTCCAGTCTGTGCATATTTGTTTTGTCTTTAATCTAATCCATCAGCGTTTGTCAGGAAAAAAACGTCTTACTTTGGACAAGACAAGATCTTTCTAGGAATGTCTTGTGTTTCTATATTATCCAGTCTTTAATCAGGAAAGAGAGGTGGTTTATTAGACACGTGGAGCTAATGTTCAGAAGGATTATCAAACTAGAAAACATTCTTTTAAATATTGTGCAAGAGTTGAAATCCGAGTTAGCAAAACTTTGTCCACAGCATTTTAACATACTCCAAAATACCTAATCCTTTTTTGGTGCTGAAGAATATTAGAGCGAAATAAACTTGGTTTTGAAAAAAGCAAAATATTTCTGTAATCTTAAGTCGATTCAAGGTATGGATATTTCCAAAATTGAACATTTAAACTAAAGACTATCTAAAATTCACTGAAAGATAAAATAAAAGAATTTATATATAAATATATTCAAGATCGGAATTTGGACACAGTAAATTCGGTTTGCAGTTAGTTCAACCGATGTTTTAGTAAACCTTAATTTAAGATCATTCTTAAGAGTGTTGGTTTTCACTTTTCAGGTACGCGATCGACTTATTTAACAACCCCTCCCCAAAAACATAGTATTGCCAACCGATTTCGACGAATATCTATTGCGTTTTTGGAATTTGATAATTCCTTTGCTATCGTCGACTTACAAAAATGCCGTGAGCTCCATAACTGTCATGGTTCCCGTTCCCACTTTCACTCTATTGTGTGCTGTAAGATTGGGGACGGAAACCAACTAGTTTAGCATAAAATAGTTCTACTTTCGGCTTTCGTTCAGTAGGTCAGTAATTTCTCTACAGAAGTATGCATGTAATTACATTAATCTACTATTGATGTATGTCTTATATGTGACTTTTTGACATGATATGTAAATCAGTGTTAAGGTTTATATCCACAACGCGTATCGATCGATACTATCGGCTAGAGCTATATATAGTTGGATAAATTCTAAAAATAGAATGTGGGGTTTTCCCGTCGAAGTGCAGAGAACAGAACGGCAGTACACATACATTTGCGAAGAAATAACAGTTATTGTGAAGTTCGCAATTATTATGTTGGTTCACAATGTGTGAAGGGTATTTTGATGTTAAGACAGAAGGATCGTAATGGAACTGATGAAATCGTGCGATGTCGGTATATTCCGTAGCGAGATCGGCAAATATCGCCGTATAACGGCTCGTTTCCGAATAGCTGTATTTTTTTACAATAAACTTTTACTTTCACTTCAAAACCTGTCATATAGTCCAACATCATGATATTAAGTTTAAATATAATTCACATACCAATTACATATATTTTCTGAAAAAATCTTAAACTACGATTAATCAATCGATAGTGGTTTATGTCAGTTTTGTTCCGAGTTTGGAACTAAAAACATGGAAAATCGAAAAACTCTTCAAAACCAAATTATCACTAAAAGAATTATGAAGGTCGATTTTAATTCGTTTCTAACACTGTAGTGTGCATTTAAAGTGATATGTGGTCATAATCAAGATATATTATTAAAATGGAGCGTTTTGAAGAGCTTTTCGGTATGTATTAAATCAGTAAATACGACAACAACCGTGAATGCTTATTTTGGTACCGATGGATTCGGAAAAATATAGGCTGGATATAAATGGGCTACATAAAAAACTCGAAACATCTGATAACTTAGATAACCATCATGCTAGGTTGGTGGAATTTAGCACATGAATATCAGAATATGTACATAAATAGATGGCAATATTGAGATGGTGTATGTTAATTCCTAAGCATGAATATCCATCAACTGTACAGTTCCTAATTTAGGATTTCTCCTAACAGTCATTGTTGTGTTGCCAGCAACACCATGGCAGTGACTTGTCTCATATAAAAAAATCAAATTCCGACAGTACTTTCAGTACTTTGATTTATTCCTGTAATCCATTTTTAGTATAATTACATGTACGAGGGGTTATCTAAAATTACGTGAACGTTTGAACGGCAGTCCATTGCTACAAGTTTGTGTGGCATACCTACAAACCAACATTGTTTTATAAATGACCTTGTCTGTTTCCATTTTACAGATCTGAAGTACCATGGGCAAGATGTAACAACGACTGGAACTCTCCAAGATGTTTTTCAATAGCGCATGGAAACCAAAGTTTGATCAACAACGAATCTGTTACATCGGCGTTAGAATATTTTCAGTAAGTTTTGTTGAACGAAAGTGTGGAAGGTGAGATGTTTTGTATGCGTTTTCTTCTTAGGATACATGTTTTCTTATATATATTCGTAAGTCACTGGAGCTTGTAAGACTGATTCTGACGATCAGGTATGAGACCCGGCGTTGCTCATCTTTCTTTACGGTATTTGGACCATCATAGTCATATTACATCGACCATATTTTACTTACCCCAAGCATTAAGAAAAATATCATATTAATCTTGAGGAACGAAGGTCCAAGTCAAAATGATCATGAATAATTGAAATATCGTTAATAATCTGCCACAAAAACAAATACGAGATGCTCAGGTCTAAACTTAAACATGAATTATCGTTGTGAATGTTAAATGGATTTATTTGTATTTTAATATTGTTATAATTCTCAAGAGCTGATGCCTGATTTGATTTTTTGCAAATACAATTAGGAGATTTAGCTTTATCAAATTAGATTAAGATGTTTAACAATCCCAATGAAATGCAATGATCAATTTTGTTCCAAATTATGTTCGAAAATAATAAAATTGCTAAATCGAGACAACTAATATGAGTATAATAACATGCACTATTTATCTCACATAAATGTACACATTATAGCTCTCACAAGAAACAACCACGAAAAGACACATGATCAACAGTAACGTATGAACACAGTCAACAAATCAATCAGTATGGGTCACACCAACAACATCACAACAACAGGTTCCATAAATCAGTCAGTACTGCTCACACAATCGGCAAGAATAACGTCAATTTCAATACAACAGCAAAGTCAATAAAACAACCAGTACTGCTCACACCATCAGCGAGAATAACGCCAATTTCAATACAACAGCAAAGTCAATAAAACAACCAGTACTGCTCACACCATCAGCGAGAATAACGCCAATTTCAATACAACAGCAAAGTCAATAAAACAACCAGTACTGCTCACACCATCAGCGAGAATAACGTCAATTTCAATACAACAGCAAAGTCAATAAAACAACCAGTACTGCTCACACCATCAGCGAGAATAACGCCAATTTCAATACAACAGCAAAGTCAATAAAACAACCAGTACTGCTCACACCATCAGCGAGAATAACGCCAATTTCAATACAACAGCAAAGTCAATAAAACAACCAGTACTGCTCACACCATCAGCGAATATAACGCCAATTTCAATACAACAGCAAAGTCAATAAAACAACCAGTACTGCTCACACCATCAGCGAGAATAACGCCAATTTCAATACAACAGCAAAGTCAATAAAACAACCAGTACTGCTCACACCATCAGCGAGAATAACGCCAATTTCAATACAACAGCAAAGTCAATAAAACAACCAGTACTGCTCACACCATCAGCGAGAATAACGCCAATTTCAATACAACAGCAAAGTCAATAAAACAACCAGTACTGCTCACACCATCGGCGATGATAACACCAATTTCAATACAACAGCAAAGTCAATAAAGCAATCAGTACTGCTTACACAATCAGCGAGAATAACACCAATTTCAATACAACAGCAAAGTCAATAAAACAACCAATACTGCTCACACCATTAGCGAGAATAACGCCAATTTCAATACAACAGCAAAGTCAATAAAGCAATCAGTATTGCTCTCACCAACAGCAACAAAACAATGCAGTCCATGAATAAATCAGAATTACATTCATCAACCACAACGCAACAGCATGCAGACTTCAGAACAACATCTCTTTAGATTTCATACTAACTTTGTATTTTACAGGAATAATGTCTTGGAAGCCCATCGATCTACCGGTATAGATGACATTGGTGGTATAAAATGGTCACTGTGTCTTTGTCTGGTTGGAGTCATGTTTCTCGTATATTTTGCACTATGGAAAGGAGTTAAATCATCGGGCAAGGTAAAGTATTGATAGTTTGTGATAATATTATACAGTTATTGACTAGTGAGCCATTAAATATGATGTGATATTCACCGACAGAATGTCATATTGACCGAGGCGTATTTACCTGGTTCTATTTTTAGAATTGGAAATTCCGAAATATCCATCAAATATCAAGATTCACCGTTGAAATTATGTTAGATGATGGCTCAGGCTTTAAGCCAATCGAAATGTGTTTATTTATAGATCATATAATAAAAGCAGTTATGGCGTTATGCATATCATTGGTATTATGTTATAGAATATCATTGTCCTTCCACTGATGTCTTCTTCTGATCCCATAATCTTCAAAACTGAATTTCCTTTCTCGAAAGAAAAAAGAAATTGAAGTTTGGTTAAGACGTAAATTAAAAGTTAACCAGAAGCATGAATACTGTCCTTGTCATGTGCTAAAGGCTAGATGACCTCAACAATTCAGACGAATAAACAGACAAACCGAGGATCTTGGAGGCTTCTTAACTAATATTAGACACAATGGCTTAATACAACTAGAATTAATTTCTGGTCAAATTTAACCAAAATTGTATACAATCGCTTTACCAAACTTTAACTCAAATTTTAACAAAACCTCAAATTTAACCTTATGGTTCAAATTAAAAATATTTATACAGTTGGGTGCAGGTAAGACTTATCAAAGCCTAGGATATGTCTCTCTTTCATGGTCAGTGAACAAATACATTAGAATAATTAATGAAATAATTCAGGAAATACGACTAACTTGTTAGTACATCTGTTTTTCTCCAAACATTAAACTGGCTTTGTCGGAAACACTGATATCTCTTAAGATTTTGGAAACTCTTGTTGCGTTTTATGTATTTAATTTGCTTGAGAAAATGTCTGCATCTTCCTGATTACTTTGTTGACAATGTATGTTCATTTATACAGTCATTAGATGTCAGTTAGAAATAATCATTTTCCAGAATAGATTGTGCTTACATGAGAAATAAGATTTCGAAAAGACACATAAGGCATTTCTTATAATAGTTGCCTTGAGTAAGAATTTGAACTTAAAGTCATTACTCACTAATGTTTCTACTTTATTTCTAGAAAATATCCATTTTACATCGTATTAGATATATGTATATAAGAAGTATGATATCAAAGGGCATGGGTGGCCCTTTAGTGGGCTTTTTGTGATATGTGTATTGTGTTTGACAATTTGTAAATGGGTTGATCGTATCAACTCTGGTACTTCTTTCGTATTCAAATTGTAATATTTACTCTTATCACAAGCATGTATTTCTTGTTGTTAGTTCTGGTAAAATGTATGGTTATTTATATTTCTTATAGACTGAAGTTCCGATCGGTCTTTCGATAATTCAAAGCAAAGACAAAAGTTTTGCTGTTGCACATTACACATTTTCAGTCATTTACTTAATTCATAAATCAAATCGTAATTAATGTACATTACAATTGTACTTCTTTTATTGAATTACATCATAGTATAATGTCTTGTGGAAGCTCGGCATTTAGCCATCTAATTTATTGTCCAGCATAAAGCATTGCTTGAAATCCTATGCTCCTTGTCCTGGGGAATTTTCAAGTTTACACCACTGTAACATATTGTATCATCCTCAGAATAAATAGCCGTACTTCTGTTGTCCGTTCATTTGCCTTTGTTCGATGATTGTACTTTATAGAGAGATTAGGGCATGATACTTTCTTGTTTCAGTACAAGCCTGTTTCTGTGCGTTAATATAAAATGCCGAGAATGTAAACTTTTCTGTCTTATGTTTAACAGGCTGTCTGGGTCACAGCTACAGTGCCGTATGTTGTGTTGATGATATTATTGGTTCGAGGAGCTACACTCCCAGGGTCTGGAGAGGGGATCAGATACTATGTTACCCCTGTTTGGCATAGACTGTTCGAAGTTGGTGTAAGTATCAATGTACCAATATCAAGAATCATTCAATAAGTCTATAGCATTTTTAAAGCTGAGTCAGTGACGTTGATCCAGATTGATTGCTTTGGTAAACGTTCCAAGACGGTGGCATCCAGGAAACGTAGTTTTGTCCTCCATTTTTTGTATGACCCTATATGTAAAGCGGGCTTCAGAAGAAGATAATATTTTATGGATTATCATCTTAGTACGACTATCTACTAGGCAGACAATTTCCATAATTTCCACAACGGTGTAGCTTACCATAAAGAGGAGAATGATTGATTCTTTACCTGAAGACATTACTGTTCGCTTAATTTTCTAAACGTATTGCATTATAGAACTGCATTGTGTATATGTGTTTGCATTGTATACTAGAATACCGACCAATCAAGTACTCTGCATTTGTCGGTTAAACACAATGCAAGTGCGAATTGAAAACACATACACTGCTCAATTTTTATAATCGGTCAACACGGTTTATTCTTAATATGTTGGAAGGTACATCACTTACAGTACAGATGCAGCGAAATCACTGTAACCTCTCACTGATGGGGGGTCGTGAGTTCGAGCCCCGCTACCGACTATGTCTCCTTATGTGAGAAAGTAGGCCGTTGCTGATGGAGTGTAGTACTGGTTTTTCCCAGGAACGATGGTTAGATGAACTGCCCGCCTGATATAAAATGAAAAGGGGTATAAAACATAAATAAACAAACAAACAGATGGAGCGTATGTAATGTCACTTATCCAAACATAGTATGACATTATACTGCTTGAAATAGTTAATGGTGTCTTATTCTTATAAAATACTCAAACATCTAGGTGACCGATTATAAAAAATGAACAGTGTATTCGTGTTTGAAGAATTGGTTGGTTATTGCAACAATTCGTAATTTATGCTTCAGCCTTTATTTTCATAAATTATGCATACACATGATAATTACGATGATTATTATAAATACTTCAGGTCTGGTTGGATGCTGCTGCTCAGATTTTCTTCAGTCTTGGACCTGGCTTTGGAACCCTTATGGCATTGTCAAGTTATAATAAATTTAACAACAATTGTTACATGTAAGTTTGTACGAGTGATCCCTTACCATTATATATTGTTATGCACATTATGGTCGGTCCCTCCGCTGGTCCCTCCGTCCATAACCAAACCTTGTCCGACCAATAAGTAGAAAACAAGTTGAATTAAGATCCTCCGAATTATTTTGGAGGCTGGTCAGTGCATGTAGATGGTCCCTAGCGATTTTAAGGTCAAAAGATAAAAGGTCAATGTCTTACAATCTAGTTGGCCTTCATGGGGAATCAGTGTTTGACATTCCCTTCTTGTTTATTGGCCCGTTTGTATTTTGGGCTTACCATATGGAAACTAACATATTTGTAAAGCTAAGGCAGTTGAAGAGTTGAACCCGGACAAAGTATGCGTTCGACAGTTTGACACAAGAACTTGCGATCAAAGGCATTTGCCCCCAACTCCAATTCACGGTGGCTGCCAAAATGGTCGATAGTTGTCGATAGTACTGAAAGGTCACTAAAAAATCCCACTAAAAAAAAACAGATAAACGGATGTGTTAATTTTCATGTTTTGATAAATTATCACAATCCATTTAAGTTTGAATACCACTTGAGACATTGATCGATTTTTGGCATTCTTCGTGAAGCAATTTGCCAATGACACATTGATTATCGCAATTGAAACGGAAATGGTAATTAAAGGATAGCTTCGTGATTGTTACTTGATTAATGGCTTTAATTTTGTGAAAAAAAAATCTAATTAAAATGTTTTCTAAATATTCGAATGAAAACTTCTTGGAATATTTGCATTTTTTCTTTAAATTGCGTCTGTTGAACGTAATACAAACAGATAAATGCAATATGTCGTTGACTGTGTTTTGCATTTGAAAACATTTCAAAGAGAAGTATGAAAAGAGAATTCAGACTCCAATAAAAACATATTTCGAGTTGGTTATGTCAAAAATGATCAATCTAATGTACTTGTAACAGTTAAAAGCTTTTAGTCTGTAAGATATCTATTATATCGGTTTGGTCGTGCTAAAACTAATCCGTGATGTGGCTGACACTTCCATGCATCATTTGGTACATCTGTAGTAAAAAGAATTCAGACACTTAAGTCTGTTGAGTGGAGAATTCATACAAATCAGAACTCTGGAAGTTTTATACAAACTACTTAATGTCTAAAATGAGTTATGCAATAATACGAAATCTTGTTTCGCTGAATATAATTGTTTGGGGTTTGTGTATTATAGCGTCATACCTATGGTAAGGGCAGGTTAAGTTGACTTATGAGATACTTATCTGAAGTGCATACAGTACCTCCCGAATCCCCTTTTTCAAGGGACCTGGCTGAGTTTTGCCCACGGTAACCACTTTTTTCTTATCTGGATGCTCACTAACCGACCGCACTGTTCGAACTCAGCCTCGAACATTCGATCTCCCGCTCCGAAGTCGGACGCCCTAATCAATCGTCCATGGTTGCGGTACTATGTATTACGTACTATATCGCGTGTAACTGAATTTATACATATCCGCATATATTTGCTCTTAACTAATACACTGCATTCAAACTTATATACGTTTCTTAGCATGACTACTATATTTATTAATTAGTGTACTACGTCATGATGTGTGGTGTTTCTTTTTTTCAGGGATGCCATGGTAACAGCTGTAATTAACTGTATCACAAGCTTGATCGCGGGTTTTGTTGTGTTTTCTGTGCTAGGGTACATGAGTCACATGTTGAATATCTCCATAGAAGAGTTAGCAGTTGAAGGCAAGTCTTTCTATGGCCTTGTCTTGTTTTATTTTTGTTGTTTTTTTAGCTCACCAGAGCACATAGAGCTCATGGTGAGCTATTGTGATCGCGTGTTGTCCGTCGTCCGTGCGGTGGTGTGTGCGTCCTTGCGTCCACAATGGCTTTAAACAACATCTCCTTCTTAAGCAGTAGGCCAATTTCAACGAAACTTCATAGGAATGTTCCTTGCATGGAACTACCAAAGTTGTTAAAAAAGTTTAATGTCATTACAATCTCTGGAAAAATCTCCTTGTCCATATCCACAAGACCTAGAGCTAAGATAGTTGGTATGTAGCATTGTCTAGCGGACCTATTCCAAGTTTGTTCAAATTATGGCCCCGGGGTTAAAATTGGCCCCGTCCCGGGGGTCACTTGATTCACATAGGCTTATATAGGAAAATTAAAAAAATATTCTTGTCCAAAACCGCTTGGCATAGAGCTTAGATATTTGGTATGTGGCATTGTCTAGTGGACCTCTAACAAGTTTGTTCAAATTATGGCACTGGGTTTAAAATTGGCCCCGGTCGCGGGTTTACTCTATTTCATATAATGCTTACATAGAAAAATTACAAAAAACGTCTTTTCAGAAATTGCAAGGCCTAAAGCTTAGATATTTACCCCTTTGGCCCTGGGGTAAAAATTGGACCCGCCCCTGGTCACTTGATTTTTCCTACCTTCTATTTTACTTCATTCTCTGTCGAGACTCTACGTATATATACTGTGAATAATGTGTGCACGCCATTTTGAGGATTTTGCCCAAAGACGTCATGAAAAAGTCAGAATTCCATTGTCTGCGTGCCAAAGTCCAGTAATTATAACCCTTAATAACATTAAAATGGTTTACCACAGAAAATATTCTGAAGTACTTTGAAAGACTTGTCAATGATTAAATTTTGGTACCATTGGCATACCGTATTAAATACATTGCGATGCTACGCTGTTTCATTCGTGCCGTCTGATTACATTCAAGTATACGAAATGAAACTCCTAAATCATTGTTATATTATCGTTAGTGCAGGCATAGGATTGCTATCTTCCACAAGCAGGTTCTGCACTGTTTGTTGTTGTTTTTATTATCATATATTTGACAAGCTGCATATGTAGGGCGCCTTATCGACTCAATTCTTAGAATTCTCATTTCGACAAACATACGGAACAAAGAATCACGAAAGCAATTTGGAATACAAGTGAGTTAATGAACGTATAAATATTAGTAATTTGACGAGAGTTTCACACATTTGCAGGAGGAGGAAACATGTCAGGAGAGGACACAGACATTCCTTTGAATGTCTTAAATTCATTTATGTAAATCAAGAGGTTACATAAATTTGTGACATTTATTGCTGATCTGAAGGACAGATAAATAAAGCAGTGTGAACAGTAAACAAGTCGTTTATTTATTTATCGTACAAAACAAGAAGTTATATAAGCTATTAGAGAAAACAGATTCACAAATGTAACAGTTCCCCTTTAAGCGTAAAAATGTGCCCCGTTGAACGTTTCTGAGAGTTGCGGGGTGGGAATAAGTATTATTTTGGCGAGGGTAGGATTTGTTTGTATTTTTTTCTCTTTTTACTGGTATAGAATTATATTGTATAAACCCATAACAGCACTGCTCACACGCAAGAGTTTTGATTTTAGAATTTCAAACTTATGTAAAACGTTATGCTTGGTCTATAAGTATGTAAATCTACGAGAATAGAACGATTTTCCTGAAGGTCATGTTCATACATTTCTACAAATTGATATTCGTCTTCAGTATAACCGTTTTTACACATGTAACTCACGTGTGTATAATTTTATATTAAAATGGTTTCACCGTCACCAGCCCAATCTGTTTGTTACTGTACTTTGGGGAAATTAAAGTAGATAACTATGCGATAGTAACGCCGCACTGAAGGGGTTCATGCGGGATTTATTGTTCACAAATATTTACATACGTTCCAGCACGTGTTCGACATTTAAGAGTTTTATATCTAAACTTTTCTCCTGGACCTTTCATCTGATGAATTGTTCACACCTGAAATACGAGTAGCATTTTTCCGGAAGTGGAAATACCCACACGCTCATAAAATTGTATCAATTGAGGCGTATAAGATGCAATTTACCACAAGTGATAAAACACAAGAAAAGTTTCCAATGAACACTTGAAAAGAAAACTTTTACCAACAATACGAATTCAAATCTAAAACCAGTCTCAATGTACAAAATGTATATCATTATCATTGGTCAATACAGCAGCCAACCATTTTCATCTAATCAGTGCAGGAAGTTCTAAGTTCTTAATTTGCCATTGTTATTTGATTATCACGTGATTAATAGTTTGATAAACGTCCTGTAATATCTCGATCTAATGTGAGAATGTATTACTGTTCAGAACGTGTCTCTACGCTGTAGTTACATACTATTATACCATCAGACACTGCATTAGCGTTTCTACAAACACTCCAAGCAAGCAGATATTGTTTCGTAAAATATCTTTTTTATATAACAAAACAAACTGCATATGCTAATTATTCGGAACGAACATAAAAAAAATCAATCAGATTTTTGGTCTAAGTGAATTACCGCATGCTAAACTTGAAACACGTTGTATAAAATGTTGTTAACATGGAAACCTCGCTATAGTCTTTATCTCACTCCCGCTGTGTACCATCTTATCGCAGTGTTGCTTGCACCAGTGGGGATTCTGAAGATAAACCACAATTCCATAGACACCCACGAAACATCATTTTGTATCTGCTAGTCTGATTAAATGCAAGATAAAATACTTCTAGAAATATCAAGTTCATTCAATCCAATAACTCAACTAAATGTAAAAACACGGCAATAAAGAGAGGGAAGTTTTCGTGGTCTTCATCAATAATCTTTTATAACTCTATCGATCATTCAGCTCCTTTACTTGCTGTTGGAACCTTGTTTGTGCAATCGTCTTATTTGGCACTCTTTGGTAATCATTGGTGCATTATCAGTATTTTTCTCTCGACATGGGTTTCCGATAGGGCCGTTGTCCTTTTGATACGTGGAATGACATCTATAACGCTTGGTTAGGGATTCCGCTTGTTGTCTGTGTTTATTATTTCTCTTAATTTCTAAATCGGTTGAGGTCATCGCTCCATTTTATAGTCTGTCTTGCTTCTTGGATTCCAGCTAGTGAAATGGAATGTTAGTAATAACTTCAAAAGAATTACCTTCTTCTTTGTCGTTCTTAGTTGGTGGCATCGGTTTATTAAATTATTTTTTCTATATTCCTTATTCACTATGATCATTGGTTATAATAATTAGAACATGTAAAATTAATGATATATTAGGAAAAAAAACAATATGCATAGTGTACAGCCACACTTGATTATACCACATTGTTACTGTAAAGTTAGCCAACCGTCCAATCGTACACCACCATTAATGTTAATACTATTTTACGTGATTTCTGATCGGTTAGTGATTTTTTGTTTAGACATGGTGGTAAACAATGAACAATTCAAAAAAATAAATACACCGGGTTTTTTTTTCATCTGTAGAAAATAATGTTAATGACTTGTCCATGAAATATGTATGCCGAAATATTTTCTTAATGTCCGTACAAATTCCACTTTCTGCTTCGATTTCAAGAATTCATATTTTATGTTTTATTACACTGTCAGTGTTAACCTGGTGAATATTATCAGATAAGCTTTATTGGAATATCAGAAAAATGGGAAAGTAATGAAGAAATAGTTGTAAATCAGATAAGACCTGAACATGCATTCACACATATCTGTAGATCAACTAAAGTTTGATATTTACGAGAAACTTGTAGACATATCATTAATCATTTTACTGATGAAAATAAACATATCTTTGGTGATACAAGTAAATAAATTAGGTTTGATGTGTGACCGTGGAAACTGGTAATGAAGAACAATAAAGGGCTCTGAAACGATACATCAATCCAACAACATCATCATCCAACAACAACATTAACTCATCAACAACATCAACCTAACAACAACATTAATCCAACAACAACATTAACCCAACAACAGCATTAACCGAACAACAACAGCATTAACCGAACAACAACAACATTAACCCAACAACAATATATATTACCCAACAACCACATGAACTCATCAATAACAGCATCAATCCATCAACAACATTAACCAAATAGCAATTTCTATCCAAAAGCAACATTAACCCAACAACATCATTAATCCAAAACCAACATCAATAACCCAACAACCACATTAACTCATCAACGACATTAACCCATCAACCTAACAACAACATTAAACCAACGACATCAACCTAACAACAACATAAACCCAACAACAACATTAATCCAACAACAGCATTAACTCATCAACAACATTAATCTAACAACAACATTAACCCCAAACCAACAACATTAATCCCAAACCAACAACATCAACCCAACAACAACATTAACCTAACAACAACTTTAACCCAAAGACCAACAACATTAACCCAACAACCTCATTAATTCATCAACAACAACATTCATATAACAACAACAATAATCCAACAACAAACAACATTAACCAAACAACAACTTTAACCCAAAACCAACAACATTTACCCAATAACCACAATAATTCTTCAACAACAACATTAATCCAACAACAACATTAATCCAATACCACCTTCTATTCAAAAACAACATTAACCCAATAGCATAATCTATATAAAACAATATTAACCCAATACCACCTTCTATCCAAAAACAACATTAACCGAATAGCATCATTTATCCAAAAACAATATTAACCCAATACCACCTTCTATCGAAAAACAACATTAACCCAATAGCATCATCTATCCAACACCAACATTAATCCAATACCGCATTCTATCCAAAAATAACATTAACCCAATAGCATCATCTATCCAAAAGCAACATTAACCCTATTGCATCATCTATCCAAAAATAACATTAACCCAATAGCATCATCTATCCTAAAACAATATTAACCCAATTGCATCATCTATCCAAAAATAACATTTACCCAATAGCATCATCTAACCAAAAGCAACATTAACCCAACTGCATCATCTATCCAAAAATAACATTAACCCAATAGCATCATCTATCCAAAAACAATATTAACCCGATTGCATCATCTATCCAAAAATAACATTAACCCAATAGCATCATCTATCCAAAAGCAACAGTAACCCAATAGCATCATCTATCCAAAAGCAACACTAACCCAATTGCATCATCTATCCAAAAATAACATTAACCCAATTGCATCATCTATCCAAAAATAACATAAACCCAATAGCATCATCTATCCAAAAACAATATTAACCCAATTGCATCATCTATCCAAAAATAACATTAACCCAATAGCATCATCTATCCAAAAGCAACATTAACCCAATAGCATCTTCTATCCAAAAGCAACATTAATGCAATAGCATCATCTATCCAAAAGCAACATTAACCCAATAGCATCATCTATCCAAAAGCAACACTAACCCAATTGCATTATCTATCCAAAAATAAACATTAACCCAATAGCATCATCTATCCAAAAACAATATTAACCCAATTGCATAATCTATCCAAAAATGATATAAACCCAATAGCATCATCTATCCAAAAACAATATTAACCCAATTGCATCATCTATCCAAAAATAACATTAACCCAATAGCATCATCTATCCAAAAGCAACATTAATGCAATAGCATCATCTATCCAAAAACAATATTAACCCGATTGCATCATCTATCCAAAAATAACATTTACCCAATTGCATCATCTATCCAAAAGCAACATTAACCCAATAGCATCATCTATCCAAGAGCAACATTAACCCAATAGCATCTTCTATCCAAAAGCAACATTAATGCAATAGCATCATCTATCCAAAAATAACATTAACCCAATAGCATCATCTATCCAAGAGCAACATTAACCCAATAGCATCTTCTATCCAAAAGCAACATTAATGCAATAGCATCATCTATCCAAAAACAATATTAACCCGATTGCATCATCTATCCAAAAATAACATTTACCCAATAGCATCATCTATCCAAAAGCAACATCAACCCAATAGCATCTTCTATCCAAAAGCAACATTAATGCAATAGCATCATCTATCCAAAAACAATATTAACCCGATTGCATCATCTATCCAAAAATAACATTAACCCAATAGCATCATCTATCCAAAAGCAACATTAACACAATAGCATCTTCTATCCAAAAACAATATTAACCCAATTGCATAATCTATCCAAATATAACATTAACCCAATAGCATCATCTATCCAAAAGCAACATTAACCCAATATCATCATCTATCCAAAAACAATATTAACCCAATTGCATCATCTATCCAAAAATAACATTAACCCAATAGCATCATCTATCCAAAAGCAACATTATTGCCATAGCATCATCTATCCAAAAACAATATTAACCCGATTGCATCATCTATCCAAAAATAACATTAACCCAATTGCATCATCTATCCAAAAGCAACATTAACCCAATAGCATCATCTATCCAAAAACAATATTAACCCAATTGCATCATCTATCCAAAAACAATATTAACCCAATTGCATCATCTATCCAAAAATAACATTAACCCAATAGCATCATCTATCCAAAAGCAACATTAACCCAATAGCATCATCTATCCCAAAATGATATAAACCCAATAGCATCATCTATCCAAAAACAATATTAACCCAATTGCATCATCTATCCAAAAATAACATTAACCCAATAGCATCATCTATCCAAAAGCAACATTAATGCCATAGCATCATCTATCCAAAAACAATATTAACCCGATTGCATCATCTATCCAAAAATAACATTAACCCAATTGCATCATCTATCCAAAAGCAACATTAACCCAATAGTATCTTCTATCCAAAAGCAACATTAACCCAATAGCATCTTCTATCCAAAAGCAACATTAATGCAATAGCATCATCTATCCAAAAATAACATTAACCCAATAGCATCATCTATCCAAGAGCAACATTAACCCAATAGCATCTTCTATCCAAAAGCAACATTAATGCAATAGCATCATCTATCCAAAAACAATATTAACCCGATTGCATCATCTATCCAAGAGCAACATTAACCCAATAGCATCTTCTATCCAAAAGCAACATTAATGCAATAGCATCATCTATCCAAAAACAATATTAACCCGATTGCATCATCTATCCAAAAATAACATTTACCCAATAGCATCATATATCCAAAAGCAACATCAACCCAATAGCATCTTCTATCCAAAAGCAACATTAATGCAATAGCATCATCTATCCAAAAACAATATTAACCCGATTGCATCATCTATCCAAAAATAACATTAACCCAATAGCATCATCTATCCAAGATCAACATTAACCCAATAGCATCTTCTATCCAAAAGCAACATTAATGCAATAGCATCATCTATCCAAAAACAATATTAACCCGATTGCATCATCTATCCAAAAGCAACATCAACCCAATAGCATCTTCTATCCAAAAGCAACATTAACCCAATAGCATTTTCTATCCAAAAGCAACATTAATGCAACATCATCATCTTGCATGCTCCGATTGAAAGGATACATTTTATTTCAGTTTTGCCAATTTCGCATTAAAAGTGAGGTCAACCCTTACATTTTCTTAACTTTCCCCTACCTGACCAAAACCTTTTTTTCTTGCCGATATTTCATTCTCATTTGAACTTTGTCTCCGAACTAAACATCTGCCACCTGATATTTTAGGGTATGTAAGTGGAAACCAGTCTGACTCAATTGATAATGCTGAGGTCTAAACTTCTTAAATAAAATCTAACTTAACAATTTTTGAGAATATCTCTTTCGCCAACAAAATTGGCAAACAGACGAAAATAAAGTGTTTAACTATTATATTATATTTTGCCCAAAAGATTCAGAAAATAAGAAGACATGTAATGATTCCAAATCGCCTATTTGCTTTAATTCCGTATTAATTAACTTAAAAAGGTAATAAAAATTATTTTTATTGCATTTTTCTTAAACATTCTCAAACAAATTATATTGATTAGCTCGTGCAATTATTCTCATATTGTCAGGTTTTTAGAATCCAAATAGTTCGTTTGAAATCGATCATGATTCTGATTGTGAAGTAACAATGTTTGTACAGTTACAAATACCTTTTATGAGCAGCAACATTATGTTTGGCGTTTTGGTTCTTTCATATTTGTCATCTACCATAGCTCTCCAATGATATTCCAGTTTGTATACATGTATCATTATGCGAATATCAATATAATTGTGTTTGTTTGGTTGTGGTTAGATAGTCTGCAATAATAGTTAGAATCCGGTTTGTTTTGTGTCATAATCCAAAACTGACCTTTTCGCTTCTAGTACGGTCCATTCTAGTAATACGACGGATTTGTATAATGATATAAAAGTGTCTCCTTTGAGTGCTGGCAATATAGCAATCAGAAATAAGCTGGATATTTCATTCGGATTTATACTTGATACAGAAGATAAATAAGAGTTAAAGGGGCATACCCTACAACTTGGTGCATCTAGAATCAAGGCAAAATGATGATAAATTAGAAGCTTGTAAAGAAAAAAGCCGACGAAGAAAGTTTCAGCCAAAAATTCATCCAATTAAAAATAAAATCACAAAAATATTAGTTTCCATAAAAGATCGGAAACTCTTTGGACTTTGTTGTACGATTTTTGGGTGGAAGTGATTTATTATTCATAGCTATGATTTTTGCGGCTAATACCTAAACTAGTCATTTTATGACCCAAGTTCTTCTTGCAATTATCCATTATATATTGTTTTACATATACATTTAACACATTTTTACACTTTCACAGAATGTTTGTCAGTTGTCGGGTATGCCCCTTTAAGATGTGACCGTGAAAACGAGTAATGAAGAACAAAAAAGGGCTAAAAATCTATATACATAGATGCAACAGGGCATATTCTGACTGTACTGATAAACTCTGTCATTGTCGTGACTTTTATCAAGCGAAACATTTGTAATTCGATACTATACCAGTTTCATCAAGTCGAAAATATTTGCTTGGCGGGTCATATCGCTATTCAGCGCGTATTTCTTTGTCCCCTTCGCCACATATTTGTTCCCGGCTACTCCGTTAGCTTACTTGTTCATTTGCCCCGTACCGTATATAGATTTTAACAAGCTATTAAATATACAATAAACATTTCAAAAGCTTTGTAGTTACGGTAAAAAAATATACATTTTAAATATTCTGACATTTTTTATCACTTAATATAAACATTCAGCTCAAATCAAGTTGTTTGAGAAAGATGAAAAGAAAAATACTTTTTTAATAATACCAGCTTCTTCCAAATCGATTACGCAACCCCAGGGAACTTTCTTCAACCCTATCCAATACTGATGCCGCCGTTCACGGCGCCGTCAATAATGTCCGACTGCTACGCTAGTTTTCTTGTCTTTACTCAAATTTGAAAGGATTATGGATATTTCGAAACACTTTGTATCTACTTTACTTCCTACTTGTGTGTCGGTACCAATATTTGGATAGTGTAGTCCACGATGTTCCAGTTTAGTGTTTTATGGGTGTGTGCTTCCATTTTGCGCTTCGTTCTAATAGTAATTATATAAATGCTTTATGACACATTATACCTTAAACTTTTGTTTATATGGTTAACATCGTGTATGGTTTTTATTTAGATTACTGGCGTGTGTTGCAAGTTGTGCTTAATCTCTGTAATTCCGATTCTGCTTCGGTATCAAGACCCAGCATTCGGTTACTAACATTGAAAACAATCAGTAAAAAATCACCATATCAGTTATGGGTTGTTTAGTTTTATCAAAGTTTTGAAAGCAATCATCCAATTATCAGTAGAACAAATGGCTGGTATTTCTAAACTTTTGTTCGTTTAAACTATTTGTATGATACGTATAATCTACTTGGCAGTGTGTTTATCGAAGGGAGGGATTTGTTATTGTCTGTTTTTTTAGCAATATCTCGTACTTTGATGTTTTTCAGAAAGCGTGTGGCTAGGTCGAGGTGACTGGATTTATCGTAATCATGTAATTTGTTTGATAATAAAAATATCGTATTATCTCTACAAGCTTGCTGTGTTATTATGTCAGACTTTAAAGCAATCGGCAGAAATTCTCCAGTAATTATTTATTGTTGAGCCGTTTTGCTAGTAAAATCATGCAACATGGGGGTCGTCGGGTTAGAAAGATGTAAACGATATTTCAAACGGAATTGGAAACAAAACATTAAAAAAAAGAAAGATACGACGTTTGGACACATCATGACTCCGTAGTCTGTAATTTGCTCAAGTAACGGTCCGCTTTACGCAAATAAATGGATTTCTATTCGTGATTCATTTTTCGATACATGATATTAAATTTGATTCGAATCATAATGAAAAATAAATTAAAGATACATCGATGACATTAACTGTGATCAAACCTGTGAACAAAGGCCATCCTATTGACATGTGGCCATTTTTCGGAGATCATTTTGTTCTAAATAATCAAACGATAGTTTTTAAATTTATGGCCCTTTATTCCCAGGATTGCCTTTTATTCGGAGGTAGCCGCTAACACATGTTAAATAATAATAATAATTTTACGTCTGTATTTTTTACCTTGACTACAACACGACTATACAGAAACATTTTATATTGATATTGTGATCAGGGGTCATCTTCGACCTAATTCACAATTTTATGTATTGTTATATAATTGATGTTCTGAATAAATCTTGAAATCTTGTTTGACTGTTTATTTATTTTTGCGTTATACTAGAATTTGATTTACTCTTTGTGGACAAACGTATAAAGTCTTCATATGCACCGTAGAAATAATATATGTGAATGCGCAAATTAAGTCGTATTCTATATCTTTTTTATTGTCACCAAAGTTATACTAGTTTTTTTAGATGGTATCATTTACAGGTTCTCTTTTTCAGGTCCTGGGCTGGTTTTCTACGTTTACCCTGAGGCGATTGCTACTCTGTCGGGTTCCGTTTTCTGGGCGATCATATTCTTTGTGCTACTTATTACACTAGGGCTCGATAGTACGGTAAGTAAAGAAAATAAGATGACCTTGGCCTGGATATCGACGTTTTGCCACACAAGTTTTTTATTATTTAAACATACTTAAAGCTTGCGGCTAAACAACCGATACATTCAAAACAACTCTCGACAGTAAAATATTTAGCCAAATTGACCCCAATTAAATTCTTTATTCCAGATTTTCGCTTTCAGTACAAACATATCTATACCTACCGACTATTATATGTTTAGATCGCGTTCACAGTCTTCAACTATTTCTAATTTATTATTAATCTAAATTATTTCTGATTACTTGTGTCAGAAAATTTACCGCGAAATTTCACAAATCTGCTTCTTTGATTGGAGTTTAACTTAAATTTCAAATCAGGCTTTTTTATATAATTTTCAGTATGCCTGTTCGATATTTATGAAAAATAAACTGACACTCTTCCACGAAAACCCGAGTTAATTGATATCGTACGAGCTATATTATAACTGAACTGTCCCATAGGATTTTCCCATGCACAAGATCTGTTGGAATTATTGAACCGTCTAGTAATTATTAAATGCGGTTGTTCGCAGAGTTCAATAAACAGACAATGCTAGCATTTATTTCATTCTTAATTAAATTTTTATTGACATGCAAATCATTTAATAATCACAGTTATTAATCTAAGGGACGAATACTCGGCATTTTGCTGTTTTTGTCATAATTCACTTCCAAGCCCAAAATGAATATGGGGCCATAAGGATGATATTTGATTATCAAGGGTCGTTTTGATAGAAATGATAATTATTGTGTTCGAGTTTTGTTTGTCGATGATATGTTAACAGGTCATAGGGCTGGTTATAGAACTCGACTGAGATATTATGCCCATAAACATTTTCACCAAGTTTAGTGAAGATCAGTTGATAATTGGTCAACTTAGAGAGCGGACACTGAATTTTAGTCAATTTCCAGTGTATCACGGGACGTAACTCATAAGTGCCTGGCGTGATGGGGCTGGTTATCAGACTTGACTGAGATCTCATGCCCATAAACATTTTCACCAAGTTTAGTAAAGGTCGGTTGATAATTAGTCAACTTAGAGAGCGGAAAATATATTTTTATTTAAATTTCGATGTATCAAGGGACGTTTCTCAAAAGTGCCTGGCGTGATAGGATTGGTTATCAATCTTGACCATGATCTAATGCCGATAAACATTTCACCAAGTTTGATGCAGATCGGTTGATAATTAGTCGACTTAGAGGGTGGACACCGCATTATTAGTCAATGTTCAATGTATAACTCATAAGTGCCTGGGCCGATACAATGGTTATCCAACTTGACCAAGATCTCATGGCCATTAACATTTTCATCAAGTTTATTGAGGATTCGAATAAAGCTGTTTGAATTATAGAGTGGACAACGTTGTGGACGTTGTGTGCCAACCGCCCGCCACGGGTGTTCCCATAATACGACCCGTTTTTCAAACGGGCATATAAAAAGTAGATGACTAAACATATTTTTATTGTTTTTTTATGTTTTAATGTGTATGCGTTCTCAATAGTTTCTGATTAATACATTTATATATGTATTGTAGTGTAGCGATGTACTTGATGTACAAGCTATAAACAAAATTCTGTTCTGTTCTGCTCTCTCTTAACAAAATTGTATGGGAGTGTTGAGGAAACGATAACCGTTTACTAATGATAGAGTCCGGTGCGTCATTAGCCTCGTTTTGAGAATTTTAATTTTAATGTGAAATATCTGTTTCAGTTTGGGGGATTAGAGTCGGTTATTACTGCTATTTGTGACATGAGTCCACGACTACAACGTCGTCGGGAAGTCGTTGTGGCTTTTGTTGTATTGTACTGTTTTCTCGGTGGTTTGCCGACGACAACCTATGTAAGTATCTGAATTGCCTTTTCTTTTTTTCTGTGGAGTTGAAAGTCTCTTCAACAGCGCATGTCTTATGGCAACTTTCTAGTTTTAACTGCACACACCGAACCACCGACCTTCTAAAAGCTTGCTGACCTAGTGTTTCCTCACATGTGAAGTTTGCCTGATACTGGGTGGGATGCGAACTCGCAACTTTGAAGGGATTGTTATTTCTAGTCAGAAATCATAACCTTGGCCACGTTTGCGCCTTTTTCATTTGAAGCAATAAGTATTTCAGTCATGCAGGTGCTTTCAACCACTATATATTGTTATAGATCTATGTACAATTGAAATAATTGGATTTTTTCCATTCAGTTCATCTTTCGATATGATTTGGGTCTAAAAGTTGTAAATGTAGACATTTCTATGAACCTGTAGTGTGTCTAGTAAAGGGATGTTATTCTGTTATGTATTTGACAGAACGGAAAACATCGCTTGTTTCCCTTGTCAGAATTTTGGTTAAAGGTTGACAATGGCATAGAACAAGAGCGCCGAAAGCAAAGCCAACACTCGTCTGTTCACCGTCTCAGTGAGATATATCCATCTACATTTACCTCTTATAGTTTCTGAGTTATGAGCTACATAAAGGTTTTGCACGGACGCAGACGCGCACGTAGACGACGACGCAGTGACCACAATAGCTCGACTTTTTCTTCGAAAACAGATGAGCTTAAAACATTGTCTCGAGTAATTACTGGTTTTCGGTTCCATGAATTCGTACAGAACAGAATATAAATACGGCAAGGCCATCCTTACAGAAACATTGTTTTTACTTGACCGACTCATTCAAAAATTCCCTAACCCAATGTTGTTTTTTCAATATTGACTGAATAATTAGTGGTTTTTTTTCTGAAGCTTTTCGATATGAGTGCATGTAATTTTAACAAAATCCATCCTACCCACCTACCGGTAGTACCCACTATTACAATTTTGGGTAGTAGTGAAAACCGTCACTTTATATAAGGATGGCATAAGTGTAATCACAGTAAGTCGAAGGTTAAAGAAACGTGCTTTTTGTGAAGTTTTGAAACTAGTTTGAAACATACGCTCGTCTTTGTCATCAAACATATTGATTTCAAAAATTTACAGAAATTTATTTTGAGATTGAAAATTTAATATTTGTTGAATTGTACACCAAGGTTCCCAACCAATACGTTCAGCTGTACATATGAAGTGTTTTCAATCGCAATAAAACCTTACACAGCGAACGCTTCTACATTACAACCAACGCTTTGTAACGACCACTTTTTTCGGGACAAGTTTTAAATATATCTTGTAACGTTCAGCTTACTGATGAGATTATCTCAAAATAAAGATAGTTTTGTGCTCGCAAAGGTGATCTCAATAATGACATTTTACTGCATTTCATTATTCAACAAAAATTAAAATATCCTGCCGATTTAACTTTTATTTAACATAATTAGTAGACGCTGAACTCAATTGTCTTTAAAATACACAAAGCTTTTACAGTCCTATTATTGGCAGAATATTTATTTGTGTGTGATAAGAATCATACTCATATATTTAAATTTTAAGGAAACACTATGATAAGGTTATGAAAACAGTGTGAGTTTTTTTTTAAAAATATCTGTAGCATTTTTTGTTAGATATGGTTTTATACATTTTAAGAAATTGGAACATCTGTATAATATCAGACGGGGTCTGCTTAGGGGTCGAGTGGTTGTGTTCACCAACTCCTGACCCTTATCAGTTCGAATCCCATGCCGGACAAAATTTAAATGAGAGCTTTCGGAAGGTTGAGGGTTCTATCCTGGCCCAGAAGTTATACAACGTGAGATCAGTTTCAGAGTTCAAATCTCAATCTATTCACAAAGTATTATGGTTGTATAGATAGAGCTGATCAATGTTTAAATTTATGTCCAGATAAATTATACTTTCAGAGAAAAATGACATCCGAATTAAGGCCACCTGTCAATAAAGGCCCCGTTTTGTTTCCCTAAAGTTGGCCCATGTTCTCAGATTTGATTTTACGTGGAACGGACAGTTTGGACCATTTATAAATAATTTATGATTTCAACTTCTACAATGTTTGATGAATTGTATCTAAAATAAAATAACATAAAAATACAAACAAGCAATTAAAAATTTTATGTCTGTTATTCTGGTCCCTTCTTGTCTTATGAGTGTTGATTTGCCGTAGTATTGATTTGATTTTAGACACAGACTGGTTCCCGTCTCGTATGTCTACAGTTTGTAGACATTAGCATTTATAATAAGCATCATGTCGGACGCCATTTTGGTTATCACTGATGTCAAATTAGCATGTTAAGTCCCCAATAAGACACGGGGATTAAGTGAACTTTTCACATCGTCTCTGCTCATAATTATAAATTGATCGGTTTTGTTTTAAACACGTTTGCTTAATATAATATCTTGTAAAAGTCAGATTTCCCATTTTGTCGGTCGTCCTATAAATCTTCCAGCGAAGAATCTTTCTTTGATATACAGTGCAACCCCATTTTACGATTACCTTCATGATACGACCAATTCACTATAACGAACGCTGATTTTCATCCGGTTTTTGATATTTGATCTAAAACGTGTTGTACAGTATTCTTTCATGCCGTACCATTTTACAATCGATGATTTTGTTCTACTTTGATCTCAGCAATTATCATAATGCTATTACTTAGGGGAAATTAATATTGGCCGAGTTATTTGTCCGAGGTTCGCTGTATTGACCTAAGCTCGTTAGGGCGAAGGTCAATACAGCTAGCCGAGGACAAATACTTCTGCCAAAATGAATTTCACTAAGTGATACGTATTAATTAATAACTATCTAATATTTTGTTTGATTTTATAGGTAGAATATCAATTAGATATAGGACGTGTACTTCAAAAATTACAACATTCCTATACAGCAGCAATGTTAAATGAAAAGGCAGCCATTCTTTTCTTATGCGTTAACTCGTATTCTGGCTTCAGCAACCATGAAAAGCCCGCATACCATAATTCCATATGGTGCCGGATGTATTAACCACTGGGAATACAGGGAATTTCGTATTGCCGAAATGTGTCCGTATTGGCCGAATTTTTACTTGTTTTTTTTTTTTGGGCGACGAATCTTGAGTGTATTGAGTGACGTTTTCTTCTAATATCCCCTCTAATAGTAGATATATGTAGTTAGTTAATAAGGTATTTGTTTTATATTTCAGGGTGGCCAGTACGTGATAACCTTATTAGATACGCATGCTGCACCGGTCGCTCTTATTTTTATTTGCTTTGTGGAGGCCGTCGCCGTCAGCTGGTTTTACGGTGAGTCAAAATAGTTGTAATTGCACACTGTTAAATGTCGAAACATCGTCAATGGTCGCTGCATTGTCATTTAGTTGTCGCACCCAACGACGACCATTCTTCAACTTGGGTTTGACTTTGCATCACCATACCAAGGTCATATGACACCTTGGTAGAATCACCAGCATTCTGTAAACTTGCTGGACACCTTTCCAAGGAACCTCGATGTTGAGGGCACCTTTGGTACCCCGAACAAACGGTCTTAACATTGAGATCAAGTTGCAAAATAGAGAAATATTGAAGACCTGTCTGAAAAGAATTATCTCTATATAGAGACGGTCGTAACATGACGGTGGCCGTGAATGTGAAGATGTATTGTATTTCTATGTGCATTAATTTAATGCAATGAATTAACTACAAAGTAAATTATTCTTGAATAAAGATCATTAAAAAATCTTCATCACCATGGTTTTTCTTCATCATATTCATTATCACAAGTGCAATGACTTAATGCTACGTAATATATTGTTTTTGTTTATTTACAGGCGTACAAAGGTTTTCAAATGACATTGAAAAAATGTGTGGTTTTCAACCAGGACTTTACTGGAAAATATGCTGGAGTTTCATTTGTCCATTGTTTTTACTGGTATGTAATTTTTATATCATTGTATACGCCTTTTACAGGAACTAGCAAGTCCCAGACTTTAAGTGTACAGTTCAGTCTTAGTAACCGTCAAGGATGTCATTACTTTTAGATTATAAGAAAAACATAATTTTTCTTCATAGCCGTCTTCAGTCAGCCTTCGAGATAAAATCTTGCTTTTTAATTGAATACAATACAGTTAAGTAATGTCACTCTCATGTTTCTTGTTTTCTTACTGCAAATAAGGTTTAATCAATTCTTATTGGTTACCATTCGTTCTTAATATAACTGTATTTTCATTTATTTTCGTTGGGCTCAATATTCGTGGTTTTTACAAAAATGGCTATTTCGCGGGGACATAAATTCGTGGATTTTGATTTTTGAAAAGAAATGCCTTATCTCTGCAGTTAAATTCGTATGGATTAGATTCCCCGGCTGACCCGACCCACGAAATCCACGAAATTCAATCCCCCACGAAAATTAATGATTCCACAGTATATAATTTCCTCGGTTTATATTCGTTGCCAGTATTGGCATGATCTTTAAGTGATACATGTATATTACTGAATAATGTTAATATAAGTATCATTCTATGCCCATGGTTTTAATTGAGTCACTGTCCTAACATTTTATGCGCACCTAATAATATAAATTTCTTTTAACTCATCCTTTGATGTTACATGAGACTTCCAATTTAACATGATTTTGTATGAAATAATAAATAAATAATGTGTATTTATAAAAATAATCTTGGTGCATGTTCTTGGCTTACATACCAACACTCTGCAGTTACTTCGTGAGTATCATAGGATGTCGCCAGGAAACATAATGTATTAGTGTTGGCCTTTATTTATCTTTACGGTACACTTGCTTGATTCATTTAACTTGTCTGTCGATGCAGTGGAATTATCTTTTTGAACTTATTCAAATCAAAATAACTCAATGGATATCTCAGAAGTTTAACGCCCGTACTAACTGGTGTTCGGTTATAAACCGATGGGAATAGATAACCTCGCCAGTTTTTTATAGAGAGTTCACCAGTTCTAACCTTGTTCTCCGGAAGACACTGCCGACTTTCCAAGATGACCAACTTTGGAGGCCTCGTTTCAATCTAAACTTCGAAATGTTGCTGTTATCGAATGAGACAAGTAAATGCCAGATCTGTATTCAGCATGCTTAATGAAAAGATTATTCGAAAACGACTATTAAAACTGGTTATTAGATTAAAAAAAACACGAAAATGTACTATTTTTTACAGTTATTGTTCGTCCTATCAATTGTGGCATATGCTGGACTAGAACTACAGGGCTACGTGTTTCCACATTGGGCTGAACTTGTTGGCTGGATGATAACCATTAGTTCCCCCCTGTGTATACCGGGTTATATTATTTATTCTTTCATAGTAACTCCTGGAAACCTTAAACAAGTAAGTTTAATGAATTCTATTTGTTGGCGTTTGGTTATCTCTGTTTTGCAGTTGTATGTATACAGAACATTTTTATGTTTTAATGACATATGTAAAGTGTTAAAAAATGAATAATTCAAATTCTGCTTAAAAACATTTTCCACATCATCATCGTTTCCTTTCTCTCTCCCCCCCCCCCCTTCTCTCTCTCTCTCTCTCTCTCTAAATCTCTCTAAATCTCCCTCTCCTCTCCCTCTCTCTCTAAATCTCCCTCTCCGCTCCCTCTCTCTAATTCTCCCTCTCCTCTCCCTCTCTCTCTAATTCTCCATCTCCTCTCCCTCTCTCTAAATCTCCCTCTCCACTCCCTCTCTCTAAATCTCCCTCTCCTCTCCCTCTCTCTCTAAACCTCTCTCTCCTCTCCCTCTCTCTCTAAATCTCCCTCTCCTCTCCCTCTCTCTCTAAATCTCCCTCTCCTCTCCCTCTCTCTCTAAATCTCTCTCTCCTCTCCCTCTCTCTAATTCTCCCTCTCCCTCTCTCTAAATCTCCATCTCCACTCCCTCTCTCTGATATCTCCCACTCCTCTCTCTAAATCTCCCTCTCCACTCTCTCTCTCTAAATCTCCCCTCTCCACTCCCTGTCTCTAAATCCCCCCTCTCTTCTCTCTCTCTCTCTAAATCTCCCTCTCCTCTCCCTCTCCCCTCATCTCTTTCTCTGTCCCTAGATCTCTATCTCCCTCTCTCTAACTCTCTCTCTATTTTCCTATCCCTCTGCTCCTTTCCATTGTTCTTCCCTTTACTTCTATCATCGTCTCCCCTCTTGTTAAATCCCACCCTTACTCCTCTCTTCTGAGTTCGAGATATTCTAATTTATGTGAGTGTATTAAGAATGCCGGGTATTTTCGTTTTCCAACTCAACTTTTCACTTTTGTATTTTAGAAATTCGTTAAAATGATTAAACCACAAGAAAGACGACATGGTGACGAATTATATCAAGGTGTTAACACTGAATGTGTGATACATGCACAATCACCGGAGACACGGCACTGCTTTACACTGGACACTGAACTTAGTAACGTTTGTGATTTTTCGAACAGTGAACACGTGACATGTGATGAAACGACCAATGATTGTGAAAAAGACAAGAGCACGTTAAGTAATGTTTCATTTCACCTGGATAGTTACCAGGAAAATCAAAATGGAGTTCTGAATAACGGAGTTCGTGAAAATGATAACAATGACATCAAGACACCGATATGATGACGTCACCAGTTCGTGTGCATTCATTATTGACGACGTGTTGCACAAATATGTCTTATCTAGACAATATTTGGTAACATAGAAATGTACTCAGCCGAACACAGTCACGTAAGAAGGTAGAATGCGTTCTATCTATGAAATTTGAAAAAAACTAATTCGGTTAGTTTTGGGCAAGAAATCCAAGAAAATTGACTATTCTACAAATAATGTGAAAATGGCATTTTTGAGTTACAATTGTTTTCCTAAATGTACATTCTACTTGTTATGTACATTTGCTAAAAATGTCAACCCGTACTACATGTAGTTGCGATGACCTTGAACTTTTGATGATGTGAAAATTTCGAATATATTTCTTTTAATCTCGAGGACTTTGGCATAAACAATTAAAACTGTTTCTGAATCATCCATTAATGTTCGATTTTCCAGTTGATTCACTTTGCTACTCATTTAATTTCCAACTGGTAAAACATTATGGCATAAAGTGACTTTATTACATCTAGGTATCATGGAGTTTAATCTATGACATTCGGTTGTGCTAGAAATTCTTAAGAAAGCCAACCTTCGGTGCCAGAAATACGGATACTAAACTACCGAGATCATAGATCCCTATCAATGCGATCTATGTTTTCTTCAATGTGACCAACTTTAGGGCTCCTGATTATGGAACCGTTGTGTATAATGCTTTCTCCATCCATGGGCTCGGCCTCAGATGGATAATCAGCCGTTGACTGCTTCCACGTTACTATCCAAGGTAGAGAAAACTTGACTTGAGAGTTTCATGATAACCAGACCCAGACTAGTGAAGTATGCGATGCATTATTTTTACACAGAACTTCTTCATTATATAATGATCTAAGAACTACGTGTGAAGAAATAATACAGACATTATGATATCTTCGAAAGACCGGTGGTGACATTTCAACTTCAAGATTTCACAATTTTAAAACATGAAAATCGTGAAATTGTGAAATCGTGAATTTTTAAAGAAAACTCGTGAAATCGTGAAATTGTGAAATCGTGAAATTGTGAAATCGTGAATTTCTGAAGAAAAATCGTGAAATCTTGAAATTGTGAAATCTTGAAGTTGAAATGTCACCACCGGTCTTTCGTAGATATCTGCTAATAGTGAGTCGGGAACGACTCTATACGCAGTAACTACGAACAAGTTTTGACTTTAGTGGCACTTATATATATTTATAACATATAACAGTTATTTTGTAACATATTTGTGCGGTCAAAAACCGAGACAACCCTTTCATATAGTAAATAATAATTGATATTCAACTTCTTGTATATACTTATTGAGAGTAAAATATACATATATTTTTGTTCTGGTAATTCAAATGTAACTGAATAAAACAATATCCGAAATGAAGGCAAAATCGGCGCATGCCGGATATTCGGATACTGTCATTTATACATAAAGGTATAAACGACCGGTGTACTTATTCAATTGTAAGAAACAAGACCACAAAATCTGAGTACAAATTTGAGTAAGCCTATGGGTCCATATCTTATATAATAGCCTTAAACAATAATTGTTTTACATTCGGATATGGTAATTCGGATAGTTTATTATCATATCAAGATTGATATAACAAATCAACTTTTAAACAATTAAAACAATTCAAATGATTTACACTGATGACTCAGGTATCATTTACAAACATAGCATTATGTGAAATTGTGCATATTGACTTATACGGATAAAACTGAACCCCCCCCCCCCCCCTCTCTCTCTCTCTGTCTCTCTCTCTCTCTCTCTCTCTCTAAGTTAAAATCAATCTTTGTTTAGTTCTAAGAAATGTTGTCATGATTAAATTTAATTTTGTTCATGCTGTACTATGGCAGCATGTACACATACTATGTATCTATTAACAACAATTATATCGTTATAATAATAGAAACACCATAATATTTTAATGTATACAGATTTTTATCGAACAATACCGTGGGTGCGTATAGAAAATGTACTGAATATATTCCGTTGTTCCGAGCTATGCACCATTCCAATGTGGTATTCCAATATCATCTTTTGGATTTAGCGATGTTTTAATGTTTTGCGATTTATTTTGGTTTACGATATTTTATTATCCGTGCAATCCGATACAAAATTACAACTTCAATACTATACAACATGTAACGAACAATACAACATAATGAAATACAACTAAAAAAGACGACGACAATATCAATTTGTGCCAATTGCTTTGATGAGTGTATAGTCTTTTGTTTTAAGCATACGTGTGAATCATGCTTGTGGGTTAAATACCTGTGTTTTAGTGATGTTTTGCATTAATAGATGGTTTGAGACATTATACTCACAAAATTATACTATGCAATTCATTGCCAGTCAATGCAATACAACATAATACCATACAAAACGAATACTAGTATATCTCCCGTACTGAATATGAAGCTGTATTTGGAGAAATCGTTGCTTTTCCTCGAATAGAGATCCCGTATTTTCTGATACAAGACAAATTTCTTTAAAATTTTAATGATGATAAATTTGTTGTTTATGCAAACACTTGACCCCACACAACGATATGAATTTTCGATGTAATAGCGATGTAATAATGAGACTGTTCATCCGTCTGTCTTTCAGTCTGTCAGTCTGTCATGTACTTCATGTTGTTGTTCGGTTCATTCGGCCATTATGGGATTAAAAGTTGTATTCTGGAAATAAGAAGTGTATTGTGGTTTAGATTAACACACAGATTAAAGGGAACCTCACAAAATCAGCCTTAGGAGAACGCCATTGATTGAATGAACCGAACAACCACAAAATTATAATCTGTACATGACAGACAGACAGACGAACATACGGACGAATTGGTATTTGTTGGGCATTTCTTTTGTTCGTTTGTACCCAACAAGACCGAAAACCCTAAAAGTACCCAAGTTATAGACAGACGGAATAAATATAATTTACCGTTACCTATTGTTCCCTGTACCCAACAAGCCCGGACTGACGGACAGACAATCTCATTACTACATCATAATTGCATCGAAAATACATATCGGGTCGTCAAGTGTTTGCATAAACAACAAAATCATCATTAAAAATTTAATGAATTTAATCTTGTATCAGATGATTGGGGATCTCTATCCGAGAAACAACAACAACAGTTTTTTACTCCTAATACAGCTTCTTATTAAGTACGGGATCTATATCGGCGACTAGATCTCCCCTAGGAGCTATACATGTATTTGAAAGGGTTCCTATAATGTGTGACACTGTTTATCATTCCATTTGGCCAAACCAATTATAATGACTCTCAGTAAAGTTACTGGTTTTCGTTGACATGTACATATCATCATACTGATAAAAGTGTATGCGAGCTGTATTCGACTTTGCACATACTTTTTTCCTTAAACAGCTCCCCAATTTAAAGTGCACCATTCACCGAATAGAGCAACCTCAAGGTGATATAATCGAAAGGATCCATACAAGCAGGGTGTGACAGCGCACCGCGATATTTATCGGTCAACTAGTATCGCGATACGTGGTGTTAGTTCTATTTAGATGTTCAGCCCTACTTTTCAGTAGGTCAGTTTTGACGGTTTCTTTTATGATTAATACTTTGTCATTAATCACATAGAAAAAAATACCTCATATGGTTCGGAGTAATAATACAAGCGAGTCTTTACTTCCCAACTTATCTATCATATCATGACTGGGTTATAGAATTACTGAATTACTGAATTTTATACCACGTTTAATTATGTTGATGTTTCCTTTTTAATAAGCATAATGCTGAGTTTGCTATTATTAATTGTTATATTATACATTGAAGCCGGTTTTTTCATACAGCGTGGATTACTTTTCTGATGTCTCTAAAACAAGAACGACTACGTAATCGACCACATCGTTGTGGAACGAAGCCATTCCGTATCACAGAATATGAATTCCGTTCCTCTAGTTCAATCAGATAAATGGAAAGTCGAAAGATTGGACGGAGCTTCCAATTTATGTTATTATGTAGGAATTTGTTTGTGAGCGAAAACAAATCCGTAGATTTTCTCTTCTATGAATAAACATCTATTTATTCATGTCTTTCTTGGGAGATAGGAAAAAACTGGATTTTCGTCTTCCTCTGACTGACGTAACAGACATGAAAGATAGAAATGTCTTGAAATTTGAGAATTTCTCAGTTGAAGACTTCGCTGACTTGGTGAATTTTTGTGTCATGAGAAACATTTGAAAATGTTTATGAAACTATGTGATCCTTTTATTCTAATCAAATTATTTTGATGAAATTTCTTTTTTTTAGTCACATGACTTAAAGGGGCATACCCTACAACTTGGTGCATTTAGAATTAAGGCAAAATGATGATAAATTAGAAGCTTGTAAAGAAAAAAGCCGACGAAGAAAGTTTCAGTCAAAAATTCATCCAATTAAAAATAAAATCATAAAAATATGTATTTGTGACACATACATTTAGTCATGGAAAATTTTGGGTGGAAGTGATTTATTATTCATAGCTATTTTTTGCGGCTAGTAACTAAACTAGTTATTTTATGACCCATGTTCTTCCTGCAATTATTCATTATATATTGTTTTACATATACATCTAGCACATGTTTACACTTTCACAGAATGTTTGTCAGTTGTAGGGTATGCCCCTTTAAACAAAAACAATTAGTTCGGAAAGAAAAAAAGAAACAGATTATCAGACATGTACATTATCCAACCCAAAGGCAGGCTTAATTTTATTGGTTCTTCATTACCTGGATTAAGTCAAGCACGGACTATACTTAGACCTACTCATCAGAGACAGTAAATCTTTTTTTTCCTTTAACCTCAACCCTATCTTATTAATTTAACTTTCAAACTTCACATACGTCGTCAATTAGATAAGGTCAACGAAAACACCCGGTTAAATGTTCAACACTGTACTTCCCCTACGTGTAATCATTTATTTATTCGTGCAATAATTTATTAATTACTGACATTTTTTCAGACTTAAGAAAAAATAAAAGTATGATTTTGATCAATATTGTCTTAGCAGAGTTCTAAATAAATACTGTGGAATCATTAATTTTCGTTGGGGATTTAATTTCGTGGATCGACTCATCCACGAAATCAAATCCCCACGAATTCAAATGCGGAGATAAGGCATTTCTTTTCAAAAATCAAAATCCACGAACTTATGTCCCCACGAAATAGCCATTTTATTATAAAAACCACGAAAATTGAACCCAACGAAAATTAATGATTCCACAGTATATAACAATCATTTAATTCTAAAGAACTATACTGAACAACAACCCCCAAGGCCTGAGTTAACGCATCATTTTTAATTTGAGTATTCGGGGACGGAAAGTATTCAGATTTCGAAGAAAAATAACCCAACACATCATACATACTTGGTAGAAATTTATTTTCAATCGATTCACAAATAAAATTTATTGTAAAATATCACAGCAGAAGTAAAACTTACAAAATTGGAACCATTATGTGCTTTTGTAAATTTTACTTCAGCTGTGATATTTTTATTTGTATTTATGGGGTTTAAAGTTGTTTTCTGGGAATAAGAAGTGTATTGTGGGTCAACGTTATTAAAAAGATCAAAGAGATAAACCCACAAAATCAGTCTTGTGAGAACGGCTGTCTGCACGTCCGTCCTGAATTAATCTTAAGATGATTACGATATAATAGTATGCACTTTTAAACGTATTAGAATGGATACGATCGTAACTCCTGTTCAATCATTTGGCCAAATGACTCTCAGCCAAGTTACTGGTTTTCGTTGACATCCTATATTATCATTATTTTGATCAGAGTGAAAATCGACTTTGCTCATACTTTTTTACTTACACAGCTCCCTAATAAAAAGAGTGTCATTCAACAAATTGAGCTACCCCGGGGAGCTATATTGGAAAGGATCCCTGCAGGGTGCGGCATGGCTCTGATACTAGACACACCCACTAGACACACCCACTAGACACATCCATAAATGCATGTTAGTTGTCATATAACGTAACTGTCATTCCTTGCAAGTGGTCATAAATATATTACGAATTTTAAGAGTTACTCAGAAAAGCCATATATTTTTACTAACAGAAAGATATCGCGACACTGAAGATAACAAAAAGTGGCCAAAGAGTAAGGATGAAGTCGCCAGAAGTATGGTATACAATGAATATGATTAGGATTCAAAGTAAAAGGAAAATTGAACTTGGCCTTGTGGGGTCAACCACTTGTTTCGTTGAAAACGAAAGGAGAATAATTTTGCATCTACAGACGTTTTATAAAATGTTAAAATTATGCAAAACGATAACACGAAATCAAATCTACCGATCTACTAAAAGTCGCTGGATTTGTCATTCATTCTTTATTATCTTTAAGTTAATTGTTTGTAAAACATTGATAGAAACATTTTAAAAATGTCTTATTCAGCATTTATGTCGTATGTAAACTTGCACTGAGCTTCGTGAAACTATTTCGCATCCAAAGTTAAAGAAAAGTGTGTATCTAGACGTTTTTCGGACAAATCACAATTCGGCTATCGGCAACAGTAACTATCGACTGAATGTCATCTAAATATTTGTTTCTGTATTACATTAGCCAATTCAGTCTTGATCCATTCGAATCGTGGGGATATTGAATCGGCCATATTTTATGCATTACATACATTTTGATTGCCTCATTAAGGTCGACTTCCGATTTTCGATCGATATTCGGATGACAGTAGCGTTCAAAGACTAAAATTAAAGCAAAGATATCTCTGGCTATTTGAGAACATTGTCTGGGTTTTTTTCCTTTGTAAGCAAAAGCTCACTCATTGAACTTGATCGAACTATGTGAGTATTGTGACTGTTATGTGTCAGAGGGGTCTATAACAAAAATTACATGAATACGTTTTCGTATTTGTCCCGATGTGTATGTATTTAAGGACTTACATCACAGTAAACTCTTACGGGCATTTTTTTTAAAACATTGCATATATAAAAATTAATTCTTTACTAACACAAAAAGGAAAAGACAAATATAGGTCTCCATGCCCGTTTGCGAGTTTAGCTATAAATTGTTTGACCCCCCCCCCCCCCCTTTAAGATCATTTGTTGCGAATTATAAAAAAAATGTATTTTGAAAACTGGCTGCTACAACCGTATTCCTTCATCAACAACCAATTTCTTTGTGTTTGGAATTGAGAACAAATATTGTTTAAAGGACAAAATATGTCCAATTTTACATCAATTTGCAAAAACTGAATGTAATTTAATTACCAAAGTCTCTCTAAAAAGAAAGGGAGACGATTCAATATAATTATGACTGAAGAAAAAAACATCCATTTTTTCAACGGACATATTTTAAACTTCAAAGAATAGCACGATATATAATACTTAATTACATAGAAAGAAAATAGAGGGATATCCATGCTACTGTTTTGATTATCAATTGACCTTATGAGTCAAAAGTACACAAACATTACAGGCATTTCAACAAACATCCAAAATAAAATATAAATCAAACACTCTTTTCTGGAATAATTCATCGTTATTTGACAGCATACCATCTAATACACAGTTAAGGATGTGAATAAATACATAAAAAGCATATTTTTCATAAATTTTACCCTAACTAGCACCGAATACAAGCTCGCGAAATCTAGGGTCGGCGAATACACATTCCAAGTTGATAGTTATGTACTTGCCCAGTAGCGATGCGCACTAACTATTGTGATAAACGTCTTTAAAACAATTCTTTTTAAGAAAGTTTAAAACATTATTTGTGTCTGGTTTTCATTAAAATTAGGGTAGGTATACATGCAGGGATTTTTTTATTCTTTAAAGCCGCTTTGAGACTTAAGTTGTTTTGTCTTCCCATGGCCTAATTGAAAGTCTAGGGGTCGCGGAGAAAAATAGGGTAGGTCTGTAACCAGAAACAAACAGTATTTTTCACGCCTAAGTATTCATTGAGTTTAAAGAGTGCGACATTAATTGAATGCCCGTTTTTGGTACAAACGTACGATCAGTTCAAAATTACTAAGTAAGAATATTTGAAGGATAGAACACATGGAATTTGTTAGAGGTTCCGATCAAAAATGTACATCTTAAATTATATGACTTTTATAAAATAATTCATCGTTGAGTGCAAATCAAATCAAAGTACTAGAAGTACTCATGGAAGCTGGACTTACATAAACTTGCACTGCCACATGGACCGGGAACCAGTTTTACAATTGCATGGCGGATATAGAAAATAGTGTACTTTGGTCTGTATAAAAATTCATGCGCGCTGAGCCTGCAGTGACGACTATGAAAGGCTGAACTTTCATTCTGCTTCCAAAGATTAGCATTTATTATTCAGTATTCAAATAGTTTTTAGATAAAAATTTTCTTATTTTGAGTAGTGCAGTCTAGTAAAATATCTTTTGTTTTCGGAAACAAAAAAAGTACGGCTCATATCGAAGTAATTTCGGTTGCCCGAAATAAAATCTTCCGTACGATACTACTGCATGACCAAACAAGAGTTAAACTACATTTATGTAAAGGTAACCAATGTCCATGTATAAGAAAACATTTGTTAGCATGTACATAACATGTACCAAATAGATATTCAAATAATGAAGAACAATGTTCACAAACGTGTTAGATCTAGTTTCTTCTTCTTCTTCTTCTTTTAATGCCATCTTCTTAAATTTGACATTTAGTGTTTCCCGTTGTTGATGAGAATTTCCATTCAAGATCTTTACATTTCAACTTCAGAAATTGTCGAGGTATCTTTGATATGCATAATAATAAAACCGTACTTTATGACGTCGTTTGAAAAAGTTAATTTGATCTTTAGCATTTATTTTATATATAAGTTCAATAAGAAGGCCTCCAAGGTCCGTTTGATTGTGTTTCCAATCTTGTGTTTGCTTGTTTGAGTTCGTCAAATAGCATATGGCCCTGGGATCCCGGAGACACAAGATTTTTACGAGGGACTCCTAGATCTATCATAATGAAATCCTATCTCCTAATTCTTGAGGAAGAAAATATATACAAAATGTATAATCAATTTGAATTATTAAACAATTAGAAAAAAACTGTACATTTAAATTTCTTGCATTATATAATTACAGGCGATTTCTTCGCAAAAAGTCCGAAAACAGACAAAACAGACCTCCATTCTCAATCAGGATGAACATCTTGCTTATGGATACTGTATTTTCATTTATTTTCGTTGGGATCAATTTTCGTGGTTTTTACTAGAATGGCTATTTCGTGGGGACATAGATTCGTGGATTTTGTTTTTTGAAAAGAAATGCCTTATCTCTGCATTTAAATTCGTGGGGATTTGATTTCGTGAATGAGCCGATCCACGAAATTAAATCCCCAACGCAAATTAATGATTCCACAGTAGAGCCCGACATGTGAACTGCGACCTTTTATGGTTACATTAGAGGAATCATAATCTTTTGGTTTCTACTAAAACAGGCTATGTCCTCCAACACACCGGACATTGGTATGGTTTGAAATTATAATTTCTTTCAAACATCTACGGGATTAAGCTGAACACTAGCGACCACTTACCAACCACCTAATCTTTACAGAATCCAGACAGCGATAAAGCTTTAAGGACGTATCTGACATTTTCAGTAAAATTCACATAGACATATAGGCAGAATGAAAACGTAGAGTCAAAATATTTTTAAACCTTGCATGATCATAGCAAATGATAATAGAAACATTTTAAGCGAAAGAAAATGGGGGAGGCGGTGCTCGTTTTTTATTTATTTGCCCTTGAATATGCTTATGGCTTATTTTAGGTCATTCTTTAAAACCTTTATCTACAGATATCTCCAGTAGAATGGAGGTAATTTATTTTTTATTTGGGATTAACGCCGTTTTCAACAATATTTCAGTTATACGTAAATATAAACAATTTACTGAAAACTGTCAGCTAATTATTGGAAAGACTCCTAATTTGAAGGAGGAACTCATAATTCTAGAAATCTCGGGATTGGTGAGGTCGTATACAAACTGAGAAAATTCCCATCCGTTATTGGTCAACGTATGTATAAAACAATTATAATTTAGAATAACATACTTGTACTATAAAGCATGGCATGAAAACAAGGTGAATACGTGACCATTTGGGAAGATCGACTGTAAAAAACAACACTGAAAACTAGTTCAGTGGTTTTACAATCTTTGGTCACTATTGACTCTAGCCCAAATGAACTTGGTGTTTGCAGATGCACAAAAAATATGCCTGATAAATGAAGATTTTAGAAAACAAACGCCTTTTTCAAGACTCTGCGAATTTAAGCCTCTCTATCATGGTGCACAATATTTACGTATACTTCAGAACACTAAGAGTTTATTAACATACAATGACTGGCATCAAATAGTCCACAACGTTAAGGATATTGCTTGAATTTATTTCCATACAACAATAGTTTTACGGCCGTCCATGGCTATAACTCGCTTATTTAACTACGAGGACTGGAAGAACAGTTTGTGCTGAAGATAGTTAACACCGTATATAGTGACATTCAGAAATAATAGTCCTATTGAAATTAGGTTAGTGCCATTGCTTCTTTGGAAACTAAACGATGGTTCAGCTTTCTATAGCAGTCACTCGCTCGGTCCGATTGAATTTAGTGCGGACCAACATACTATGTTTTTCTTCAATGCAAATCTATGTAAGTTCAGTTTCCATGAATGCTTTCTGTACTTTGATTCGATATATATTGGGGATGAACTGCGAGTGCAGGACAGAATAATTTTACCTTACAAACCACGGGAAAAAATCTTAACGATGTAGTAGGGTGCAAAATTAAAGTATTAAATGGTTTGTTTTTTTTACCTTCAGCTATTTGGAGACCCGCCTCCGTGATCAAGTGGTTAAGGTCGCTGACTTCTTTTCAGTGTAACCTCTCACTGATAGAGAGTCATGGGATCGAGCCCAGCTACCGACCATATCTCTTTATGTGAAAAAGTAGGCAGTTGCTTACGGAGGATGGGAGTCTAGTACTGGTTCTTCCCAGGAAAACTGTCCGCCTGATATGACTCTGGCTGTTGAAAAGGGGCCTAAAACCAGCTTATTGGAAAGTTAGTTTAAGTCAAAATTGTCACATGAGCTAATTCTAATACTTTGATAAAATAACTTTTCCATCATTCATAAATTAGGATGGTTCAAAAGATCTGTATAATTATATACAGTCATACCTGTGAACAAAGGCAACCCTTTGGAAAGACGTAACGTTGCATTTATTCGGAGGTTAATTTGATCTAAATAGTCAACGACAGTTTTTTAAAAGAAAGGCATTTATTCGCAGTGTAGCCTGTATTAATTAGGTAGGTGTTAAAACACGTTCGACTGTATATTTTCGTAACTTTCGTACCGTATGATAAATTGTTGTTCAGTAGCGAGCCGACACAAGTATGCTAATTGCTTTCATCACATATGATAATTATGGTTATATATGATAGTATCTATATATATATATATATGCTATATAATAATACAAAAAAATCTGTCCATTATTTTCCATTCACCAGAAAAAGAACCATAACGATGCTGCCTGCTTCGCGGTTGGTATTTATTCCTCTCCTACTCCGGTTATTGGTTCTTC
>OZ026837.1:24568344-25004439 GCA_964023205.1 Lutraria lutraria
ATTGGTAAGGGCCTAGAGATTACTATGTTAGCTAGCTGAACAACTTCCTGACACACTTACATTGGTAAGGGCCTAGAGATTACTATGTTAGCTAGCTGAACAACTTCCTGACACACTAAGTTTGGTAAGGGCCTAGAGATTACTATGTTAGCTAGCTGAACAACTTCCTGACACACATACATTGGTAAGGGCCTAGAGATTACTATGTTAGCTAGCTGAACAACTTCCTGACACACATACATTGGTAAGGGCCTAGAGATTACTATGTTAGCTAGCTGAACAACTTCCTGACACACTAAGTTTGGTAAGGGCCTAGAGATTACTATGTTAGCTAGCTGAACAACTTCCTGACACACTAAGTTTGGTAAGGGCCTAGAGATTACTATGTTAGCTAGCTGAACAACTTCCTGACACACTAAGTTTGGTAAGGGCCTAGAGATTACTATGTTAGCTAGCTGAACAACTTCCTGACACACTAAGTTTGGTAAGGGCCTAGAGATTACTATGTTAGCTAGCTGAACAACTTCCTGACACATTAAGTTTGATAAGGGCCTAGAGATTACTATGTTAGCTAGCTGAACAACTTCCTGACACATTAAGTTTGGTAAGGGCCTAGAGATTACTATGTTAGCTAGCTGAACAACTTCCTGACACACATACATTGGTAAGGGCCTAGAGATTACTATGTTAGCTAGCTGAACAACTTCCTGACACACTAAGTTTGGTAAGGGCCTAGAGATTACTATGTTAGCTAGCTGAACAACTTCCTGACACATTAAGTTTGGTAAGGGCCTAGAGATTACTATGTTAGCTAGCTGAACAACTTCCTGACACATTAAGTTTGATAAGGGCCTAGAGATTACTATGTTAGCTAGCTGAACAACTTCCTGACACATTAAGTTTGGTAAGGGCCTAGAGATTACTATGTTAGCTAGCTGAACAACTTCCTGACACATTAAGTTTGGTAAGGGCCTAGAGATTACTATGTTAGCTAGCTGAACAACTTCCTGACACATTAAGTTTGATAAGGGCCTAGAGATTACTATGTTAGCTAGCTGAACAACTTCCTGACACATTAAGTTTGGTAAGGGCCTAGAGATTACTATGTTAGCTAGCTGAACAACTTCCTGACACACTAAGTTTGGTAAGGGCCTAGAGATTACTATGTTAGCTAGCTGAACAACTTCCTGACACACATACATTGGTAAGGGCCTAGAGATTACTATGTTAGCTAGCTGAACAACTTCCTGACACACTAAGTTTGGTAAGGGCCTAGAGATTACTATGTTAGCTAGCTGAACAACTTCCTGACACATTAAGTTTGGTAAGGGCCTAGAGATTACTATGTTAGCTAGCTGAACAACTTCCTGACACACTAAGTTTGGTAAGGGCCTAGAGATTACTATGTTAGCTAGCTGAACAACTTCCTGACACACATACATTGGTAAGGGCCTAGAGATTACTATGTTAGCTAGCTGAACAACTTCCTGACACACATACATTGGTAAGGGCCTAGAGATTACTATGTTAGCTAGCTGAACAACTTCCTGACACACATACATTGGTAAGGGCCTAGAGATTACTATGTTAGCTAGCTGAACAACTTCCTGACACACATACATTGGTAAGGGCCTAGAGATTACTATGTTAGCTAGCTGAACAACTTCCTGACACACTAAGTTTGGTAAGGGCCTAGAGATTACTATGTTAGCTAGCTGAACAACTTCCTGACACACATACATTGGTAAGGGCCTAGAGATTACTATGTCCAAGGTTACACAACTTGAGATTGGTTTTGGAGCTCAAATCTTAATTTGTTTTTTCTACTGTTACTGTTATTTGCTATTTTTGCTTTATATGCTGTTTAACGGCCCATTCAACAGCTATCATGGGTAGATCCAGGCTGTCACACAAAGAGGGGAGAGATTAAAGATACAGGCAAATCTGGCATTTGTTTCCATTCTCTTATTTCGAATAGCTTTTCTTAGTTCATTCTTGTGCCCAGTGTAACACACCTAGCCCTTTTTCCTGTGACACAGTACTTGACGCAGTAATAGAGATGGGGACACTGAAAAAGCATCCCTGAGAAATTCGGACGGCGAGGCTGAGATTTGAAAAATGATTCAACCTTTCGTTCAGTAGTCCAGTGCGTTACTAATAATTTTTCCTAATAGAAACATACATGTAGGCATATGAACTTTCATTTTAACACACACACATCGATTGACACATTTTAACAATCAGTAGGTAAAAAGAGCAACTTAATTCTACATTCAGTGCATAAACCTTCTATCTCTGTATAAAACTTGGATTAACGTGAAATTGGACAACAAACTGTGTATTATGTACATCTAAAATGCTTTCAAACGAGTTTTACAGAGTTGTTACATATTTATGAATAATCTGAAAACTTAAATACCATTCAATCTTTTTTATCATTCAATATTGCAATGAAAGCATGAAATTACACTCACAGGCTTACAACTATATTTAGGTAAAGACTTATATGTCTATCATCAGATTTAAACATCATTCATAAATGTTGTTGAAATATGAAACATATAATCAATAATGCATGCTATGACCCACAGATATTTCATGCAGGCAGTAACTCTAAGAAATAAATTAATTTACAAATGTATATATTAAAAAGACAGCATAAATTGTAACTATAATAGGAGGAGGAAAGCAATGCACCCAATGTGGGGCTCGAACCTGTGACCTCCTGCTTGCAAGTCAGATTCTCTATCAACTGAGTTAATCAGACAGGATAATATCATTAATACAAATACTATATATATACCATACTTCTATATTGCAATCAGCTGTTAAGTCATATTTAAAAGAAACATTTCAGTTGTTATTTAAAAACACAAAAATGTGTTCAATATAAACAAAACTCAAACCTAGCCATACCAGTTACTGTCAACAAAGCATTGCATTCAACTGTCTGAGTAAAAAACTTGAACAAACAGATAAGAAATTACCAGCTGTATATATACACACAAATCAATAAAGAATTCATTTCACTTCAGTAGAAATTTTCCCATGTAAGTATATATCCGCTGACTTTATACATCTAGCAAAATTATAGATATTTCAAAACATTCCCAAGTGATCCAAAATCTCAATTTTAGTCATACTAAATTATACCATAATAGGTCTAATTATCTTACGTCTACAGGAAAATAGCCACTTACCACAACAACGAATGAACAAAATAATATTCTCACAAAATATCCAATCTGAAAATTAATCCAACCACAATGTGACAAGAAGTGTAGATAAGTTTACAAAGATGGTTGGAGATTTAGTATTAATACACAACTTTGATGTTACACAATTAATGCACTGCACAAAAATACTTCAAACATACACTTGTACTGGTGTGGGTCACGTTTAGATAGACGTACGATATTGAAGTTTAATGTCTCACTGTACGGTACAATTGTGGAGTTATCAACCGTATCTTATACATGTATGTATACGCAATTTATATTAACCAAATAATTAGACATGTGTACCTCTATATAACATGTCATTGCAATCGACAGATAGATAAACTGTTGAAAAGTGAGATATGTTCCAAATTAGTACAGAAAATATTATACACCCAATGTAGACTAGAGATAAAGCTGTGTTAATTGTACACATAGTACACGTATTTGGTAAATCTTCATAGTAAATGTACAATACCTCCATATAAGGTAAAAACGATAGGTTAGGATTATAGTGACAAAGCCGTAGAATTGTAATCCTTTGTGAACTGCAAAGCACACAGAAGAAAGCTCGAAACAATTTTTATTAAACCTAAGTGGGGTATAATAAACTTGCTTCTAAGATATTAAAAAAGTTATGCTGACAATTAAAACTTTACAAACTAACGATTATGGTTGAAACACTCGAGCTAAGTGTCAATATAAGTTACTTCTTTAGTTTAGAACAATTTTTCTAACTGTAAAATAATCATTTCAGTAAATCAGAAATGAATTTAATGACGAAATAGAATATGATTGGTATTTTCACAGGACCTCTGAGGTGTTTATTTATGGACTTAACATCACATTAACATCAAGGGTGATATGGTGATTTATCCACTCTAACCATGAAAGATGATCCTAGATGTATACCTTGTAGGTTACTTACAACCACCCTCCTTCAATATCATTATTATCTGTTGCTTAATGGCCCGAGCCATTCGGCAGCTTGGGTAATTTCAGAGCCGCCACAGAGATAAGATACAGGAGAACCTGGCATTTATATCCCTACTCATATTTTGAATAGTTTTTCCTGGTTCTTAATCATGCCATGTGTCAAGCACAATACATGCTGTGATTCTCTTAATACAGTACTTAGCTCAGTTAAGTTGGGATGGGGACACTTAACAAGCGTCCCTGAAATATTGAAAGGCGGAGCCAAGATTAACCCCTAACCCTTTAGTTTAGTAGATAGCTGGACAGTGAGCTTCCTCATGTATGAAATTTGTTTGATTCTTGGTAGGATTCAAACTCAAGTAGACAAGGGTTGGTGTTTATAGTAAGTCAGTCACTTGAACCATTTCACAATGCATGGCCCCTTTTTCACAGTTGTATTTTCATTTAACATCACATTATCTGGAGACCTTCATTTATGTGTAAATTATTGTCATATTCATGTGTTATCAAAATTTTTAATACCAAAAAAACCAGTCAAGAATTTTATTTTGATATCTGAATTGATAAAATAAATATCATTACATGTACAATTAAGACATAATTACAATTTAATCCAATTAAAAATAATGTTTAAAATGGATAATATACATTTTATGTATATAATGAAATTTGTATAAAAAAATGCTTGACATTATAGATAAGATCTATTTAAAGATATAGGTAGGGAGAGTTTCAAGAGTTTCAGTGATAATGATGTTTATGGCAAATAAATAAATTCATAAATAAAAAAAAGCATTACATTACATGTATTTGAATAACAAACACACTTTAATTTTTTCTAAGACAGTCATCTTTTCACGGCTATTACATGTAAGGCATAAAAATAACTGTTTGTTTCTGGTTTAACTCGACTGACTCTAATTTTACCTTGGCACCCTTGACTTTTTATTATGCCTGATAAATGGTTGATCCACTTTCTCACTATTTTTACCTTTCTGCTTCAAGAGCCAAACAAAGAAAATAGTCGCAACCTACCTGCCCTCTTTTTATGTGCATGTACAATTTTTAGGCTTAAAACAATGAGTAAAATACTCATGTCATTCACTTTCAATAGCGAAAAAATATTTATTGTTTAATAGGATATTAATTCTTGCATTGGTAGTGAAATGAGTATTTTTAGGTTTAAATTCACTGCAGAAATTATCATGTTGTCTTGTATAGACATTTTAAAAATTTTCACAAAATTGAAATGGTATTTTATTACAGGTAAATAATTATATAGATACAAAATGTATGCACTGGCAGAATAAATGCAAACAAAGGCACTTTCTCCGTATTGTGTCAAATATTGAACACGCCATGGCTGACTACACAAATCCTGTTTACCTATTCTTACATCACAGATATTTAACATAGAATCGATGACCATACAAGTCAATGAGAATAGCATACCATGCAGGTGGTAAAAAACCTATGGCAAAAATGACATAAATGGCTACGGTAAGTTTTTGTTATTTCCAATACACAGCCAATTGTAAAGTCATCAAAATGCCATACAATGCAACACCGAATAAGGAGATGAACAGAGAGTTTATACCACATTAAAAGCATGCCATGAACCATACATTCAGTGCAGTTATGCAGACTTGGAAGTCAGTGCTGTATTTAAATTAGAAATTACATAAGTGTATTAATTTTGTATTATAAAGAGATAAATACCATATTTGAAGTTAAATTTCATACATGTACAAAATTTATATTATTGTGAAAAATACAAAATAGATTCAATGAAAACGAAATACCTGAAGAAAACTAACACTATGATATAGCCAGAAAACAATGTCATGTATTGAAATGTTCATACTGCCACCAGCTGACTAGCATACATGATTCAACTCTGAGTCACACAGTATTGATTTTCTATCAGTTCAAACAATAAGTTGACAGTGGTAGGAATAACTGGCTTAAAATACAGTATAACAGTGGTAACAGTGTCTCATTATAGTGTGACATGATAACATGTCTTATATGTATGTTGTATGTTTATCTTTCTTTATCTGTTGTTTAATGGCTCATGGTCATTTCTGAGCAGCCCCAGACATAGGGTAGAAAGATACAGGAGAACCTAGTCTGGATTACCTGCCCCTTGTCACTATAGTACAACGGGAACCAGACTACAGGAGAACCTAGTCTGGATTACCTGCCCCTTGTCACTATAGTACGACGGGAACCAGACTACAGGAGAACCTAGTCTGGATTACCTGCCCCTTGTCACTATAGTACGACGGGAACCAGACTACAGGAGAACCTAGTCTGGATTACCTGCCCCTTGTCACTATAGTACGACGGGAACCAGACTACAGTAGAACCTAGTCTGGATTACCTGCCCCTTGTCACTATAGTACGACGGGAACCAGACTACAGGAGAACCTAGTCTGGATTACCTGCCCCTTGTCACTATAGTTCGCCGGGAACCAGACTACAGGAGAAACTAGTCTGGATTACCTGCCCCTTGTCACTATAGTATGATGGGAACCAGACTACAGGAGAACCAGGCATTTGTATCCCTACTCCCTACTGTAATGAAAGAAAGCCTTATATATTAATTTTCAGCAACGGACAATGTGCATTTGCATGTTACTAACAATTCTACATAGATAGAATAATTTTTGTCTGTGTCTGTTTGTTTATCGAAGATGTTGTAGGCGACCATACATTATGACTGAGGTATCATGGTCTTGATACAGTATGACTGAGGTAGCATGGTCTTGTTACAGTATGACTGAGGTATCATGGTCCTGTTAACATGGTCTTGTTACAGTATGACTGAGGTAGCATGGTCTTGTTACAGTATGACTGAGGTAACATGGTCTTGTTACAGTATGACTGAGGTAGCATGTTCTTGTTACAGTATGACTGAGGTATCATGGTCTTGTTACAGTATGACTGAGGTATCATGGTCCTGTTACAGTATGACTGAGGTAACATGGTCTTGTTACAGTATGACTGAGGTATCATGGTCTTGTTACAGTATGACTGAGGTAACATGGTCTTGTTGCAGTATGACTGAGGTAGTATGTTCTTGTTACAGTATGACTGAGGTAGCATGGTCTTGTTACAGTATGACTGAGGTAACATGGTCTTGTTACAGTATGACTGAGGTAGCATGGTCTTGTTACAGTATGACTGAGGTAACATGGTCTTGTTACAGTATGACTGAGGTAGCATGTTCTTGTTACAGTATGACTGAGGTAGCATGGTCTTGATACAGTATGACTGAGGTATCATGGTCCTGTTAACATGGTCTTGTTACAGTATGACTGAGGTAGCATGGCCTTATTACAGTATGACTGAGGTAGAATGGTCTTGTTACAGTATAACTGAGGTAACATGGTCTTGTTACAGTATGTCTGAGGTATCATGGTCTTGTTACAGTATGACTGAGGTAACATGGTCTTATTACAGTATGACTGAGGTAATATGGTCTTGTTACAGTATAACTGAGGTAACATGGTCTTGTTACAGTATGTCTGAGGTATCATGGTCTTGTTACAGTATGACTGAGGTAACATGGTCTTATTACAGTATGACTGAGGTAATATGGTCTTGTTACAGTATGACAGAGGTAGCATGGTCTTATTACAGTATGACTGAGGTAACATGGTCTTGTTACAGTATGACTGAGGTAACATGGTCTTGTTACAGTATGACTGAGGTAGCAGGGCCTTTTTACAGTATGACTGAGGTAGCATGGCCTTATTACAGTATGACTGAGGTAGCAGGGCCTTTTTATAGTATGACTGAGGTAACATGCAAATAATATCAAGTTTTAGATCATTCTTCAATGTTGTAATCATGCATAGATTTAAATATTTATAAAAAAAATTACAGTCAAAATCGCAAATTTGATTCTCTAATTCAGCTCGCAATCAGTTAAAATAGGTTTACAATATGTTATCAGGATAAAAGGCTATTAGCACTAACATACTAATTTTACTTGATGCAAATTTTTCATTTTAAAATCCTAAATTTTAGCCAACAGCTATGCTTGACAATGTAACTGATTAAAATCAAAGTACTGTTGAAACAATTTTGCACTAAAGAAAATCACACTGTGATAGATTTCACTTTTAAATACATTTTATGGTTCAAAGTTATCTGATTTTTCCATTGACTACTTATGATCATTATCAATACGATCATTCAAACATTAGACTAGAGTTTTAATGATCAGATATTACCAGAAGTACTACAAGAGGTAAAACAAGACATTTTATCTTACTGTCTAATTATCTCAACCAGGGACAAGTTGAAGAAGTTACTTGAGATTTACAGACTTTCAATAACTATAACCACTTCACTAGATGTATGTAATAAAAGCTTTACTAATACCTTACTGTTGTACACTTTTAAATGCTGATTATTGTTGCTGGGGTATGACAACAAGGGTCATTTGGCAACTTTTCAAGTTGTAACGGTGGAAGATGGTGGAATTTGGTGGAGGACGGTGGAAGACGGACGGTGGAAGACGCTGGAAGACAACCCTCAGGCATACACCTAGGTATAACAAATGACCTTCAGTAAGCCAGCTAGACTGAGCTTCTTCTATGTTAATTATTTCAGGTCCTCAGTAGGTTATAAACTAATGACAGGGTAAAGCTAGGTTTATCCAGTCACAGCTTTATTAGGTTTAAAACATTGTAGAAACAGGATGAAAATCAATAATAAGGCAATTTGAGATTTTCTGTGAAATAACCAATTGAAAAAAAGTATTATTTTGAATTCAGATCCTGGCCTAGTAGCTAATAAAACTTATTGTTGTGTTTCTTTTGGTAAAATTTTGATCAATCAATGATTTCACCTGCTTTGTCTTACACAAGATGATGTCAGTGGCTGCCTTCCCAACATAAGTTTGTTTTATTTAATTTATTCATTTGTATTTGATTCACTATTTATCAACATTATTACAGTTCTGTTATTATAGTTGTATTAGATAGACATTTCACCAAACAAGCGCTACAGGGCTAGCTAAAAGTGCTACCTAGTTCCATACATTCTATCAGCTATGTTTCTACTACCCCCGACAATGTGTACCACATAAATCAGAGGTGGAGGAAAAAGGACCTTTTAATACATAAATTTTCACAAAAAAGCATATTCCTAACTCAGGTCAATCTAATGATTTGAACAAATGGGTCTCCACGTTACCAATAAATTATTGATGACAGAGTCATACAAATAAAAGTAACTGTAGCCTCAGATGTCAAGGCCATAGGTATAAGGTTAAATGTTGTTAAAGCTGTCAAACATGATGAGTACAAACATAATTATAGTGACATATTATATAAGTGTTATTAATATCAATAATTAAATACAAATCATTAACATGACAAGTATACATCAGAACATGTAATAACATTATGTAAGACAAGGATGGATGTAAATATTAAACTTAAATTACAGGTAAGAAGTGTGTTATGTGTTACCTCTGACATTTTTCTGAAAAAAAAGATTCATGTTCATTTTTAGTAATTTATGTCTTCTTAGTGATATCAGTTTGCTGTAGTTAAACATACAAAAATGTAGTACCTACATGTACGGCAAGAATCATTTGGAGATGTTCTGGCTTTAATGGTGAAGGAAGATCTCAGGTGACAACTAGGTGGGACCATCAACCTTCAATCAGCTAGATGAACAGCTTACCCACTAGTGAAATTTGTTTAAAGGTGGGAATCATACACACAATGATTACTAGTGAAAGACCAAGCTCCTTTTGAGACTAGTAGTTCAATACTTGAGACTAGTGGTTCAATACTTGAGACTAGTGGTTCAATACAGAGTTTTAAGGATGATCTGTAGAAACAGAGAGAGAAAAGATTCAAGAAGTAAACATCACATAACAAACCACAGTCATGGTATTTAAATCTAAAGACACTTGCAAAGATGAACAATTAGGGGACCTCCATGATAGCAGGGGACCTCCATGATCAAGTAGCTATGGTCTCTGATTGGTAATCACTAGCCCCTCTCTTCTGTAAGTTCTAATCCCAGCTGTGATGAGAATAATTCACAATGTTTAGGATCAGCTATAGCTTACAGGTCAGTGTTTCTACTGGTACAGTTGTATACCTCGGATCTACCACAACTGTTGAAAAAATTACCAGACTTCACCCTTGCTGTTGGTGAGATGTTGAACTTCAATGCAAACTTGATGACCAGATAAAGATGAGAAAGAAGAAATTGTTTTCTCCAAATATGATACTTGTATTTAAATTGCTCTATTTTTTTTTTCGCTATAAAAATGTTCTGAAGCATAGTATTACATTATGTATTCAATGTTTATTTAGTCGGGCATTTGATAAATTTCAAATTCTTAACCTGTTGACAAAATTATCTTTAAATCAAAATATTCATTATAAACATATGATAATTATTTGTGAGCTTCTGTGAATATATTATAATTCCATTAATTTTGTTATTTCAAGCATTTTGTTGTCATAGTATAGTTCAGTTAGGATAATGTGATAGTGATGTTTCATTTTATGTGTACACAAAAGTTTACAACCATTGTCTGAACAGGTAAACAGGTTTATGAGAAGCCAATATAGTACAGTGTAACTTCTGAAATCCGGACACCCATGGGACCGGCCAAAATGTCCGGATTTTGGAAGTTTCTGGAATTCAGAAGTCTAAAATTATCTGAACAAGTACAGATCGATGTTAAATGTCAGAGTTTTTTAATGGTGAAAATAGGGACATCATAATTTATGCATAATACGATATGGTGTTATTATTACTAAGACATGATGAAAAAATAACAGATAAACATTAATAAGATTCATTAATCAAAACCTAATATTTTCTCGAAAGGAAGATACCGACAATACAATTTTATTAAACAAAAATGAACCAGTCAAAATTGTTAATGAGTGTAAATATTTGGAAATATATTTTAGTAAAAGTGGTTCATTTTACAAATGCAAACTGACATATTGTGATTCTAACACATGTCAAAATATACTAGCACCACTGATTGGTAAACAATTGACAAAGAGAACAATGACATTTTGCCTCAAGTTTAAAATCGTGGGACGAATTAAGGATGACATTTTTCTGCACTGTCCACATTTTGGAAGTAAAATTGCACTAACATAAACCAAAATTTATGAAAATATCATCCGGAATTCAGAATTCAGAAGTTCCGGAATTCAGAAGTCTAATTTACATTGAAATAGAGGGAGAAATTTCGGGACCAAGAAAATTGTCCGGATTTCAGAAGTTACACTGTATTATAGTTTAGCAATAAAATTGCAGATGTCTGGTTAGTGCAGTTGGTAAAGCCTTTAGAATTGCACTAGAGCAAAGATTTTATCGCAAATTTGAACCTCTCCAGTTGTCTCTATTTTCGTTTTCTTTTCCAAATTTACTTCAGATGCAAATGAATTGTCATACATAGGTATATTTGTTATTTGCTGTCGAAGATATCAATAAGACAAACATTTTGACAAGGTTTGATGAAGATCCAATCAAAACAGTGACCTCTAGAGTGCTAACAAGGATTTGACCTAGTGACGTAATTTATGACCCCAAATGACCCATTTTCGAACTTGTCCAAGATATCGTTGAGACAAACATTCTGAACAAGTTTGATGATGATCCAATCGAAACTGTGACCCCTAGAGCGTTAACAACCCCAATTGGTGACGCCCCTCGCCAGACATTGATTGATACTAATAGCTCACCGGGCACTACATGCTCAGCTCAACTGACTGAATAAACCAAGCAAGCGAAGAAAATCCTGGACGAGGTTAAAAACACTTGAAACCTAAAGTATCAAAGAGCTATTATCATTTGCAATTTACTTAGCATAACTATATTACACCGAAATATGAAAATTGAAATGTTCAAATACCTTAATTTATTACAATAGTAGTTATCCCCATAGTGATACCCATTCAAACTACTTCAAAAACTATAAAATCTCAAACTGTCAATGAAGATACGTACACTTTCTTTGTTATCAGAGTACTTTGATACATTGTACATTGATATGCTATCACATGGTAAAGAGACAACTAATGTAGTGAATGATATCAGCATGTTAACTCTTACTAACACTTACTGTCACCAGTCACCTATCTGAGCCTATCTCCTACCATTGTACATTGGTTATCTGTTGTTTAATGGCCTATTGAACAGGTACGGTTATTTCACAGCCGCCTTGTCAGTGAGGTGCATTTCAGTTTGAATGGGTTTAACACTGTTTATGGCAATGGTTACCTCAGTCCATTAATAACATCCTAATGACCGCTCCACAGGGTATTCACCTACTTTGATATGTAAAGTTCAAATGCGTAATTGTAAAATTTCTTATTTTTTACATGAATGTGCACTCAAACAAAAGGGCCAAGATGGCCCTATATCGCTCACATGACAATCATTGTTTACTCATTAAAACATTGTTTTGAGCCTTTGTCATGAGGTCTGCTGATATCAAGGTTTTCCTGTGATTTGATCCGGTGACCAAAATTCTGACCCCAGATGACCTGCATATCATTAAAACAAACATTTTGACAACGTTTGATAAAGATCCAATTATAACTGTGAAATCTAGATTGTTAACATGGTTTTTAATACGATTTGACCTAGCGACCTAGTTTTACCCAAGATGATCCATGTTCGAACTTGTCCAAGACATTATATAAACACAAACATTCTGACATGGTTTCATGAAGATCCAATTAAAACAGTGATCATTGGAGTGTTCACAATGTATTCCAGCAATTTGCCCTCATAACCTAGTTTTTGAATATCAAACTCATCCAAGATATCACTAAAATAAACATTCTGACAAAGTTTCATGAAGATCCAACAAAAACAGTGATTTGTAGAGGTTCAAAGGTTTTCCCTTAATTTGCCCTGGTGACTATTTTCTGACCCCATTATCAAACTTGTGCGAGATTTTGTCAATATAAAATTCTGACAGAGTTTTGTGAAAATTGAACTAAAAATGTGGCCCCTAGTGTGTTCACAAGGTAAAAGACTGATCACAAAGTGCACATGTGAGCTAAAAACACTTTTTTAGGTTAGAACAGTCAAACTTGTATGTGCAAGCAGCCACCTCCAAATAAAAGCCACCCTGTGAATAAAGGTCATTCATTAAATTATGTTGGTATGATATGATACCATTTAATTACTTAATTACAATAAGTTGTAATTAAATCTCTTACTATAAAGACATCAAAACTAGACGTGGATTCAATTATAGAACCGTAAACTATTAACTATTTTGATTGGCTATCAAAAATAAAAGGGGTGCATCAATTCATTGAAATTTGTTGACTTCAGAAGACGATCATGACTTGTCACTTTTATAGTTAATTTTTATTGTCTATCCATCTTTTTGAGGAAAAACAAATAAAGATGTCTTTACATCAAGTATGCGTAATGGGACCTATGCCCTTATAACTAGACCCCTATGATTCAGATCACAATCTTTTAAATAAGATATGCAACTTGCCAAAACTACTTGTTAGATTTGTTATTAAACAAAGCTCTATAAAAGTGCATACTTAATATTTCTGAATAATGCAACAATAGTTACTAAAGTTTCCTTTTAAAAAGGAAAGGTTTGGCTGGTTGTGGCAATTGATAGTTTTATTTCAGAGTAAAGATTTTTTCAGTCAAACAGCGTGAATGTATAAATTCTAACATGGCGACCTTGGTTCGAGCCTCTGGCTCAGCCAAAAAATAAAGTATCACTTTTGCACTTTTATTTCAATTCCATTTTTTTTTCAGAAATTAGCTAAAACAAAAGATAAAAAACTATGGCCTGAGTGTTACAGAGTGCACCATAATGTCAATTAACAAACAACAAAAGGTCAAAGTTGGGTAAGTATATTAACATAATAAATACAATTTTGTAATGTTTGTGGAATGTCATTACCTATAAGTAGCCTATAATTCATCATTATATGACAATTCAAGGATAATTATTTTTTGCACCAACAGTGAATTACCATGTCATATATAATTATGTTAAACAAAGGGTGAAAGTATGAGTAACAGCATGCACTCATGTATCATATATAAGGTCCCCATTGGCTATAACTGTGTCATGTAAACAATTAAAATCAGCTTGTCCCTGTATTTTGACTGTTTTTTAGCCATGTAATTTGGATATAGTTTTACACCTGAATAAGATGCATCCAATTTTTGGACCCAAATTTTGACCTAAAAAATGTGTTTTATACAAAATTAAGTGATGACAGTATATCTCCTAAGGGATGGGGTGAACTGAAATAAACTTAAATTAAATAATATGCAATTCACAATTTTTTACCAAATATTTTCACAATGCCACTTTTGGATTTTGCAGAGATCTATGAAAGAAACTTTGTCCATTATAAGGGGATCTTAAGAGTAATATGCAGATACAACTGTTTCCTTTTGAAGATTGAAAATCAGCTATCTTGCAAGCAGTAAATGACACAGCTGTTCTAAAAGCAAGCTTGCAAATGCAAAATTGTTGTTAACCGTAATAACTATCAGTAGAAAGGCCCTTCAAATGTAGTGTTCCATCCATACCCCTAACTAACTTCATTTTATCATAATTATTTCTTAAAATTTAAATGTGCATCATTCTGTCATGTTTGGTCTTCAGCCTATATAAGAACTAAATTACTAAAGTACACTCATCTATTTATTAACAACATAGTTTTAGAAGTGTTTCCGTTTTTGAATAGGGTTGCTTGCAACCTTGTTCTTGGTTACTTCCAGTTTTCGATGCTCACAGAATCAAAATCTGTAGCAGAATCTAAAAATAGCTTAAATGGTTTCCCCTATCACAACCAAAAAATTAGTTCCAAGGAGAAGACGGTATTCGGTCATATCTGGTTCACACTGTCCATATAAAACTACTTTGGTGTAATGTTGCTTAATGAGTGGAATCAAATGAAAAATGTATTTCAATGAAATAAAAAACAAATCTACATAAAAGTCTAAATCATAATTATATGCAGTTTTCATGAAAAATTGATAAAAACAATATCAATAATCAACAAACTGCCTAATACATGTAAATAAATGACTATTATTCAGGGCTCACACTGGTTAACTAATTGCTTGCGCCAAGGTATGGGCCAAATGAAAAAAGTTTGGGCCGAATTCTTAAAACTTGAGCCACTTGAGACAAACATGTAACAACTGATATAACAAAAACGTTAGATTGAATGTCTATCTTTTAATGTTTATATAGTAATACTATACTAGAATACATAAATAATACTATTAAAAACTACAAATACAATAAAAACACAGTTTTTGCTTTTTTCTAAAATCATACATGAGTGATTAATAGTTAAATTATATAAATATATAAAGAGTATATTGATGCAAGAACATAAAACAACATATACTACTTATTTTCATCACTCATTTCAATGATCATCATATTTATATTTCAATCTTTACACAATGTCTTGTACTTAGAATTATACAGAGTATATTGATGCAAGAACATACAATTCATTTCAATGTTCATGGTACTTAGATTTTAGTTTTTGCACAGTCTTGCATTCTGTCACTTTTTGCACTGTGTCAAGCATAGCATACACTGGTTGAGTTAAGATATTTACTTCAGGATTCTACGTGCCTTCTGCCCAGACCATATTTTGAATGCCCTTTTGAAATTGAACTTATCACGGGGAGGACCATCAATAATATTTTCAGTGTTAAATAATTATGATATCGGACCTATGTGGGACCGGTATCATAATTTCGTGGCAACTGCTGCATGGGTTCATGTGTTTTGTACATCGGACTGACTAAAAAAAATACATAGGTGCATCATCTAGGTATCAGGCGTGTTTTAAAGGTTCATATGAAAACTACAGTAGTAACAAGGTATATGTAATACATACTAGTTAAGAATTGATAACTATGTATTAATTGAAAGGCAGGACCTGCAGTGGCCGGGAATCGAACCTGGATTGCCGGGTTACAAATCCAGTGCACTAACCACCGGACCAAGGTCGTGGCTGTGTGTGTGACACTGTGTGATTGATAATACAACTGTCTAACCTCGGGATCAAACCCTGTTCTTCCAGTGCTATCAGTGTTTTGATTATTACAGCCTCACTAGACATTTGTTTATGTTAACAGTCAGTAAGCCAATTTGGATTTACACCATGTGACCTATAACATCATTAAACATGACATTATCCAAAAAGGCAAAAAACATGGCATGGTCAAACTTGTTTTCAGGGTTAAAATTCAATGGGGTTTCAAAAGAATTAAACAAACTAAGAAAATGAATGAGATACATTGTAGGTAAACAAATATAACATTACCGGTAAAGTATCTTACATGTTTTTCTATCCATTTGTAGTTTTATCTAATTAAATGCACATTTGATAGGTTTTATTGAAAAGCAAATGTTTATTATTATTTGTACACTGTCAACCTGTCAACACTATGAGATGGATGTCAGTTTAAGTAGGCTTAACTCGGTTCTTTCAACAATCAATTGTAAATGGTTGCTATTTCATTTAAACAGTTTTCCCAAATAGTGTTTCCTTGTTTTATTTTATTGTGCCCAATATGTAAAGCACTGATACATGTACATGCCTCATCCTTTTTCCTGGTATTTTCTAGACACAGTGCTTGGCTTGGTAGTTGGGATGGGGACACTGAAAAAGTGTCCCTGAGAATGTTGAAAGGTTTGAAAATCAATCATTGACCTTTTGTTCAGTAGTCCAGTTACCACTAGACCACCAAGCATTCATGGTTTGGGAGTTTCCCAATCAAACTTTTAACAATGGATATGTAGGTAGGCTTGTTTTGGCTAACATTATTTACTTGCCATGAAAACAAAAAGTTTGTGATGGAGGATTTCTGGAAGAGTTGGCCACATCTAAAACCAACAAGTCTTGAATGATGGCCTTTTTTTAATGTGCATCTTTTCATTTCTACCTACTAACAATCCATCATATAATCCAGCATCCTGCCTAGGGTCTGAGTGGCTTAATCATTTAATTCTATATGGACAATCTTGCTGATATAGTAAACATTTGTCATAAACATTAAACAGCTGGCAAAGAGACAAATGAATAATTGATTGACCACATGTACATAGTATTTATTTTTTTACAATTAATGTGTACCTCGACATGTTTGAATAACTTGGTTTAGTGAGACTGAAGTGAGATTCTACTACTAGTTTATCTTTTCACCATCACTGGAGTAGGTGAGAAGATCGAAGCTGGTAAGTATAATTAAGGAAACAATTGTTAAGAGAGCTTGACATAAGTTTCTATAGCTTCTTTTCCTTAAGTAGCCTAGGAAACAATCATTGTGAGTTTTGATAATTCATTTTCACATCCTGTTTCTATCAAACAAATTTAAACTAAAATAACTATGGGCAAACAGATATGACAGACCCTTAATTGCTGCCAAATTAAATATAAACAAGAACTCACATATAGCCATTATAATTCAAACTAATCTAACCATTATGTATTAATTGTGATAAAAAATATGCAAATTTTATTTTATCTACAGTAAGTTAACATACCCTTTAAAGTAGATATCCAATGTAGTAACATTTAGATAAGAATACGATTTAAACCACATTTCCTTATTTGGACATACAGTAAGTCAGTAATCAGCAATACACATAGAACTATACAATTAATTAATCAAATGATAGTGTAATATATATCATGTCAAACTATAGATAAACGTACTGATAATATAAGTAGATATCTAATGATAGACCGTGTGTAGAGTTTAATTACTATACTTGGATAAAGATAAACTGAATCACAAAAGGTTGAATCGCAACTCACACTGGATTTTTTATAAAATAATTATTTCTATTATGACAATAGATTATTTAAAAGTCATAATTTACAGGGTTGTAGGAACAGGTAGGGGGGGGGGGGGGGGGGAGCGAGAATTGAAATAATTTCAGTTGTTATGGTAATCAAAAGGAGCTATATTTTCACTCACCACCCCCATTGCCAGCCAAAATCTAAAAATTACCCCCCCATCCGCAATTGCTTCCTAATGGACTAATTTATTAAATGAAAAAAATAATCTTCATAACAAATTAATGATAAATAAATTTAGCTGATAGGCATGTGAAATCAATATAAAAATGTAATTAAAATGTCAAATTAAACAGTCAATTCTCGTGTTTATTGAAGTAAAAAAAGTGACAAAATAAAATCATTTCTAAATTAGAACTCTTCTACAGTTTAGTGTAGGTAATATTCATTATTAATGCAGTAATTAATAAAGGGGAATTTAATTCTATCAAATCAAAATGACTAAAAATGATGGCATTTAGAGTTCTGTTATCAATTCAGAAAAAAATCTTTTATTTTATTGTTTTATAGTAAATTGTAAGTTATCAAGGCAATTATTAAAGTACAACATAATTATGATACATGCATTTGAAAATGATAATTTTTTTCTCCAGAAGTATAAGTAGGTGTTAATTACCTGGTACATGTCACATATTGGTTAGATGCAAATTATACATTATAAAATAAAGATCCATTAGTTCTAACTCTAAAATGTACCAGTATTATTAAAATTCCAGCTTAAATTTGTTTTAACTTAAACACATAGAGTTTATATATTACCAGTGTTTTTTTATAACTGATTTGGAGTGTGAAAAGTATATATTTCTCCCCCCTAAATTCATAAAAATTCCCTTTCAGTAGAATTTTAATTTTCTTGAAAAAGATCATTAAATTAAACTCTTTCTCTGCATGTAACAATCAAGTTTATCATCAATTTAATAATAATTAAATGTTGGGTGGATGTACACACTGTCATTGTATTGTTCCCTTATATCCCGGCCATCCTCAAGATTCAATAGTACCCTGCCATCTTCCCACTTAAGATGAAAAAAAAACACTGCTTACATATTCATAAATGAATGTGGGGCGATTCAGGGGCTCTATGTGTAACATGTGGCTCAATTCTGCATTTCATGCATAGACATATTAAAACTGGGGTAAGTATATAAGGTCCAAATTAACACATGCCTATTTCATGCTATATGTCTTTTGTACACGCTTGCTGCTTTTTAAATATATAACACAGAATCATATACATGTACATTTGTATTCTATTTTTCTAATCAATTTGACAAGCAAACGACTTATATAATATACAATGTATAGCTAAATAAAAACTGGGATCTGTATAATAATATTTGTCCCAGATAAAAATAGTATAATTATTCCAAAGACCTTTACTATAGCAACAGAGGATTTAAGATTAATCTGTTTACAAATATATTAAAGGCAAAAATGATCCTTACCTGTATGTCTCCATGTTAAAAAGTCAAGGGACTTAACTACGTCACTATATATAAAATAGTCTAACTGAGTGATCTCCCGTTATTTTCTGAGTCGTGTTAAGTCAGTTGTTGCGTTCTCTAAGCTAACTGTTATCCATAATCGTGTTGAAATATCAATTTCTTATATCGTAACACCAATTCGTTACGTATAAGTCCTTGATGTATATCATTGTCATTCATATTTAATATTTCAATGTTACCCTTGTATGTATATAAATCCTTGTATACATGTACATAAAATAATCCATTCACAAAACACAGACAATTGATATACATATGAGGACAAGTCTATGATAAATACAGTTTTTCAAACATCTAATAGTTTATAACGAATTTTAGTGGCACACTGTATGAATAGCCCTAGATTCCATAGAATGTCAATGTATGTAATAAATTTAGAAGTTTATGCATATTTGGACTTCTCGAATAGTTTGTTGGAATATATCTGCGTCTAATAAGATTATATTTCTCACACTCCGGCAAAAAGGAAATGGTATTCATCTTCCACACAATTCTGTTCACAGATTTCACACACTCTTAAATGTTTCTATTTTAAGTATGTGAGCTGAAATTCTAAATTTTGTTATAAGATAATGATGGAGTTTGTTATCAACTAAACTTAAATATTGCTTGTGTCCAAAGGATTGTTTAGGATATGACAATAAGTCTCTGTTTAAAGACCATTTTTATATGCATGCATTTTATATATATTTTTATAAACATTGTCCTGCATTTCCTACATATCACCAAAGCCGGTTGTATATAACAATATTTTTACGCTCCCGGACCAGTTATTTTTTTACTAGTAACTAAATCTCGTAAAGAAACTTTATTCAGATTAGATATAATGCAGTTTTCACAATTTAATATTTTTATCCAATATCTTATAATTCGTACATGTCTGTTAATATACAAAGGCAGACGACCCAGTTCGCCATCGTGAGACAGCACAGTTGCTAGTTGAAGTTATAACATTTAGGATTCTTTTACAGAATTTTGGATGTATTCTCTTGATGTCCTTTGATTTGGTATGTCCCCAAACTTCTGACGCATAGCATAAACAGATGTTACGAAAGAATAAAATACTTCACACTATTTTTAGTTTTTGGACAAAAATTGAATTCTTTAACATTTTACAATAGTGTGTTCATTGCCTGAAGGGCTTTTCCGATAAGCACTTGACTATTCTAAATACCTCATTTTTCATGTTCGTACAGTTCAGCCTTATTCCGGAATACTACGATTTTTGTTTTGTCAGTATTGACAGTAAGCCCCTATTTATCGCAGTAATTACTCAGGTCGTTGAGGCTCCGTTGTAATACATAGTTCCCACATCAACAATGTCTACCTCCCTTGGCGACCATCTTGAAAGGCTTATTTGACAAGCATTGATAGAAGATATTTATATCTTTATATTATATTATTCTAAATATAGGATATTCATATGTGACAGCTACATTTTCCTTAACCTGATATGCTTATGTTTTTTCCAACTTCATGATTAAGTTATATTTTGTAAATTGAGTTGTTTAACAACTACTTTTTTTCTTTCTATTAAACACATAAGAAATTTGACTTTCAAGATGGCCGCCAATTCAAAACAAGGGAGGTAAATATTGTAGTTGTGGGAACTATGTATTGTTCTGGTGAGCCACATCGTCTCTTTATTCTCTGTACCAGCTCTAATGTCATTACCTGAAGAAAGTTCCAAGTCTTCTATGAATAATGTCCATAGTAATGGGGACATGTTGTCAACAACATTTTGTTATGTTGTGAAATGTTGTTATAAATGTAGATAATTTAATTCGTCTGTTATTTGTGTTCTATTTATAGTGTCAGTTCGTCATTAAAGTGGTTATATTCATACTGATACCGGTTAATAGAAGAAAACTTGAATTGAAAATTCTACACTTATTTGATGAAGCAAACTTTTTTAAGTAAGTTTCCAAACGTGGAATGAACTGTTAAAATGGGAATAAATATTGGGATTATTTTGCAAAAAAAATTGGATACGATTCCAGCACTTGCTAAACTTTTTAAATGGAACTACAATTAAATTATAACATCACCAGAAACATCATCACGATCACCACTGTGACCATCATCATCGCAATCAACGTACTTTTGCTCATCATCAACAACAACAAAATACTTTTACCAGCCTGTGCAAATTATTTTTAATGCTGTTGATCATTCCGCCGTTCTAAATAAAACACGCTACTAAAATAATCATATTTATTGGCTGCCCATTTCTTTACCTATACGAGACATCTCCGTAACATTCATTTGTCGCGTGTATAATTTAGTTGTATGAAACTAAAATATAATACTACACAATAACTAGTGTATTTTCTATCGCGTCGTAATGGTGCTACTGATGATGGCGTTCGGGTGTTGTTTGTGAAGATGATGATGTTTATTATGATGATCGTGCTAATAATGACGATGCTGATGATGATAATAATGCTGATTATGATAATGATGATGATCGTGTCGGTCATCTGATCAGTATAAACATTGTCAGTTTAAAGATTATAATAGTTATCTTGTAAAAAATAATTTCATGTATAAATAGAATTATTTGATTTAGAAATAGAAGAAGCATTCAGTTGCATTTTTCATGCGTAGCTGTTCTTATATAATCTGGTAATTAAAGGACAACATTAATTAATTACATAAAATGCTTATAAAAACAACAGGAAGTTATCCATCAACTAATTATCAATAAAAATCAATAAAATTTATGACCCCCTTAATCCCATTAGGGGCAATAAAACAATTAAGAGATTAGACCTCATGTGGATTTGGCGGGGGGGGGGGGTCACTTATATAGTAGCTGTTCAATGCCTTTAAATCTGTGTGGCATAAATAAGATGTTCAATAAAATGTGACTGTTTAGAAAATTTGTATTTTTTATCAAATGTCCAGTGAGATATGCAGTTCGACCTCCTAAAGCAACACCATTTGGGGGTAGCAAAATTATGTTGTTGTTGACAGGTTGTTGTTCTTGAGAGGTTCAGTGTATAGTTAAATCATGCAGTGGGAAAAATCATGCTGTTGTTGAAGGGAGGTTGTTGCTTAAGAGAGCACCGTTCTGGAGAGTCTGTACTGATTTCATTTCGCCAGTTTTGTCTTACTGCGTGTGACGTATTCGTTTTGGTATGTATATAAAGAATTAAGCCACACGAATACATCACTTTTATGTAATACGAGTATGGTGGCTAATGTTTGCCATTTCATATCTTCGCCCTGAAAAGTCGAAGCACAGCGACACAAACACACGATAAACTGGTAAGCTAATCATTGCGTATTCGCCTTTCGCCTTTCGAGGCAAAGAAACGAAGACACGACAATAATAGGGCGCTAATAATTAGATTGTTTACCAGCCGATACGAAACTCTAAAAATGAAAATTTTGTGTGTTCGCCTATTAAATATCGGTTAAAATTTCTGCCATTTCATATCTTCGTGTATTCGCCCCGTAAGTCGGAGCACGACGACACGAATGCACGAGAAATTTCTCACTTATCGTGTCTTCGCCTTCGATCATAGAGGGCGAATACACGAAGACACGAAATATTGAAGGCGAAATAACGATAATTTGATAGGCGAACACACGAAATCTTGTAGAGTTTCGTGTCGGTGGGTATGAAATCTTCGTATCGGCGCCCTGTATTTGTTGTGCGTTCGTGTCGTCGTGCTTCGACTTTAGGGGCGTAGACACGAAGATACGAAATGTCAGAAATCAGCCACCATAATGTTCCGTGTAATTTTCGATCGAACACATCACACATGATTTTTTTCACTCGTGTCACAATGTCATAAATCGATCTGTGACATATACGGCTGAACACGCTTGAAAATTAATAACACATCTGATGTTGTTTTATCCTAATTTACAATTCGCGCGCGATTTGGGAATACCTAAATACATGTTGTATAATTGAAGTATTTAAATATTCACAGGGTGTAATGAACTACTTCATTAAAGATGCACGAATACACAATTAGGTACCTAAGAATTATTTCTTACGTTGAAACGCATGCATTGCGTGTAATATATTTAGAGAAGGGATGATGGAATAATTACCAAATTAATTATGCATACTGGTTTTCTTAATTTAAGTATGTGACAGATTTGGATAATACATGTGTCATCCTGTTTCTTTAATATGGTATAAAGTATGTATATATAGGGAACATCGCCGTGACGTCACGCGCACCTGTTATATCCGTATGTTAATATCGCTGGTGGGCAAAAGAATCAATATGCGGTTATGACCACTATTACATTTCCCGACACATTCTTTTTCATAGATAAAAACATAGTTATGGTTCGGTCTTGAGTAGCTTTTTGCTGCACAATAAGTTGACAGAAGGGTTCTACAGTTGTATGGCGTATGAATTATAACGAAAAGAGCCCCTGGTGAAGGAATAATTAGATGACTTTCTGCCATCTACTCAACTTTTATAATAGGCGAACTTAGTCTATTCTGCGGGGGTCGATCAGTGGTCTAGTGGTAACGTGCTGAACTACTTAACGAAAGGTCGTCGACAGTTCGTATCTCGGCTCCGACTTTCTATAAATCAGGGATACTTTTCAGTGCCAACTACCGAGCCAAGTACTAAGTTAAGAAAATCATCACAGGAAACTAGTGAGACGTATATCAGCCGGTTTGACCAACGGACACGATATTCGAAAAGAGTAGAGCTATAAATGCCTAGTTCTTTTTTGTCTCGTCTCCCCTCTTCTGTTGGGTGGCTCTGAAATATCACAGCTGTCGGATGGGCCGTCAAACAACGAATAAATAAATAAATAAATAATATTTTCTTAACATTTTGTGAACATGAGTTTAGTTTATATTATTCGATGCTTTACAGATAAATCGTATTATTATTCGTAAATGACTTTTTATTCTTATAATCCATAAGTTATCGACTAAAATATTGGTGTCCTGTATTTATAAAATATTCCAAAATCTAGATGACCGATGACAAAAGTTGAGCATCATATAATCGCGCAAAATATAATTTTTATGCAAACAAGAAATATCTTTTTAGAAAGATAATCAGTGTGTATACAGTAGAAAATTGGTTCTTAAAAACACAACTGTAGATCATCTCATGCATTCAAATGGGCTGTACTAACTGTGAAGGTTGTAAACAAAAAATCTTGAGTTTAATGCTAAAAGTATTCATACTATTGTTCGGTAAATTAGATAATATATAATATATTTATCTTTTTTTTTTTTTTTTTTTTTTTTTTGAGGTCTATGTATATTTTATTTGGTTCAGCTCATATTGCATGTTTACAAACAAGCTCAAAGGCTTTTGAAAGACTACACTAACATAGTTTGAACTACCTACTGTTAAACTAACATATTACATTTATATACACGTAAGACAATATACAGAAACCTCATTTAATATATATAAATAAACAAAAGAAACAACAACATAGTTTCACCACCATTTTTGTAATTTTGATATTTGAGTGTACCTTTAATAACAAAGCAAGGATTAAAAACAAAGATGTCTTACAATTGTCCATCTGTTGTATTCTATATCTGTTATGCCCGATGTTTTATATATCTCCCAAGTGAGTTTTAAACTGTTTTTCAAACTTTCAGTACTAGGTAAGATTTCTCTCCTTTTACATAAGTAAATATATTTTTTAAATTCTAGAAGAAGAATATCGACAGGTATAGACTCTTTTTTTCCAGATCCTAATATAACAATTATCATATTAATGTTAAAATTGGGATCTAGATGTATTATTCCATTATTTAAAAATTGTATGATTGGTCTTACTCTGCAGCAGTCCCAAAACAGATGAGATATTGTTTCTTCATGCTTTTTGCAAAATGTACACATGTTATTTGGTTTAATTTTCATTTTATAAAGTAACGTATTGGTAGCTAGAATTCTGTGTATAATTCTTGTTTGTAACCATTGTATATATGTGTCTCTAGTATATTTAAAGACGTAACTATATATATAATATATTTATCTTATTTAATGTATACAAATTCTATCTAGTATAATTTTTCATGGTTTAAACGTTTTCATATTTAATATGTGGTTGTATTGGTGTTTTTTCGGCTTATATTATTGCATTATTTTCAGAGGCAGTAAAACAAATAATTACTGATTCTGCCCTTAAAAATATGTAACGACAACGCTTTTAACCTATGAGAAAACTCCTACTTCAGCTGAAGATTTTGTATCAAACACTTTCATTGGTAACAAATGTCGGTCAAAAGCAATATTAGACAGCAAGCCGAAAAACAGTAATTGAGTTTCCGCATATCTTATAGAAAACTTTTACTATAGTCTCACCATACGGATCCTTTGATGGCATTGCAACCAATTGGGAAAAAATCTTCTTGTCCGAAACCATAGGGCTTAGAGCTTAGATATTTGATGTGTAGCATTTTCTAGCGGACATCTACCAAGTTTATTCAAATTATAGCCTTGGTTTTAACATTAGCCCCGCCCCGGGATTTACTCTATTTTGTATAGGAAAAATAAAAAAATCTTCTTGTCCGAAATCACAAGGCCTAGAGCTTAGATATTTCGGATGTTGCATTGTCTAGCGGACCTCTACCAAGTTTGTTCAAATTATAGTACCAGGGTCAAATTTTGCCCCGCCCCGGGGTGTACTTGTTTTTACATAGGCTCATATAGGGGAAAAAAGAAAAATGTTCTTCTCTTAAGGCCTGGTGTGCGGTTATAGGGCCACATGTCGCTCTTGTTTTTTTTATAAGACAGAACAAGAGGCGGAAATAAAAATGAAAACACCAGCTACACCGTGTCTAAAAACTGTACGATTATGAGGACAGTATACAATTTCAAATTGGCTTTAAACTTACAATCCAGTTCATATCTTAGTACACATGTAATGTTAATGTCCTTTACTCTTCAAAACGGCGTTAATTCCTGATGGGGTTTGTAGGGTCTTATATAAACAACTCATCATAGAAGTTTTATTGCTCAGGGATTTACCAAATCATGAATAAATTCACTTTTAGCAGAGACAAGCTTTCATAATATACATTTTGCATATTTATTTACGGTATCAAAATAAATCCCAAATTGGTTTATTTGACATTGTATATTGTTCTTACATAAACCAGTTCAAAGACGACAATATCGCTTACTACGCGCTGTAACCAAGGATTTCATTATATTGTCTGGTGAAAATTCTCTTTCAATTCCTTTAGGACACTGAAACAGGTTTTTTTATTGAAGATAATGAATTATTGGATTTTTGCGTTTTATTTGTTGTAAATGATTTTTATTGGATTTTTGTGTTAAATTTGTAACTAACATGATGTCCTCTTATAAAAATGATATTACTATGTACGTTTTGTGCTTTGATCTCTCGACACATTTGGTGTCTGAAAGACTTTATACGGTTATTTAAGAGAGCTCTCCCAGTTGCTATATTTGGTAGGACACCAGCACCCAATTGTATAAACCTTGGTTAAACTTATCCACTGGGTAAAACTTAAATTAAGTTAAGTGTTGACCAGAAACAAAATGAAACTTTTCTGCATTTATCAGCAACTAATGGAAACTGTTTACATCTATTCACACACAGTTTCTATGAAAATTGTAGGCTTATCAGTGAATGCTTTGCCCCTATTTGTACCAATAGTCAGCTATCAAACAGGTCTTACACATGAATTGATTTGACTAAAGGGAAACAATCCAATAATAAAAAACATTGAATTGCAGTAAAACAGAAAAAAGAATTATTCAAAAGCTGTTAGAAGCAGTCAGCAAAAACAAAAAATAAACGAATCATTGCTTTATATCACTTAAACGACACATACAATAATTATGCCGTTCTATTACATTTGACATATTTTTATATGGATGGGTGAGGGTAAATTTAAAGTGACTTCGAAAATTTACATAGCACTTTTGATCAACCATTTCATAAATGCCCAACTGCATCTATAAAAAAGATAAGACACATCCTTTTTATCATATTGTTGTTGCACTAGAAGAAAACAGAATCCAAAAACACACGAACTGTAAATACTACTTAACCATTCTTTCCCGAGGGTGCTTTCATATTTCAAAAATGCAAACTTAAAAGAAATTTTAAAGAAAGTCGAAATTTGAGTGCCTGCTATATTTGAAATCTAAAACAATATGATGTTTTAGGTCTTGTGATGTTTCTGGTAATGTTTAAGGCATTGTGATGTTTCTGTTGTGTTTTAGGTCTGGTGATGTTTGAGGTCCTCGTAATGTTTTAGGTCTGGTGATGTTTTATGTCTAGTGATGTTTTGGGTCTGGGGATGTTTTAGGTCTGGTGATGTTTTAGATCCGGTGATGTTTTAAGTCTGGTGATATTTAGGTCTGGTTATGCTCCTGGTAATGATTTGGGTCAGGTGATGTTTTAGGTCTGGTAATGTTTTGGGTCAGGTGATGTTTTATGTCTGGTGATGTTTTGAGTCTGGTAATGTTATAGGTCTGGAAGTGATTTAGATTTGGTGATGTTTTGGGTCTGATGATTTTATAAGTCTGGTGATGTTTTAGGTCTGGTGATGTTTTATGCCTGGTTATGTTTTAGGTCTTGTAATCTTTTAGGTTTGATTGTGTTTTAGGTCTGGTGATGTTTTAGGTCTGGTGATAATTTAGTTCTGATGGTGTTTTAGGTCTGGTGGTGTATTGGGTCTGGTGATGTTTCTGGTGATGTTTTGATGAAGTTTTCGGTAAATGGGGTATGGTTTTCTGTAATAATTTTTATCTATATTAATATCCATGTATGACTATTTCACTTTTCTTGTTAAAAAAGGAAATATTTGAGATTGACAACAAAGGTAAAACTCATAAATTACTGATACAGAGGATCATCTAATGATTCAAGAAAATGCATTATTTCCCTATTGTCTTGTTTATTCTCCCAATTCGAGTTAGTCGCCTAACTTAATTATACGCACTGATACTTCCTCTGATTGAAAAAACGGGAAGTTGAACCTCATTATTCGCTTAAATCGATTAAATTCATCACTGAATAAGGCCTACGTGTCTGTTAATCTATTACGAAAGAGAAAAAAGTATTTACATAATAAACTTCTTCAACCTAGGCTATGTTCTTAGAGGATCAGAATGAACCACGAGTCATTGAATATTCATATCAGACAATAGTTACAGATTTGTCTATTTGTTTGTTCCACAGATACCAATGTCAAACATGGGATTTATACAGCGTTTTTGGTACATCGCCCGTTGCTTATTCCAGAACTCATAGAAATGGTCATGCATCAGAAGGTGTAAGTTCCTAATCCATGGACTATTTCTTGATATATCACATAAAAAGTGTCAAACAAATAACTAACCACAGCCTACTAGTATTTTAATCATTAACATAAAAAATACTCAGATAGTTCTTGCATTTTCAGTGTGGGGAATCCATGTGACCTAGTGACGTCACAATGTCAACTAACTAGGAAAACATCACGTAAGTGCATGTTTTTTCGTTTTCTTCTAAAGCCACATAACTGTTGCAACTCCTTAAATAAAGGGCTACCTCCGGTTCAGTTTTTTGACACTGTAGGCCCTCTACTGTTTTGCTTTTCTAGTCCAAACCGTTTGACAGTGTATGAAAATGAACGTTATTCTTACAAGAAAATTTTAGAAAACGGTTTGGACAAGAAAAGTAAAAAGTAGAGGGCCTTCAGGCACGTGGATTCCCCACACTGATTTTGTTTTCGTACATAAAACCATTTTTTTAGTAGTGTAACGATACACACAATTATCATGCAATCAGTGAACGAGAACCAGAAATAAAACAAACTACGACCTACTAGTTCACAAACACATGTGTGTATTTGAAAGGAAACGTATTGGAACCCGTTTCATAGACATAGCAGCTAAGATAGAAGGTTTCATCTCCATGTCTATACTCTCCCAATGTGTATAATGATTATAATATACATATTTGACGAAGGTAACATGTATAGACATATAAAATTATATAGTTTACTAGTCTACATTGTTTATTAGTCTTTTGTTTTCCAAATTTACATATGTATTGTCTTAAATGTATACCATAAGCACGACTTCAATCCAATCTAGGAAATGAGACCATAATTCAAAACTTCGTAATAGATCATTGGAGAACAGTTGTGCATGTATTTTATTCGCAGCGATTCGCATAAAAGACGGCACTATTACGATAAGAATAAATCTACAGACATTATTCTATTTGTATGAAGCTCGTAAACTCTCTGAATGACTTATTAGAAGCAATAGACTAAAAAAGATATAATCGACAGTTTCTTCTCGACCATATGTGGTTATTTGACAGATTCTATCATGTTAAAATGTGTTCTTAAGATAGTTACAGAGTTTATCTGTCTGCATATTCCCAGTCCGATAATAAAAAAACTTCACATTTCAAAATTTCGATCAAAGCCTCACCAGACCATTGAAGATGTACTGTGCAGTAATCAAACTTCAGACAACTCCAGAACTATGGCTACAAATGTTACGAAGTTCAATGAATTATGTAATCGGTTTCTTTTATTGTTTGTAAAATGTACGTTTGTAATTATATTCTAACAGTTCACTGTGTTGTAATTTAGGATTAGATAACTCTGTTGCGTTGGCACTTATTAATCCAAAAGGGACATAGAAAATCTGGTGGTAGAAAAATAGAATAAAACAACTTACTCCACAAGACAGCACTAGCCTTCAAAATGTATGGCAAAGATTACGGGTCCAGATTATTTGCTAGATTGAGAACTTTTACATTAATTTACTCCACCACATTACGCGTCCATTCCTTTGAATCTGTTATTTTTATCACGTTACATATTACACAATATTAGAAGGATACATTTCTTGTCTGATCATTATTATTTTACAATAACCGATATTTGAGTGTTTAGTCTCGTTGAACATATACTGTATGTAATGTTTTTCAGTTTTTATGTCTGAGTCGAAAGTTCGACATTATTACATAAGATATTCCTGGCGTATTATATTCTCTTCAAAATGTCTTCAATGTAAAGACGATACTCGCAGACAAATTTGCAATACATTTCATAACTTTTGAAAGCAAGAACCGCACATTGGATGTTGTATATTCTCAATCCTCATTGTAGCATACAGAACAGTAGTACCAATACAAGATTGGGATGCTAATTTTAGATTTGATCAGACAAGGGAGGGATCAGTTATAGTCACTTTTTAATTACCATTTCAGCCGATTTTTCGCAGGACTGGGAGGGGTAATCCCCTGTACCCTGCTCCTTTGTACCTACAACCCTGACATTATATTTTCATACAGATTATCGAGACATGTTTTCTTAAAGTAAAGTATGACTTCTTTACCCTCATTGCTAAATTATCGTGAAAACTTTACCTACTTAAAGAATTATTAAATTGATTTTACGCAAAAACTTGATGGCTGATATGTTGATTATTTGAAGAAAAACCGTTAATCCATTGATCTTTCAAAAAAGAAATTTCGATTTTAGATTCGAAAATTAGAAAATTCTTACCCAGTTCGGCTACCGAGCGATTTAGCGAAACTGCTGTATTTTGTTAATTTTCTGACATGCGTGAACGTATGGAATGAGGAATACTCGTCCGTTTACCTCAAAAGCTATTTGTTTTGTTAATTTGAGTTTTTCTCCCCTTTTTCAATATGGTCAGAGTCATATAAGACGGACGGTTCATCTCACCATCGTTCCTGGGAAGAATCAGTACTAGATTCCCATCCTTCGTAAGCAACTGCGTGCTTTCTCACGTGAAGAGACATGTTCGGTGGCTGATCTCGAACCCACCACCCTCTATCAGTGAGAAGTTACAGTACATTGCAATTTGAAGTCTGCGACCTTAACCACTCGACCACGGAGGTGGATCTTCTAAAAAGCTAAAATCTGAGTACAACGGGATACAATCTACATGTGCCAAGTAGAAAAAGATACACGAAATGATCAACCGCTACTGTTTTAAAAATACATACAAGGATAATTGGACGTCTGCAATGTTTCTATGTTAACATACATTGTATATTATAACGAAATGAGACCTAAGAAATGTACTTTCCTGACAGTCACAATATAAACATATTTAAACATTATTAGAAAAGACTATGCGAGGACAAGTGTATGAAACTTTTGTGACAACTGGCAAGGCAATAATAAAATATGAATGTTAACCTTCACGCCACCGACCCGAACAATGACCACGACGTTAAGGTCTAGAAGATCCATAATAGTAGTTAATATTTTCAGTATGAGGAATATCTTACATTACCATACAAGACGAGGAATATCTTACATTACCATACAAGACGAGAAATATCTTACATTACCATACAAGATGAGGAATATCTTACATTACCATACAAGACGAGGAATATCTTACATTACCATACAAGATGTGAAATATCTTACATTACCATACAAGACGAGGAATATCTTACATTATCATACAAGATGAGGAAAATCTTACATTACCATACAAGATGAGGAATATCTTACATTACCATACAAGATGCGGAATATCTTACATTACCATACAAGATGCGGAATATCTTACATTACCATACAAGACGAGAAATATCTTACATTACTATACAAGACGAGGAATATCTTACATTACCATACAAGACGAAGAATATCTAACATTACCATACAAGATGTGGAATATCTTACATTACCATACAATACGGGAAATATATCAAATTACCATACAAGACGAGAAATATCTTAATTTACCATACAAGACGAGAAATATCTTAAATTACCATACAAGACGAGAAATATCTTAAATTACCATACAAGACGAGACATATCTTACATTACCATACAAGACTAGGAATATCTTACATTACCATACAAGACGAGAAATATCTTAAATTACCATACAAGACGAGACATATCTTACATTACCATACAAGACTAGGAATATCTTACATTACCATACAAGACGAGAAATATCTTAAATTACCATACAAGACGAGAAATATCTTACATTACCATACAAGACTAGGAATATCTAACATTACCATACAAGATGTGGAATATCTTACATTACCATACAATACGGGAAATATATCAAATTACCATACAAGACGAGAAATATCTTAATTTACCATACAAGACGAGAAATATCTTAAATTACCATACAAGACGAGAAATATCTTAAATTACCATACAAGACGAGACATATCTTACATTACCATACAAGACTAGGAATATCTTACATTACCATACAAGACGAGAAATATCTTAAATTACCATACAAGACGAGAAATATCTTAAATTACCATACAAGACGAGGAATATCTTACATTACCATACAAGACTAGGAATATCTTACATTACCATACAAGATGTGGAATATCTTACATTACCATGCAAAACGAGAAATATCTTATATTACCATACAAGACTAGGAATATCTTACATTACCATACAAGATGTGGAATATCTTACATTACCATACAAGACTAGAAATATCTTACATTACTATACAACTCGGGAAAAGAAAGACCGATTGATATAATCATATATATACAGATATGTCCCTTGGGATAATATGAATAAATACATATGTACCAGTGTTGTTATTTTTTATGCAAACATAGCACATGTCTTATATTGTCCTTAAAGATATATCAGATCCAAGACATGGTTCATTGCAATAGATATAGATTTGTCACATCCCCCTTTTAATGAAACAAGATGTTTGTCAACGTAAAAAGTCAAGGAACTCGTAAGACACTCAATTATGTACATCAACGTCCGTAGAGAAATCAAATTAATTCGTTCTTATAGCACCTTTCTTACAAAAAGCTTGATAAAGCAAACATATCGATTCTCTAAAGGCGTACATATTTTCAATCTTATATAAGATTGGTTGTTCAAAGTTTTAAGACGTCGAGCTATGAGATGATTGATTAACATTTGATTCGACTTCAATATTTTTATGTTGATTTCGTTTTATTTTCAGGTCCTTGCATGTAATTTTCAAATGTCATCATCATATTTGTTGTACAATAAAACTATGAGTATATCATTAAGGATATGTGCATGTATCGCCTATTAAACCTAGATATATATTCAGCCACTAACTAATTTTATGTACAAATAGACAAAGAACACCAGATAAACTGACCTGTCTGAAGGTTCAATCATTGTAATACGTATCCAATCTATAAAAACATTAACTGGGCAACAGTCTGACAATAGGGAAGAAAATGATTTCAAATTCAAAAGTTTCAACCTTTCCCCAGAGTACACTGAGGTCCATTAGCTTATCAAATTTAGCAATACAGAACAATAGAAAAAATGACAGTAAAATATAAGAAATATATTTCAATTGCTATAAAACAATAGTTTACATAATGTATTTCTTTTGCAACATAATTAATTGTCGAATGCTTTTTCTTATTTTTTGCAATATCATTGAAAAGAATTCTGTGCTACATTTCTATACTTTGTGATTAAAACAGGTCTGAAACTTCCTGAATGTTCTTATTGCAAGTAAAAGTCAGTTTCACTATACACGTATATAAGACATCTTTAATTCTAGGTAAAATAAGACCTACTAATTTTAACATCTGTCTGTTTGCCTGTCTGCCCTGCCTGTCTGTCTGGATAAGAGAGTATTGTAGGTTAATATTAACAAAAAGACCAAAATGATAACATCAGAAAACCAGCCTGTCTGTCTGACTGTTTGTCAGTCTGTCTGTAGTCCGTCCTGACTTTATTGTACGGCGACGGAATTATTTTTAAGTGGCAATGCAAAATCGCAACTTCTTGCACCGAAGCAGTTTACTGACAGTGTCCGAAATATCCGCAATGGTCATCACGTGATATAAACAAAACAGAAATAGAGCGAGGTCACGTGTTACTCACACCAACTAGTGTTAGCTTGATGACACAGTCGCTATTTATAGTCTAAGAATGGAGCGAGCTCGATAAACAACGACGGGAATGAATCTGCCCATCTGTCAATAAACGAACCGAATCCAATCCTACTACAGTAAACAAACATGGCGTTGAATTTAGTACACTATCAAGCATTGTGTTATATTACTGAGGATGAAGCAAAACTACTTTTTAAGTGGTGTTCATGTGTACATACAGACTCAAGTTGTTAATCGGACTCGCTAATAGTCTCAATGATCACGTGACATTCACCGAATACTAGTAGCTGATTCATATCGTTGTCGTCTCGTCAATGTCAATCACCTATAAATTACTAGAAACGTGTCAATATTTCAATAAAAGTGGTTTCAGTTGACTGAGAATTTGACTCTGCCTGGTGCGCTACAACGAGAACTAATTTAGTATTTATATGGGCACTGTGACGACAGGGTTCGACATTAAGGCAGGTCCGAACGACAATCAATAGCTTACTGGTCCAGTCTAGTGCATCTTGCTATTTGGTAGCCCGAATGGTCGTGCTCTTGAAAATGCAGCCGAAACTCTTTATATCAAAGGACTTAGGAAAAATTGTTCGAACCAAATGAACTTCGCTGTATAAATTATTAGAGAAATTCGCTGTGTTTATTACATTTTGGAGCGATCGTCGGTGTGTTGTAATCGTGTTATAAGATACGGAACACGGTATTTATACGTTTCGATGTATTTATTTTAGCAACATGTCGCAAATAAACAAAACATTAAACATATTCACACAGACTAATTTTATAATCGCGAGCGTGGACACTGACTTGTTTACGCAATTGTCATTAATCAAATATCGATTTCGGAGCTCAATACAAAAAATGTCCGATCAGGTGAGAAATGATGACTTAATTGGTTCGACATAGACGGTCACTTCATGGTTCGATATAGATGGTCACTTTACAGTTGAAAATCTATGTTTGGGACCATTATACCAGGTTTTTACGACAACGTACCCTCAGACAACGGAGTACATTATTTTTGGAGACTTTATTTAAATATTTTAAATGCATTCCAGCAGATATTGCAACGTCTGATACATCGAGGTGATAGTTTCCCCTGATTTTAATTTTAGGGTGGAAAAAGGGACTACATATAGAGTACCTCGTGAACTGTAGAACCATATGACCAGATTCATGAGATTCATGAAACATCAACGGCTTGTATTTTTGATGGAGTAGATGATCACTTTAGTTTCGGGATCAGTCAAGTCAAAATAACAAATTCGTTTGATCTGAAACTTCGCACATCCTGATAAAAAATGTTACATAGGCCACATTCTAGTATTGAACTGCCGGATGCGATTTTGCGCCGTACAAACATTGAACTTGTCTTTAGAATCTTGCATAATAATCGAAAGGATCCCTATAGGACAACACACTCCGATAAACAAGTGGCAATTTCACACACACACACACACACACACACACACACAAACTGACACAGCAAGTGGAATCATTAATTTTCGTTGGGGATTTAACTTCGTGAATTTCGTGGGTCGGCTCATCCACGAAATCAAATCCCCACGAATTTGAATGCAGAGATAAGGCATTTCTTTTCAAAAATCAAAATCCACGAATTTATGTCCCCACGAAGCCATTTTAGTAAAAACCAAATTATTAAAAATAAAATTGAGCCCAACGAAAATAAATGAAAGTACAGTATTTTGACGACATGTGGATTGATATGATTACATATTTTTGAAACAATACGGCAATAAATGAAGTATCTGTATGATAATTACAATATACAATATTTAAGAATAAACACGTTATATCAACTCTGCTGAAAGACTTTTAGGTGACAAACTGCAAACGTGGTCTACTCGCCCAGTTTTCTGAAAACCTGTTACCATTAATTTTGTCGTCGCATAAGGCGACTTTCGTACCATTGAATGTTGAGCCGCATTCTTGCAGAATTGCACGTAAAACAATATTCTAAATGCTAACAATTGAGAGCTCTAAAAAAACTCCGATAAAAACATTGAATTTGATGTCGTCAGTATGAGAGACTCGCTATATTTTTCAAATATCTATAATCCACTCAATACACAGCGTGTATAATCTCCACACATTCTACCGTACAAACGGGTTTTGTAATACAAGTTCGTTAAGACAGATGTTCTCTGCTATACGTTGTAACACAGAGTACTAAAATAGTTGAGTAGTCAACAGAACGTACCATCTAAGTTTCAGTATTGAACATAGTCAAGGATTGTCATTTTTACCTCAATAATACAATTCATTTTATAGATTTTAATATATCATATATATTATAGTTCAGGTTGTTTCAAACCTCCGGGTCATAAAATACATTCGACACAACAGATCCACTAAAAACACTATCAACCGTGGCCTAGTGGTTAATGTGTCAGCCTTCGGAGCGGGAGATCGAACCCCAGTGAAGACTGATGCGGTCGGTCGCCGACAAAAAGAGAAGAGATTCTGGAGCGCAGTGCGCACAAAAGATAGGTGTCTCATAAGCCAACTTGACTGGCCCTTTCAATCATAGGGGTTAGTACAATTAGGGGTGACACTATAATAAACAAAACATTACCCTTTTATTGTAAAAGGTACAGCCTATTATGGCAGAGTATCATCATCAGATACCTTTATTCCTCAGAGGATGCAATATCAAGTTCCCATCTGTATAAAATTATGATGGTTCCTTCATTGGTCTATTTTAGTCAACTTCGGTCAGGCTACTAGTCATATACATTCTATCTTATTACACATTTTTCACTCAAGAAATCTAATTATATGACATTACGATACACTCCATTACCATATTGTAAACATATTCTATACATTTGGGGGATCTTATTACCTTATTACCGTTTTAATAGCGCTTACTTTTAATATAGCAAAAACTATGTACAGTGAAATAGATATCGCTTAATTTGGAACCGAACACTTGTTCAGCTTCCTCAGCTTGGCACGCATGAAATTTGATGCGGATCAATGTTCTACGTTTTCTACCTCCACCATGACATTGTTAAGCTGATTCCCGTTTTATGTTGCTGTAGTTCAGTTGCCATGAATATGTTCAGTACTTTGATGTTCAATAGAATGAAAAAATCCCTAGGCATGCCAAGTATTTCGAGTATATGACGTTCAAATGAAGACATACAAATCAACAAGATACAAAACACACGGGCGTATTAATTTTCATTAAAAAGGTAAATAATGTTTAGAACCATCGGTTCTATGCGAAGATTTATCAAAACTCATCGTCACGTTAATTGCATATGCCGGTAAGATTTGACCCCGACAAAAGAAGGTCGAGCTTAGCTTTAAGCAAAAATAATAAAAAATAGCCAAAAATACACGTAGTTTATTTAAAGACGTTCGCGGCAGTTTATTTTCACTGGTCATAATTTACCTGTACACCGGCTAAAATAGCGACCTTCCTTCGTTCTATACATAGCGTGACGTCACTGTTTTTACAATAAACAATGGACGTGACGTCATGTAACATTTGACGTTACGTAAATGGCGGAAAAAGTACATGAGGGAAAGGTGCACGTACGTAGTTAACTGTATTTTGTACAATTTATGTTGTTGTTTTTTATATCTTTTAGTATTAATTGATGAAATACTCAACTAATTTCTCTGTTGTTTTTTTAAGATTGTACCAACACTGAAGTTGATTAAGGTGACAATGTATAGAAATACATGTTTATTATTGTTTATCATAATTGCCACCCACATGATAAGAGTCAGGATAATTCCAAAACTAGTACGGTGACCTATGATTTTTTTCTCAATTTGAATAGAGAATATATCTGACTATTGACTTATGAAGTTTTATCAATTTCTATCACATAGAAATGTAGAAAAAAGTATCACACTTTATGGCAAAAATTTCGGGGGGAAATCCGACCCGAAATCTATAAAAAAAAATGATAATAATAAGTTATCCACTTTTAACTGAAACTGACCTGATTTTTAATACATGCATTGTTTCAAACATAAATCATGCATTTTTTTCTAATTTCAAAATTTCAGTTTCAATTTTTTACAAGAAAATTTGATGTAGATCTATATGAATTTATAAAAAAGTGAACTAATATATATGACTTACTTCAATTAAAATAAAATGAAAATGAACATAGTGACCTATCTTTTTTTTCATTCCTGAACATGTAATAAGATGTTCTTCTGTTACACAAAGTTTGAACAAAATCTATGATGTGAAAAAAGTCGTGAAACGTATGTGACATGTATTCGTACAATTTGTTTTGTTTTGAATCGATGTATCATAAGACATAGACAGTGACTACAGTAACACCTCAATATCAAGACCATATTCCGAACAGAACTTGACATGTTGTATGTAGAGATGCTCTCATAATCAAGTTTGAATATAGAGAAATATTGTAAACCTGTCCACTGATAATCACTGTCGTAATGCTGAGATGGTCTTAATTTCGAGGTGGATACAAAGTGAGGTATTGCTGTACAATGAAAGACAATTAAAGCCACAAATAATATAAAAATAAAAATAATAGACCCATATTTAAAAAAAGAAAATTCCCACTAAATACAGATTTCAACACTTTTATAACTTCATGTTTTTTGTGGTATGCTTTCTTTAAATACCTACTGGGTGAGATTAAAATGTTTCTAACGATTATATCTCGTTTTTAAATCTATTCTTGAACTAAGTTCGTTTAAAAGCAGGAGTTTGGAAAAAATGAGAGGTGTACGTTATAAACAGTACCACTTGTTGTATAATATACATTGCAGACTTTGGAGTTTTGGTAGAAGTTGGAGATATATTGCAGGATACTGTAGATTTTGAAAGCGTGAGAAATGTTAGTGTTTTTGTCAATTTAAACTGTAAAACTAATAAGTATTATTAAGATAATAATTAAGTATTCATCCGCACAAAAGTGTTGAGGTAACCACATTTACTCCAAAATGAACATAGTTTAAATCAGTACTTTAAGTAGTTCCGAAACACTATATTGTCTCTGAGAGTACTCTTTTAAAGAAAGTTTTACCTGACAGTACTCTAAGTGGTTTGATTTATGCTTTTATTGTAGTTAGGGTTTTAGTTAGGATTTTAAGAGAATATAGAATTTTGGGGTTGATGGAATGTTTTGTGCGTGTTTTTTCTCTCCCTATGCATCCATTTTTTTGTATTATCCGTGTTCACATATTGTGGATATTCTGCATACATTAGAATGTAGCTTTATTCTCAGTTACTGCACAATTTCTTATCCATTCTCTATTAAAAGTCAGGTGAAATGTTTAAATAGACTAACACACCAAGTTTTGGGTTTTCGTCGCCTTCTGTTTCATTTCGTTTTGTAGATCTGCCCTGTGTAAACGTTTGTTCATTGCTGTATGGTTTGCCACGCAAATAGTGCAATGTTTGCTGGTTATATTATTAATGTGTTTTTTTGTGATCAACGGCCATACTCACAAATACTAGTAGTAGTGGTGTATATGCTGCTAAATGTTGCATTACATGTAAATAAATATAAAAATGTTCAGACTAACGTCAAACTATTGATGGTGATATAATCGTTCATCACTTGAATTTATCTCGACGTTCGTATTGGCAAACAATTTAAACCTAAGCCATTCACAATTTACTTATTTATTTCACTCTGAATCTTTTTAATCCACTAAAATGAAAAAGGGAACCAAACGAATGTCTTCTCGATTTTTAAAAAAAAACAACGTCATTTCGCAATTGGAAAATCAAATTATGTCTGTAAGAAATTAAATTAGCGCATGACATTAACAATGTTTTAAGGATTTTGAATAATCGGAATAACAATTAAGGATATTTAACATGACAGAAATCTGCTTTATAAAGTATCACGTATCACAAGAAGATTAATTAAAACACGTGTTTCTTACTGTGCACGACCTGCCTGACATGTTTCGTTGTTTACATAATTAGAAATACAAGTCAAAATAGGAAGTACACATTTCTAAAAATAGACCGAGGATAACCTTTCGGTTTCAATACAACAACGAGTAATACAGGTTTCCTTCCATAATTAATAGCAATATTTGCCGAAATACTTCAGCATGTGCTAGATATTGTCCAAATCAACTTTTCCGTCAGTTATTTTCTTCACATGCATAATTTGAGAAAGGAAAGCAACTGACCCCCTTTAATAGCGCTTAATTTTATCATCTACAGGAAATACTACATTGAAATAGATCTCGCGTGATTGTAAACTGAAAACTTATTCAGCTTTCCTTAGCCGTCACTCGCTTGGCACGCATGAATTTTTATGCGGATCAATGTTCTACGTTTTCTACCTCCACCATGAAATTGTTAAACTGATTCCCGTTTCATGTTGCAGTAGTTCAGTTGTCATGAATATGTTCAGTACTTTGAAAATATGAATAAATGTTCAACAGAATGAAAAGATCCCTAGGCATGCCCAGTATTTCGAGTATATGACGTTCAAATGAAAACATACACATCAACAAGATGCAAATTATCCTTATACAAGTGCATGAAGGTATAGCTACCTGCGTAATGAAAATAATGTTTGAACTATCGGTTCTATGCCAAGATTAGTCAAAACACATCATCACGTTAATTGCATGTGCCGGTAAGATTTTATTGTGACAAAAGAAGGTCGAGCTTAGCTTTGAGCAAAAATAATAAAAATGGCCATGATAATCTGTAAATGATCGCTTGCCATTACCATCGAAGAAAAAAATAAATAAAATGGATACATCTTGACTTTTATGTCTCTATCACGCTCATTAGGTGCAGGAGAAAGCCCTGTCGGATAAACTTGTCTATCTCCAGTCAGTGCGTCACATGATTCAAAATACGCGTAAAAATAAAAATCATTTTAATAACTACTTTCATTTATAATTTTTATAAAGCTCCATATATAACGGAAGTGACGTCATTAACGAAAAAAAAACATTGTGTACGTTGCGTCACATATAATTTGGCATAAAAGATGAATAAACTTCATACCGGGCACGATCAAGAACCATGATAAACTATTCGAAATAACCGTAGGAATATAAATTCTCGGTTCGTCGTGTATTCTCTGGGAGGCCCTAATATGACCATATAGCAGTCGAACATACAGTTAAACAACAGATAAATAAAGGAACAGTACAACGAAACTTGATAAACTCACAACATATCTTTTGTGCTATCTTCTACACTCTGTAGCAAAGAAAACACAAACTAGATTTTGAATGTATTTTACGAATACTCCACAGCCAAAAGATAAAAATTAATAGCCAAAAATACTCGGAGTTTATTTAAAGACGTTCGCGGCAGTTTATTTTCACTGGTCATAATTTACCTGTACACCGGCTTAAATAGCGACCTTCCCCGTTCTATACATAGCGTGACGTCACTACGTTTGCATAGCGCTACCGTAGTGTACACAATGGACTTTCCCTGGTTCTATCAATCTCCTAGCAGAGTTGTCGTTCGTTATCTCTCACATACAGCTCTGCAACTGGCTCATGACAAGAATCTTGTCAAAACGGGAAATAATATATTTTACGCACAATAAATTTATCTTTTATGAACAAAAACATTACAATAAAGCATAACTGGTTTTTAAAGTATCTTAAATAGGTTGGAAATAGATTAATTTGATTTATATTAACGGAACTATTTTTTGTCCGTTTACGCAGAACGTATCGGCTGATATAAACAAAATGGACTTTCTTCTATTGAAACTAACTGGCCTGAATCTGGCGACACAGCAAACAAAACAAACTAATTCTGGTATTTTGACAGGCGTTCATGTCGCCATTTTGGATCATTCAAATCATGTGAACAAAATCACATGAACCGGGCCTACTTTCCGAGCCTGTCACAGAGGTGAATGTATGAACCGGTGTGTAAGAGAGTGTGGTTCTATACATAGCCTACGTCACTGCGTTTGTCAGTGCATAGCGCTACCGTAGGGTACACATTGACAATAACAATAAACAATGGACGTGACGTCAGGTAACATTTGACGTTACGTAAATGGCGGAAAAAGTATATGAGGGAAAAGTGCGCGTACGCAGTTAAAGGGACATACCCTACAACTTGGTGCATCTAGAATTAAGGCAAAATGATGATAAATTAGAAGCTTGTAAAGAAAAAAGCCGACGAAGAGAGTTTCAGCCAAAAATTCATCCAAATTGAATATAAAATAAAATCACAAACAAATATTATTTAAGTTTCCTTAAAAGATCGGAAACTCTTAGGAATGTGTTGTACAATTTTTAGGTGGAAGTGATTTATTATTCATAGCTATGATTTTTGCGGCTAGTACCTAAACTAGTCATTTTATGACCCAAGTTCTTCTTGCAATTATCCAATTTATATTGTTTTGCATATAAATCTAACACATTTTTACACTTTCACAGAATGTTTGTCAGTTGTAGGTTATGCCCCTTTTACTGTATTTTGTACAATTTATGTTGTTGTTTTTTATATCTTTTAGTATTAATTGATGAAATACTCAACTAATTTCTCTGGTTTTTTTTAAGATTGTACCAACACTGGAGTTGATTAAGGAGACAATGTATAGAAATACATGTTTATTATTGTTTATCATAATTGCCACCCACATGATAAGAGTCAGGATAATTCCAAAACTAGTACGGAAACCTATGATTTTTTTTCTCAATTTGAATAGAGAATATATCTGACTATTGACTTATGAAGTTTGATCAATTTCTATCACATAGAAATGTAGAAAAAAAGTATCACACTTTATGGCAAAAATTTCGGGGGGAAATCCGACCCGAAATCTATAAAAAAATAAATAATAAGTTATCCACTTATAACTGAAACTGACCTGATTTTTAATACATGCATTGTTTCAAACATAAATCATGCATTTTTTTCTAATTTCAAAATTTCAGTTTCAATTTTTTACAAGAAAATTTGATGTATATGAATTTATAAAAAAGTGAACTAATATCTATGACTTACTTCAATTAAAATAAAATGAAAATGAACATAGTGACCTATCTTTTTTTCATTTTTGAACAAGTTACACAAAGTTTGAACAAAATCTATGATGTGAAAAAAGTCGTGAAACGTATGTGACATGTATTCGTACAGTTTGTTTTGTTTTGAATCGATGTATCATAAGACATAGACAGTGACTACAGTAACACCTCAATATCAAGACCATATTCCGAACAAAACTTGACATGTTGTATGTAGAGATGCTCTCATAATCAAGTTTGAATATAGAGAAATATTGTAAACCTGTCCACTGATAATCACTGTCGTAATGCTGAGATGGTCTTAATTTCGAGGTGGATACAAAGTGAGGTATTGCTGTACAATGAAAGACAATTAAAGCCACAAATAATAGAAAAATAAAAATAATAGACCCATATTTAAAAAAAGAAAATTCCCACTAAATACAGATTTCAACACTTTTATAACTTCATGTTTTTTGTGGTATGCTTTCTTTAAATACCTACTGGGTGAGATTAAAATGTTTCTAACGATTATATCTCGTTTTTAAATCTATTCTTGAACTAAGTTCGTTTAAAAGCAGGAGTTTGGAAAAAATGAGAGGTGTACTTTATAAACAGTACCACTTGTTGTATAATATACATTGCAGACTTTGGAGTTTTGGTAGAAGTTGGAGATATATTGCAGGATACTGTAGATTTTGAAAGCGTGAGAAATGTTAGTGTTTTTGTCAATTTAAACTGTAAAACTAATAAGTATTATTAAGATAATAATTAAGTATTCATCCGCACAAAAGTGTTGAGGTAACCACATTTACTCCAAAATGAACATAGTTTAATTCAGTAATTTAAGTAGTTCCGAAACACTATATTGTCTCTGAGAGTACTCTTTTAAAGATAGTTTTATCTAACAGAGTTAAACTTTGCTCCTGACAGTACTCTAAGTGCTTTGATTTATGTTTTTATTGTAGTTAGGGTTTTAGTTAGGATTTTAAGAGAATATAGAATTTTGGGAATGATGGAATGTTTTGTGCGTGTTTTTTCTCTCCCTATGCATCCATTTTTTTTTGTATTATCCGTGTTCACATATTGTGGATATTCTGCATACATTAGAACTGTGAGTACACATGTAGCTTTATTATCAGTTACTGCACACTTTCTTATCCACTCTCTATTAAAAGTCAGGTGAAATGTTTAAATAGACTAACACACCAAGTTTTGGGTTTTCGTCGCCTTCTGTTTCATTTCGTTTTGTAGATCTGCCCTGTGTAAACGTTTGTTCATTGCTGTATGTTTTGCCACGCAAATAGTGCAATGTTTGCTGGTTATATTATTAATGTTTTTTTTTGTGATCAACGGCCATACTCACAAATACTAGTAGTAGTGGTGTATATGCTGCTAAATGTTGCATTACATGTAAAAATTTATAAAAAATGTTCAGACTAACACCAAACTATTGATGGTGATATAATCGTTCATCACTTGAATTTATCTCGACGTTCGTATTGGCAAACAATTTAAACCTAAGCCATTCACAATTTACTTATTTATTTCACTCTGAATCTTTTTAATCCACTAAAATGAAAAAGGGAACCAAACGAATGTCTTCTCGATTTTTAAAAAAAAACAACGTCATTTCGCAATTGGAAAATCAAATTATGTCTGTAAGAAATTAAATTAGCGCACGACATTAACAATGTTTTAAGGATTTTGAATAATCGGAATAACAATTAAGGATATTTAACATGACAGAAATCTGCTTTATAAAGGACGTAAATTAATCTGAGACATTAAGTTGTTTTTTCTACATTTCACTGAGGAACGCGTGACAAAGCAAACACGATTATTGTGTGTGAAATAAAGTTTCTTTCTCATTGTTAGTTAGTTTTTAATGACTCATTCTAAATAAAACGTATAAATTTACATCATCATATTCGTTCTGGGCATTTGACTTTTTATAGTGAGTTTCCATTTATTTAAGCATTGGATTTTGATCTTGCAAAAAATTACAAGATTTCGAGTAAAGACAGTTCATAAATTTAGATCTAAAGTTTCTATTTTCCAAATGGCATAAGTAATTAGTGGTGTTTTCACGTTCTAAAATACGTTTTGATCTGGACTTTTTAAAGAGCTCCTATATTTTTTTCTTTCAATTTTGTGTAATTCTATCTTTTTAGATTCAAGTGTTATTATTTTGGTTAGATGTTTGGATTTGTTCTATTTGATTGACTAAGTAATATTCCAGGCGCTTTTCATATGAGGAAAATGATATTGTTTCCCCCCTAATTTCCATCAAGAGAGCACCTAATAATAGTCTGCCATCAGTCTTGTCGGCACACAAACTTGCAATTGAAGAGGGAAGATGTAGAAATATTGAAAAGGCCAGGGTATTTGCAAATTATGTAATATGAATCAAATAGAAACAGAGTATCATTTTCTTTTAGTTTGTCCGTTTTATCTTGATCTTTAGAAAACATTTCTTCAAAAATATTATCATACTTGGCAAATCTTCAGAACCTTAGATCAATGATGAATTTGAGTAGTAATACAATATTAATCAAACCTGTATCTTTCATTCATTTTGTCACTAAATCAAGGGATTCATTCTTAGCACAAGCAAGATAATATTTCTTTTTCTATTCTTAAAATGAAAACTCATGTAAGAAACGAAACTCTACAATTTTTGTCTGAACTTAATGACTATTTTTATACTCCATACAACATTAGAGTACGTAGTTAGGATCATTATATTCAGTCATATTATTAATATCAATTGTATGTCGCTTTTTATTTTTCACATAATCAAGTATATATGCTTTTCATTGTACAGTTACATTAACTCCCTTATCATAAGATCATTGTACCGCCAATGTAAATAATTTAATTCATTTGGCGATGAACTGTCAAAGTTAAAAGCCAATAAAATATTTGACTTGACTCTATGTTAAAACATGTTTTTCACTGTGGGTAATTTGTTATCGGGATTGGTTAAAATCGCTAAAATAACGTAAAATGATATTTTTCATGAGACAATAATGACCTGACTCTTTAATTATTAATTATTCAGCTTAAAAACACTATATGTGTCATTTTCGAATTAACATCGCCGTCTTATTTAATGACGGATATCAAAGCGGTTTTCGGTATTTTGTAGCGGAAATGTTGATCTAGGGAACCGTGCCTAAGTCAAGTGTCTAACGAACACAGGGCGATATCAAAGAACTGAGACACGGTTCCCTACATTATACATTTATAGTGATTTTAAGGCTATTTGTTGCAATATATTCCTATATAAAGAGTAGTAATCGTTATTTAAAAAATTGTAAATTACGTGCGATATTGGTTTATAGAAGACCAATCAAATGTAATATTAGTTTCAATTCACTTCCAATGCACTTTATACAATGGGTTTATTTTAGTATATAATTATGGTTTAGTTTTTCTAAATAAATTTCTCTATAAATTGGCGAAACTTGATTTGACATGACATCCAAGCCCGTTACCTTAAGTGGTAAATTAGTTACTTGGTATTGAGATGAGTATTGATTTCTAATATATTTAATTGAATTGTTTATTTCATTTACATATTCAAGAGACACAACGCACAGCAACTGTCTATGTACTGTAAGTGAGAGAAATTGCTGTTTATTTCAAATACAGATGTATGGCGGATTTATGTGTAATTTTGGAAAGATTTGACAAGTGTTTAGCTGGGAAGTGAATTTAATTACAGTTTCACACTTTAGAAATATGCGCATGCTGTGGCGCAATCATTTCTCTATTCAAGGTTAAAAGCTCGATTGTTTTTATTTTGTAGTTTCTTAGAACACTCAAAGGTTTTGTCGACAATTGGAGTGATGCTGAAAAATCAAACCCTTACTCTGATGATTTCTGGCTCTATCTTCCACATACACTGTACAATGGAACTGTAGCTATTGACTGGCTTAAAAAGTCAGTTTGGTTGTATTGGTCATTTATACCTGACCAATGCCTAATTGGGTGCGGCTGTAAATTTGAACTGTAAACACCATGATAACTATATAAATTCATTGTAAGCACCAAACCAACTGTTACATAATTTTTAATACAATATTTCAGCAACGTCAATTTATACGAGTATTTACGCTAGTTCTATCATTAAGGTAGTTCGCGGTGTTGCTCGGCAAAAAAGAAAGTGTGTTAGAATGGCATGAAATTTGGAAGAATTATACCTGAAGTAGCAGCGCTTACGAAAATATAGTTCTTTTTAAAGTTTGACGTCGGTAACTTAGCAACTAAACGACGTTAAAACGCCACCTAGCGGCACCAGCTATGTGAACGACTCGTTGTACATTTTCCCTTGTAGCTTTGCTATAAATTGTCATATATTGAAAATTGGAACTTTGCGAATGAGCGAATGCAGTTGTCTACCGAATGGTATTCATCAATGCTTTAAATATCCATGACCTCCCGGCGTGTTGGAAATTAATCGACGTCAAAACGTCAATATGGGAACGTTATTTCGACGTAAAATATTCAGATAAATGCAAATGTAGCTAAAACGCCGTGGTAGAAGTTTTTCAAAAATTAGCATTATGTAAAACATTCATTTATCTACACACTAAGCGAAAAAAATCCATACCTCTTCAGGCTACTTTTTTCAGTATCGTAACGTTTCCTAAAGTCATACCATGCCAAAATGACGTAAATCATTATGCACATAAAGACAACGTTTGGTGGGAGCAATATTCATCAAATTTGGTTGTTTTATCTAAGAGTTGATAATCTGATTTATACTTTAACTTGATCATGAAGACATCGATGTACGAAAACTATTATTGTGAAGAGAAAAAATCCGAAACACTATGTTCAAAGATGTACATGTTCGTTTTTTGTTTAAATTTGTACACGCCACAAGGTCAGGTTGAATGCACATACAAATATGCAATTTATGAACAGTTGCTGCGTTCTGGACACGAATGAAACTCACATAATGGCGGAAAAAATGTTACAACGTATTTTTTATCCAAACTGAGTGTATGTAAACAAAATGCGGGTGCGCGTAAATGGAAAATTACGGGCAGAAAAAATATCTCGCGAATCTCGAACTTGCCCATAACCCAATGATCGGGGGTAACTTGTGAAAGTCGGTTGATTATGAATATAAATTTCTGACTATAAACATATCCTTTTACTTTTTACCTATAATCGCTCACAAGAAGAAAATACTATTATCAAGAAAAAAATGACCCCGGAGCCATCATTTGAACAAACTTGGTAGATGTCTGCTAGACAATGTTTCACACCAAATATCATAGCTCAAAGACTTGCTTCGGACAAAAAGATCTTAAACGATTTCATATATTTATGATTGTATGTAAAATCAAGTAACTCCCGGACGGGGCCAATTTTAACCCCATGACCATAATTTGAATGAACCAGGTATAGATGTCTACTAGATAATGCTACATGTACAAACCAAGTATCTATGCTGTAGATATTGTTGTTTATGACAAGTAAAGAATTATTTTAAAGATTTTCCTATTGGTTGCCACGAGTTCTGCATGGACTTTTTATAACTTTGGTAGATCACTTATTTACAGCGCGCTACACACCTTTATTTTCAGTTGACGCCGCTAATAAATGTTATAATCTTGATTGTCACATTTATCGAATACTGAACTAAATCAGATTAATTTCAGGACACGTGACGACGGTTGGTCACTCGACAAAGAATTGTGTAAATTTCGCCGAAAAGTCAGCGGCTGAAGAAGTTCAGTAAATCAATTTTTGCATTTAACTCAAAAGTCATCATTAAAAAATACGCCTTTTCCTGGTGTATGCGGTTTTGCGGACAGTCTAACACTGTACAGATAACAACGTCCAGAATTAGTAAACACACGCAGGAATGTTTCGTACAAAAATTGCTAAAAATGAATATGTTATGCATTACGCAGTTTCTGATGCTCCAACATGAGAGGACTTTATTATGTTTGTCAGGGATGTTGAGAAAAATTACAGGTTTTCAGTGTCAAGGAAGTCGCTGTGATGTTGCAAAAATCTTTTACGAAAAACTTAACTTGTCATCGGACGCAAAGCTTATTACTACATGTTGCGCTAAAATTACAGCGAGCGGAGGCTTACAATCAACCATATAAATCTGACATTAAGTCGTCATGGCATTGATGGGCCAAGACATCACGTGATACTTGTACCCTGCTAACTGTACGTGACTATTTTGTATATCAACCGATTATCATGTATTGTAAAATACATATTACTTACAGTGCAGCTTAATTTTATTGAGGTGTGAAAAAATGTATGTAAGGAATCTATACCGGTACTTTATATTATTGATAGTAAAAAAATATCATGATATGTTGTTATCTTCAAAATATAAACAACAGAGTTAACATAGAAACATTGTTGTTTTAATAATACGGTAGCATATCGACATTAATATTTTTATGACTGCATACATTACAACTTACTAAAAGAAGACAATAGACTTGTCGGCAAAAGCATTTATTGCCGATTAAAAAGTATATTACGTTCCTAACTATAATTGTTGGAATTGTTAAAAGTCTACAAATATCTATTATGGAAACATAAAATTAACATGCGCTTACAATAAACCAAGTATAAAGCGCGAAAATGGCCTAAATAATGACGTAATGACGTTGTTTTCATTTCAAGTGGGAGGTCATGGGTATTTAAAGCATTGATGAATACCATTCGGTAGACAACTGCATTCGCTCATTCGCAAAGTGCGAATTTTCAATCTATGACAATTTATAGCAAAGCTACAAGGGAAAAAGTACAACGAGTCGTTCACATAGCTGGTGCCGCTAGGTGGCGTTTTAACGTCGTTTAGTTGCTAAGTTACCGACGTCAAACTTTAAAAAAGAACTATATTTTCGTAAGCGCTGCTACTTCAGGTACAATTCCTCCAAATTTCATGCCATTCTAACACACTTTCTTTTTTGCCGAGCAACACCGCGAACTACCTTAAAAAAATATCGTCACTCGAATATATGCTATTTGTATACTGTCTTAAGTAGAGCTGAGTGTTCAGTCTGTTAATAAATTTCTTTATATACTCATGCTGGCATAAGTGCATTTTTCAGTATGGAATAATGACCTTTTCTAACGATGTTTAAAATACAGTGAAAATCAGGAATATTTAATATTACTTAGTTTCAACCTGACTATATGTACATGTAGTTATTATCAAAGCGTTTCGGGATCATGTAAACATTATACTACATGAAAACTATATACAAACTATCTTTTCAAATTTACAAAATAGCTACTGAGTATAAATGTATACGATAAACAAGTTGATCGAGTGACGAAAATCGAAAAACATAAAGGTTTCCTTGCCCCATTACATGTACAAAATAGTATAAATATAGTCGACATACACCGTTACTCAAACCTTTGCTTTTTCGTAATTATCCCATAAAAGAGGGAATTGTTGATGAGGCTAAATCTTATCAAAACTGCTACTTGTCATTTCTGTGAGATCATGTTCTTCGTTCTAGATTTATAACAAGATATATTATCTAATATAAAGTATTATCTCTGACGAGTTTACTTTTCAATAGTCCAATCCATAGGACGTAAGGTTAACATATCACGTATGTGATATCTTATTCATAGGACCAAACTTTTTACCAAAACTTCTTGCATTAATTACTTCCCTTTTCTTTAGCATAGCCATCAATTCTTCTGTGCCTCCTCTAATTCTAAGATAATTAGGAGTCGGTTGTGTTGTTTTTATAGGCAATTTACAGTCATTGCGCGCGTGCGTATACGTACGTGCTTATGAGAGTACGTACGTGCGTGTGCGAGGGAGGACCTTTAGGACGATCTTTAGTTTCGTTAGTTTCCCATGTCCATTTTCTTGTTAAAGTTGTAGCCGACTTTATCACAAAGCATTTTTTTTCATCTTCAGAACAGACTGAAGTATACAATCTCCTACACACGAATGTGCAATATGTCGAAAGACGTTTGTCACAAATGTTCTTTGAATCGTCATCTTACACTTCATTCAGAAGCCAGTTACGACAGCTCACGGTGTGATAAAGTGTTTCATTCAGACAAGGCACTCACATATGCAACATCAGCCAACGCATGCTCAACAAAAGCACATGTGCTGACAGTGTGGTAAAGATGACAAATCTAAGCAGTGGATGTTGATTGTCAATAATGTTGTATTGAAAGTTGACAATCTTTTATCTCAACCAGTTGTGATTACACTCCTTATTCAGGGAATGGTGTTTGTTGTTTCATATGATGAGACATTTTTTATGTTTTGCTTGATTAACAAATAATTTGAAATAAAAAGTTAACAATAAACTTTGTTGATTGGTTGTTTATTTTCTCTGCACATTTTCTCTGAAAAAAAAAAGAATAATATCAACTTCTTGTAACAATATTATTCGCTAAAAATTAAAATATGTCATTATGCTGCGTGCATGCGGTATGTGAACAATATAAATATGACATAAGTATTTATTTCCAATGTGTCAATGCACAACATCCATAAGTTCATCTGATATTACACCAAGCCTTAGTGATGGAAGGATCCTACTTTCGTCAATCTTGTATACGTATTTGGAACGGACAGAATGAACTCCTCTTGGCACATTAGCGATCCCACCGATTTTTCCAATTTTTTGTGTGGCTTTCGTATATCGAAGTCATAGCACCTGAAAATGTAATTATAATGATACGAAATGGTGAGTGTTTCTGTTGATAAGAATAGCAAAAACAAAATTTCTATTTTATTTATTATTTTATAAAGAAAGTAGATCTAATTTGTCAATATTAAATATTGCAACCAACCTGACAACAATGCTTTCAGCGCATGTTTTTAATAATATTGGCTTATTACTAAATCATGTAGTTTCAACAGAGAAATCGTTATGAATGTATTTAGTATGATTAAAATTGAACTAGTATTTGTGAATGAAAATTGGCATTGTTGAAATACTGTATTGAAGGTATGAAACAGTTAATTTGGTGCTTACAGTGAACTTAAACCGTTAGCATGGTGTTTACAGTTAAAAGTATCAGCCGTATCCAATTAGGCATTGTTCTTACTTATGACCAATAGAAACAAACAGCTTTTTTAAGCATGCCGACAGGTACATTTCCATTGCATGTGAATGATAAAGCCAGAAATCATCAAAATAAGGGTTGGATTTTTCAGCATCACTCCAACTGTCGACAAAACCTTTGAGTGTTCTAAGAAACTACAATATATTCAAAATAGAGCTTTTAACCTTGGATAGAGAAATGATTGCGCCACAGCATGCGCATATTTGTAAAGAGTGAAACTGTAATTAAATTCACTAACCAACTAAAAAGTTCTTCCAAAATTATACATAAATCCGCAATACATCTGAATTTGAAATAAACAGCAATTTCTCTCACTTATAGAACATAGACAGTGTCTGTACGTAGTGTCCCTTGCATATTGTAGATCTTTTAGTAAAGAAATATCAAATTTCCAAAATTTCCTTAAACTTTAAAAGGTCTAATTCTTGTATCACCGAAGAGTCACCAGTTCTTTAAACTAGTAATATATTTGTATTAATAACAGCAGTATATATTAAGTAATTAGGGACCAAGAAAAAGTCTAAACGAACTTTTTTAATGGGTTACATTTAAACTAGGTATATTTTAAAGTTTCTATATGTTGTTCTCTCCAACAATCTATATACTTTAAATCCAGTATTATTTGTAAAACAGATTCACTTGCTTTTGGGTTGTTCAAATGTCTATGGTTGAAATAGTCTGGGAATAGTCTAAAGAAGGGTTTAAAATCTAATTAAAATCACCACCTAGTGCACAGTAGTCAAATTGGTTAACACAAACGATCATGTGAAAAACGATTACAATTCCACTGAAGATGCATATGTCCAAAGGGTAGTTGCATGGTCATATATTGCAGACGATGAACATTTAAACAACTTTCGCTAGTTTGGTAACGGAAAGAATCTCTCATTTTTTTAATTTGATGAAAACATCCTGGAAGGAATTAGCGAGTAAATTATTCATTTAATTAGCTCCCTTTAAACTTTAAGAAGCAAATACAGATTTTTAATCGATTAAGTTGAATCTCGTGTAAAGATTTCATGAGGTTTTCAAACACTCTTTTAATTTTGTTACAACTCGAGAGGATAATTTAATAGAATATTGATATCGGGGAAAAATAAGTCCAGTCAGGCATTTCACAGTCTTGATATCATTACATAAATTATCATCTAAATAGAATTGTAGCTATTATGAATGCTTACACCGTTCAAGACATCTGTGGTCTGGTGGTTGTGATCTCAGACTAGTGATAGTCCCGCGCTGTTGTGAGTTGTTTGAAACTCGTACGGGACCTGACAAATTACCTGTGAAGAAGCTGTCCGACTTATATGGTCGTAATCACAGACACTTGTTTAGAAACAATTACCCCACCAACCACGTTCGCACCTATGACTATCAATACATATACAAAACGTAAATAACCAGTATTTATATGTATTAATAGTCATAGGTGCGAACGTGGTGGGTGGGGTATTTTTTTCTAAACAAGTGTCTATGGTCGTAATCAGGTATACAGCTTTGGTCTTCATCCATCGAAAAGTCGGCAATTTACCATGACTGTTGATAAGTCGTTAAAAAATGGTAACACTCGATGATGTCTTACTTCTATGCTACATACTATAGTAAGGTACTTCACTAACATGATAATAAATTGGTTCAAACTCAGACTCAAACTCTGTTCACTGCTTAACATGTAAGCTAAAGTCAACAAACAAATGTTATGATGCTTAGAGGTTCTTTCATTTGCATGTTTTAAACTTTCAGATGTATGATACAATCGTAGAATGTACATCTGCAGAATCTTTCTCATTTTACTGTTCCTTTAGAAAGAATAATACGCCCATTGTGACTGTTATTTGATATTTTCATTCCGTCACGGACATTTCCTAAGTTTCATGTCCGTCGCTCAGGTCAGAAATCCCCCGAGGGATATGAAAGAAGCTAAAAAACCAGACTTGACATATCACGTGACGTGTCTCCTCGATCTGAGTCAATAAAAACAATAAGTCGGGTTTAGACTCCGAGCATGTATCACCATGACAATGTCATGGTTATTACACGTATTACATCATGAACATTGATGTCAAAAGTTCCCCTAAATGAATTCCGATCAGTCATAAGGTTATTTTGCATTACTGTATCTAGCCTATTTAATGATACCGTATTCAATGTTCCGCGCGAGTTATTCTTACAGCGAAGTATGAGACTTTGTGGTTCCCATTGTGTTTATATCTCTTTTATCACCAATGACTCGATGGTTGTTGCTTTTATTACTGATAGCAGTCCGTAATGAATGTTTTTAACTCTGGTATTTTCCCAGAAACATGGGCCCAGGGGTTTATTATACCCTCACACAAGAAGGCATCCGAATGTGATGATGATCTAATTATCGCGGTAAAACGCTGTTAAGTAATTTTGAGAAATTGTTTTCTAGTATCTTGAATACAAGGATGAGAAAAAAAATTACTTACGGATGCGCCGAAAAGATTCCGAAAAGATCACAGTGCTACAGACGCTATTTTCATTTTACATTCTCTAATATTTTTTTTAAACAATAAGCAAATATTGTATTGCGCTTTCATTGACCTGAAAAAGCTTTCGATTCTATGCATCGAATGCATTATGGTACAAATTATCTAATTTGGAATTGGATGGGGGAATACTTGTGATGTTTAGGAGTATGTACAATATTGTCAAATCATGCGTAAAACATAACAATAAATTACTAGTATCATTTTTTTCGAAATAGCAATGGGTTAAGGACAAGATCAAACAAATTCACTAACGTTTTTTGCTATGTTTTCAAACGACATTGAACTTTTCCTGCGAAAATACTCTTCGCGTAGTTTATCAATCAATGAAATTCATTTGTATGTACATGTATAATGATTTTGCTATTCACAAATGACATGGTCATTTTTGGAGAAACAGTCGATGAATTACAAAAGAATCTTGATTATTTGCATCTGTACTGTGAAAAATGGGGTCTAGGAGTGGACACCAGTAAAAAAAAAAAAAAACTTTTTTCGCAAGAGGGGTAAATAAAAAAATTGAAGTATGGTGTTTCTAAATGTAATAAAACTATGTTACCTTAATGAGACCCATGTAGCCTTATGGATGTGTCATAGCCATAAAAACATTTTCTTATACATTACATATACATTGTATTGACATAATGTGTGTACATATAAATACTCGTTTTATTCATTAAAAATGTACAGCGGCTATTGTTCTAAACTATACATTATATCTTCGGACAAATATTGGTATATTAATTCTATGTCCAATTAACTATGATTATAGTCGGTTCTCCCCGCATCATGACACACGTTTAGCTCTGCCTACTTTCTTTCGATTTACTCGTCGTTTAAAGCCATGTTTATGCAAATGGTACTGAACAGTTCTACTGGACACATTTCTGTCAACACATTGATTTGTTATTTCTCATAATGTGTCCTTACGGTTACATTTTACTATCCGCTCAATTATGTACGTACGTGTGTCGTATCATAATTTATATATTATAATACTAAAAAAAAAAAAAAAAAAATTTGCTGTCTGTCAAATTTATCCATTTATGTAACTATTACTTTTTTCGTTGTTGTTTCACCGAAAATAAATGTGGTGTTTGGACGGTCCATCAAACATGTTTCATCTGCAGCTTTACAGCAAATCGTTCCAAAGAAATATTTAAATGCATTTTATATCGACTATGAGATAGACACTCTTCCGAGGCACCTGTACTAATATAGCACAGTTTAAAATGTACAATTTGCTGCTTTTAAATTATAAATCGGTTTTTATGTCACGCATGACATGTTTCGCGTGTCTGTCAAAATTAACAGACGTGTCATTTAAATGGCATGATTTTCGGATTCAAACAATCTTTATTATAGAGTAATCAATGGAATCAATAGCATGAAGTCCATTCGGTTCACATATATTATTTACTTCAAAATATTATATTGTTTATTATCATATACGTTATATATAGAACCTTTTGTGCTAAATATATACGTTTGTATGAAAGAGAGATGTGTCAGCGGGAATGCTTAATCCGCCGTCATATATTGGCTTCACCCCATCCCCCAGAAGTACTACAGATAATTTATTATCACTTACAAATATTGTTGGAACTAGAAACAAGCTTAAGACCTCGACAGTTTGTGCATTTATAGATTTTAAGAAGGCGTATGATTTTATTGACCGTTCTATCTTATGGAACAAAAGATCTAAAGAATGATAAGAAGGAATAATGTTTGTTGCTTTGAAATCCTTATATAACAATATTTCATCTTGTGTTTGAATCAAGGGTTACTATACTGATAGTTTTGATGTACAGTGTGGCTTGAGGGCGTGCTGACTGGGGTTCTCCATGTCTCTTTTATTTATTCTATCAGTTAGTAAACGATTTAGCCGTTACAATTTAGGCTGCCGGTAAAGGGACATCTACTAAAATGAAAAAATATGTATTTTATTACATGCTGATGACATTGTATCATTAGCAGAAAATGTAGAAGATTTACAGTTTATGTTACAAATGTTAATTAATTGGTGTATGTCAAATAGCATGATTGTTAATCCATCTAAGAGTAAAATTGTTCATTTTAGACCACCGTCTATCAATAGATCTTCTTTTAGTTTCAAGTGCGGCGATCATAATATAGAAACTATGGACAGGTACACATATCTTGGGTTATTGTCGGGTGGGCGATAGGGCTTGACAGCTGAATGTGTGGCTCAAAGTGCTAGCAGAGGACTAGGTTTGTAAATTGCAAATGTAATTAAAACGGTGGCATGTCATATAAAATATTCAGTAAGTTGTATGAAAATAAAGTTAGGCATGTTATATCGTAGGGAGCGGCTATCTGGGGCACACAATCTTTTTCTTGCATTAATATCGTTGAATGTAGAGCCACACGTTCCTTTTTGGCTGTTGTTTGGTATACACCCAACAGTGTTCTTTATGGTGAATTTCCTTGGCAGCCGCCTCATGAGAAACAGTTGAGATATGTTGCACAACAGTGGCATAGGTTACCAAAATGAGACATGATAGAGTGAACTATAAAATATTCAGATTCTGTGATACGCTGCAATAACTGGCAATTTGATTTTAAGAATCGTATGAGCTGGATTGGACTGGCACAGTCGACTAATTGCTGTGGGAATTCACCGTCTTAGTTTTTTTGTGATAAAGTATTAACATGTCCAATGCAACAGTTTATTCAATTATGGAGAGATAATATTAATAAAGATGCTGGATGTTCAGGGAAGGGGCGTAATAAACTTAAAACTTATAAATTGTTTAAGTTCACACTTGAGGATTATTTAACATTTCGAATTCCGGTTAAACATAAATCTGCTTTAGAAAAATTTAGATGTGGTGTAGCTCCTCTGAGATTAGAGACTGGAAGATATGAGAATATTCCAGAAACCCTACGTATGTGTCCGATCTGTAAAACTAGTGTTGAGAATGAAGCACATGTATTATTTCATTGCAATGCCTATCTTACTTACTCTTAAAGCACGTGAAGTAAATAATAATTACCTGAACTTTAGTGATCATAAAAAGTTAATATTTTCTAGACGAATTATACTTGTATTAGTTTATTATAGCTATTTGCGAGTACATAGTGTAGTGTCTATTACTAGTTTGGCTAATCCTGGCCATTTGATTGGCTAATGGTGATGACTGAATCTATTAATAGTTGACAGGTAAGTAATCATGAAGGCATTGCCTAGATACGTTGTTGTGTGGCTATTTTAAGTTCAATGTGGTTGTATGATAGTGCTCAGATTTATGATGAAATCGTTAACATTTAGGGTTGATTCTGTTTGATTGATGTAGGGTATGATATTACCATGTGCTTGTGAACTATATGCATGAATTTATTCATTTGTCAAATACTCATGATTGTCATTATAATCTGCATTACTCATATCATGTAAATATTTTATACTCCACTTAATGTAGGATTAAATAAAATATACAGTCAATATCCTTTATGAAAAAAGCAACTTCATACAAAAAACATAAACCAATATGCTTCTTGTAATTCGTCTACCTATAACGTTTTGTTATAGTTTTTCTTGTTACTGTGTTCTGCTTTGATTTGTCGTTGGTTCTAGGGGAATTTCTAAAACAAAAAGATGTCCTTTTCCTCAATTTATTTTCTTAAATATATTTAATATATTTCTTACCAGAGTCATACAATCTATATATAAATGATTAACATAAACAGATCTAAAGTGAAATTCCAATATAAGTTTGATTACATATAATAATCATACAAACAAGTTAAATTAAAGTGTCTATTTTTTTAACAATAAATATGTTTCAATAAGTCATTTCAACTTAGATTTAGTTCTTCAAATGATGATGATTTTACAATGTATATTCTGTATTCAATCACATTTACCATTATCTTATATTCTAGCATGTAAAAATGATTAAAATTGAAATGCTCACCGAAAAATAACAATAAAAAGATTCCGGAAATAAATTCTACGGACAGAAACCTCCATGTTTATTTTACTTTAAATTAACCCAACTAATCACAATTAAACGAAACGACTAGTTGAACGAAAAGATTGCTGCAAGTACATACTTACAATAAATTTACTTAGATTAAAACTTATCCAAATAATACAACAGTAGAAAAACAATTTGAATTTTAACAACATACACATACAATTTGAATTCTAGCAACATACATATACAATCATAAGAAATTGAGTTCTAACAAAAAATACGAAAATGTCTAACTTATCTAAAACAAAAAGATGTCCTTTTCCTCAATTTATTTTCTTAAATATATTTAATCTATTTCTTACCAGAGTCATACAATCTATGACTCTTTAGAGGAAAGGACTTTAAGACAACAACTTCTACAACAATAACTGACCAATCAATTTCTTTATAATTCACGTGACAGTTAATTTTAACCAATCAAATATAATTTCTTGTTATAAAATTTGAAATCAGCCGATGAAACAATGTTTATTTCTAACTTAAAGTATTAACTGAAACCCTTTAAGTTCTTGCCAGATCCGCTTAAGGTGACTGATAATATTAAAAGTTCTTTTATACATTAACTATCGAAAGGTCTGAAAAATAGATAACTGATAAAGTTAAAGCGATTAAATGAGATAGGTAATTTTAGATCTTCCTATCTGTATTAATTCTTATGTTACAATTGAGAAAAGTTGCTAGGATACAAGTTGTTGAATTAGATCTTACTACATACATTTTCTTTAACCCAATTTCTTCTAAAAATAATTTAATTAAAAAAACAAAAAATCAAAACTTTTAATGCATAATACCACCTCCTCCCCTAAATTTTCTTTATTCCTATAAAGAAGAAAGGAGATGACATATATATATATATATTTTTTTTTTCTTCTAAGTACAATACCATTGTTATGCTTAAATTGCATATAAGTATTCTATAGAATCCTTTATATATATATATATATATAATATCATTCATGTATCTACTAAAATAATAAAACAAAAAGAACATATTTAAAACAAATCACATAAAATATATAATGTCAATTCAATACTCAAAAACTTAAACATATTACAACAATTCACATTTAATATATACTGTTTAGACACAATTCACTTGATAATGTCACCAAAATTAATATTACAATCTGTCAACACTTGACATGTTTTTGTTTTTTTTCTCAATCAGGTGGTGCTATACCTGTGTAACAACTGTAAAGCAATGGTTATAAACCTTTATTACCAAGATTGTAAAGGCATGAACAACTTGTCATGCTGAATAAAGAAATAGGCACAATAAGTTGTAGACATGATATGTCTTATTTTCCTAGAAACAAAATAATTAACTTTTAAACTGGATTCCATATGTAAGGTTTGGTTTGTCAGTTTATTTCTTATTTCAAATTCATCCCAGTCAAATGTAACAATTGGGGTCAACATACCTCTGATGGCTATTTGTTCAATGTTTTAGGTGCCTTAATTTGCCAGTAAGTAGGATATAAAGTAAGAGTTTTAAGTGGTACCTGTACTGAGATTTCCCATTAGTGATTTCAACCACTATTTTAGTACTGTTCCTTGAAGCATTACATGTATTTATGATTACAAATATAAGTAGAATTATGACTATTACATTGAGTACTATGAGCCAATGGTCAATTTTCAAATCTAATTGTTCCCAAAAATATACATCAGATTCAGTTGTTGGTTTAGACGTTTTATAAATAAGTGATGGAACCGTTGAAGCTTGGACCTGTTTAGTACAAGATGATTGTAATACAGACACAATTATTAATATTTTCTAAGTTTAACAGCTGTAATGATAAAAGCAATCAAAGAAAATGCTGCAACTGATGATGTTGCATATAAAATTATATCATTTGTTGAAATGATGCTGTCATTTAAATCAATATTCCCTGACAATAAAGAATCTGTAAGAGACTGGTAAATAAGAGAATTCTTTTTAGCTGATTGTGCCATTCTTTGTAAGTTTAGGTGAGCTTTGTTATCATCTGCCAAAATGTTATTCATAGTGTGATTATAAATTTCAAATTTTGGAACATTCACATCCAAAGGATTTTCAAATAAAGAGTTGCTATCAATATCACTCAAAGAGCTCTCATTAAAATATTGTTGTAACAAGGCAAGATTTACAGGATGTAATTTTGCTGTTGTATTTTCATAGCAATCTGTTAGTCTTGCAGGTAAATATGTATGACTAGTAGAAACTGAACAATCACATGGAATATTCATAGTACAAAATTTGCAACCTTCCACCATTTCTTTTTCATTTTTACAATCATATTCAAGGACATCAATATCATAAACTAATATAGAATTTTTGATAGCAGAACAACATCAGAAGAAATATGATTAATTAAAAATCTAAAATTACAACTTTCTTTAATCAGTATCTTGTCATTGTTAAACAAAGACAATTCACAAGATTTCTTAACAGCTGGTGATAACATTCTATTATATTCACACTGAATAATCTTATTAAACTTGCAGTTTTTAAGTTCCTGACTCTCAAACGTTGTGTAATACTGTAAAATATGAGTTATGGCAATATAACTAGGTAAATCTAGTATTTGGGTTGCATGATTTGAACTATCATTCACAGGCACTGGAAATGATTTTATCTTGTATAACATCAATGACTTAACAAATGGTGAAATAGGGAATTTCACAGAAACATACAGAATAGAACCTTTCCTAGCATAAATTGTGTTAGCATAATGATAAATAAGTGCTGGGTCTGTATATATTAAATGAAATCCTGGAAACTTCATGTCAAGAATGTTCTGAATATCACCTAAAGTGCTTGACATGGTTTCAAAATTAATTAAATGTGGAGACACTTTACCATCAATTAAATCATATATACCCTCAAGAAGTTCATTAAAAATTGTTTTCAACTGCCTAGACTTTGTAATTTGCTTAGAAATGAATACACTCATTGTTGAAAATGATTTCTCTAAGTTATCAAATGACTCAAACAACTGAGTTTGAATGTGCTCAATAGCCAAATGGTTTTCTTCTAACCCTTTAACAATATTATTCATTCTTTCATCTGTAGCTTTCATGTAAGAACTCAGATCATCTTCATGTTGTTCTACAGACTTAATAAGGTGGCTTGAGATTTTATTTAAAGAATTTATATGTCTGGTTAACAATTCTACATCTTTTACTGTAGCTGTACCAAAAATTGATCTGGAAAGATCACCTATGAATGGTAAAATTGCACGCCTACTTCTACCTTTAACAGAAAATTTCTTTTCAAGCAACAATTTAATAATAGTATCTATTGTACTATTTATCATAACTTCCGTTTCTTGTCGAATCTGATTGATTTCAACTAACATTTCATTTACTACATCACAAAATGTTTTGTTTCTATTACAGCCAAAAATACTAAAACGATTGGCTGTTCTTGGCAGTATTATTTCAAATGTATGGATCCATGACTCCCCTGCTAACTGCATATGATCCACTGGTTCAAAGACAACCCCATAATTCAGACGTTGCAAGTCAGAGACCTCTTTCCAGACACCGATGGACAACATAGTATCATGCTCAAGGTCAACATCAGGACAATGGAAGTAACCAGAATACAAGGAAATGAAAAGAATCACCAAATGGACAAAGTGATCAGCTTTGCCTTACTTTGAACAAAATGTTAGAAATAAAAACATAAAGAAGACCATTCATTCAATTCACACACATACAGTAATCACATATATACACATTTAGTTCAAAATATGGTGATCCCTATGGTGATCCCCATCAAACCAGCATTTAGCTCCGCCATCTTAATGATGCAAACCCGAACAATATTCCATGAAAAGAATTTAAACACTATGTGCCAAGTATAAAGTTAACGACATAAAAACTTTAGATACTATAAGTGTCTGAAAATTCAACAACTCATTAAGGGCTTGAACCTAATTAATACTCAATTATTGAAACATTTATATTGTCTTTTTCTTTTCTTACCCCCTTTAGTATGTCTTACATAAAATAAACGTTTCAGTTCTTCACTTACATTTTCATCTACCTGCCAAGAAGGTTTATAATTCTTATTGCTCCATTCAATAAGATACTCTTTCAAACCATTTCTTACTCTTAGTTTTAATATTTTGTTAGCTTTGTACCATATGCCATCATTGGATGCCGGGGATTTTTCCAATTGTTTAGATGGGCTTCTGTTATGTTCACTCACCTGACTCTCCGGATTCCGTCTTTGGAAATCTCGATTATATCCTATGTTTAATTGAATATCATTTCTACAATTATCTTGGTCAGGGTTATTTACCCTATCATTTTGATTAGTACCATTATTTCGACACTCAATTAATTCCTCATCTCTACTTTGAAACCTAAAGTTTTCTGGATCATTATACCTTTTCAAGTCTTTTGCATTGACTGGTGCTCTATGAAGTTGATGCGTATTGCTTTCTGCAATTCTATATGTATCAGGAGATATTTTTTGTCTTATATAATACGGACCCTTCCATTTATACTCTAACTTAGAGGTTAGACCAGGAGTATGCTTATTAATTTTCAATAATACCTGCTCTAGAATTTTGAAGTCAGAAGGTTGAGCTTTTAGATCATGCCTTACCTTTGATTCCTGCTGAGTAATTTCAGTATTTTGTTTCGCAATATCATGTATTACTTTAAGTCTTTGTAACAGAGATTTTACATGCTGCTTAGCTTCTGTACTAAGTGTTTCTCGCGGTATAAGGTTTACATCTATAGGAAGTCTCATCTCACCTCCAAACATCATTTTATAAGGGCTAAACCCTGAGGTTTCAATATTTGGTGATGACCTAAGAGCTTGCAATACTGTTGGTAAAATCAGATTCCAATTATTTTGATCTTTATCAATATACATACGTAATGTCTGGATGATAGTGCCATTTTGTCGTTCACAACTTCCATTAGCCTTTGGATTATAACTAGCCGTGCGGTGTCTAGTGACATTGTAAATTTCACATACTGCATTTATGAGTTTGGACTAAAAGTTTTGCCCTCTGTCGGTTACAATAGACACTGGTGCACCATAACGACAAATATTTCATCGTGTAACACCCTTGCTATTTCAGCAGCAGATTGATTACGTAATGCAAAAGCTTCTACCCACCTTGAGAAACTATCCACACAAACAAGTATATATTCAAATCCATCTGATGTTTTGTGAAGTGGACCTATAATATCTAAGTGCATTCTTTCGAATACATTTACTACAGGTAAAGGATTAAGAGGAATACTTACCTGATGTGTACTATGTTTTGCTCGTTGACAAATACCACATGATTTGACAAAATCTAGTATTTCCTGGTACATATGTGGCCAATAATACTTACTTTGAATTTCTGCGAAAGTCTTTTTGACTCCAAAGTGACCATTGTGATCATGATACTCTTGCATGACCTTCACTCTGAGTTTTTTCGGAAGTGCAGTTTGCATTATGAACTTTTCTTCTGTAGGCTTTTTCTTACCTCTATTTTGATACTTATGAATAAGAACATTGTCAACAATTTCATAAAACTCTTTGTTATACATAGTTTTCTTAATGAGTTTTTCATCATTAGGCAGCTCACTTGTACTTAAGTATTTGTAGATATCAACAAAATCAGGACAACTCCTTTGCAATGATATTAACTTACTTGTGTCATTTATTGAATCCTCTTCCGAGTCAGTCTGTATCTCCGACACTGAAGTGTGTTCGGTATATTCAAATGTTGTTTCGAGATATTCACTGTCAGAAATACGATTTTGTATTGAAACATTTCTTACCTTATTTCCAGTATATGGGTTTGTACCATCCGGTGCTGTTGATGAGCAATTGCCGGTTCCATGACAATCAATGACAGCATTGTTTACCTTTATTCCATTTGGTATGGTTACAGTTGAAATTTGTTCTTTTTCTGATGTACCAGAAATAAGTCTAGATAAGGCATCTGCATTCATGAACTCACCTTTTCTGTACTGTACTGTATACCTAAATCCTTGTAAAAACAATGCCCATCTTGCTATTCTCCCATTCTGAGAAGTGGTTACAGAGTTCAATACCTTTAGAGCTTGATGATCAGTTATGATTTTAAAAGGAATATCAGTTGATAAATAAGCTCTAAATGCTTTTACACCAGACACTATTGCTAAACATTCAATTTCTGATACAGAGTAATTTTTCTCTGCCGCCTGTAAAGATCTACCACTATATTCAATAACCCGTTCTTTACCATTACTATCTAATTGTCCAAGAATATAACCAAGACCTGATCGAGATGCATCACAAGTTAATATAAATGGTTTGTTCATATCAGGGAACGCAAAAATTGGTCTTTTGACAATCATTAGTCCATTCAAATTTGGAATTTTTCTGTAGCAATTGAAATAGTGGAGCACAAATCTTACTGTAATTTTTGATAAATTTCTTATAGTAATTTGTCAGACCTAATAAACTTTTTACACCTTTCTGGTTAGTTGGAGCACATAGATTTTGAACTTTTTCAATTTTTCTGGGATCTGCTTGTATTCCCTCCTTACTTAAGACATGTCCTAAATAATGTAACTTTTTCTGCGCAAAGTAACATTTACCAGGAGATAATTTAAGACCAGCTTGTCTTATGCGACTGAAAACCTCATTTAAATGGCTGAGATGTTCATTGAATGAAGCTGAGAAAATGATAACATCATCAACATAACAAAGAACAAATTTCCAAGAAATACCACGAAGAACTTTCATCAAAAGTGATTGAAAAGTAGCTGGGGCCCCTGATAACCCGAATGGCATTTTTCTTAAAGAAAATATTCCTTCGGCACAAATAAATGAAGCTTTATCCCTACTATCTTCATCTAAAGATACTTGCCAAAATGCCTTGCCAAGGTCCAGTGATGAAAAGAATTGGGCATTTGATTCTCCAATAGCATCAAATATATCTGACAGACGCGGTAAAGGATATGCTTGAGGTTTACTTATCTTATTTAATTTCCTATAGTCTACTGCAAATCTATACTCATCTGATCCTGCCTTTTTAACTAGAACAACTGGCGAATGCCAATTAGAATAACTTTCCTCAATCATTTTGTTTTCTAACATTTTGTGCACCCAAACTCTTGTTGCTTCCTTTACAACTGGATTTTGTTTATAAGCTTGGAGTTTTACAGGCATTGCATCTCCTGTCTCAATTTTATGAGTTTGTAAATGAGTACAACCTAAATCATGCAGACCTTCTGAGAAAATGTCTCTATTTTTGTTTAAAGATTTAATAATAGCCCTTTTTGATGTTCATTTAAATCAGATCCTTCCAGATTGAAATCTAATGTAGATTTGGAATTTGTTTTTATGTCCGAAATGCCTAAACTTTGTTCATTTTCAATTGTTTCTTCCCCCGCATCACTAATTGAAAATACTGATTCCTCCTCTACTTCTGAAACTGTTGCCAAAATTTTATTTGATTTTAAATATACTATTTCATTAGTAGGATTAACTATCCTTAAAATAGCCTTTCCCTTTCTCACACTAACTAAACATTTAGCACCTAAAACATTTTTATGTGTTAATGATACTAAAGGTTCTAATAAAACATTTGATCCTGTTTTCACTCTTGATATTTTGACAGGAATATTGACTTCGGCCAAAGGGTCTAACTTTGTAGGTCTCACAGTTCTAGCATACCCGGTATTTGTGCTAAGAGAACACACTTTTAAAAAGTCTTGAATGATGAATTTTTTGGAAGCAATATCTAAAGTAACTTTGTGTTTTTCCATAAAATCTATGCCTAAAATTACAGAATGATGTAAATCTTTGATAACATAAAATTTTGAACACAATGTAACAGTACCAAAAGTAATATCTAAATGCACTTCACCACTAACAGCATGGTGCGTTCCACCAACACCTACTATTGTTTTAATTTTTGACTCAGTTATTTTAGGTTTGTTATCAAGAAAAGCTTTGAGATAAAATGTCTCACTTAAACAAGAAATGGAAGCTCCTGTATCACATAAAGCACTTGTTTTTTTGTTATTTATACTAACAGCTACAGTATTTCTAGTCATAATAGTTTGGGTCAACAGATGACACATTGGCACTTTCATACTTAGTTTTATCAAATTTCGATGGTAGAAACTTACTTTTAGCACTTCTATATTTAGATGAGTTAGTACTTTCTTTAATTTGATGGTACTGATCATTTGTAATATGCCTATCTACTGGCGGCAACCTGTAGACAGGCGCACACCCCTATTGTGTATTATTTGACTGGTAACCTGCCTTTTTACTTGAGAAATTATTGTACTTTTGCCCATACTTTGCACTTCTGCATTGGTTTCCAAAATGATTTAATTTATTACATTTGTAACATGTTTTTCCCATTGCTTTACAAGAGTTAGTAGAATAGCACCTACCTCCACAACGACTGCATGGTCTCTCTGTCTGCATCTGACGTCTTCCTTCTCCACTGTTTTCATGGTTATTTTTCTCTACTGTCAATTTAGTTACTGCAGCTACAAGTTGTTGTACCGTTTCCTCCAACTTGGATGTTCCTGTCGCATTGACCGATGGTGTCACCTCTGAAGGAATGTCTCCCATCCTGGCGGCCAAATTTCTGACATCTTGTAGAGATTTTGGAGCATGTGCCCCTATCGCCTGACCCAAATATCTCTCCATACCTTTCAGGGCAATTTGTACTTGTACATCTCCTTGTATCTTGTACAAGTAGGTGGCTTGCTCCAACCTATTCAGAAACTGGTTCACTGTTTCTCCTGGAGACTGTCTCATATTGTAAATATCTAAGTTTATTTCTTTTTCCATTTTAAATTTAGCTTTTAGTAAGTCCTTTAGTTCATCTATGTTTCCAGGGCTCGTTGCTAAAGACTCGTACCATAACCTGGCTAGCCCTTTTAAGTGCCCGGCAAGGGACGCAGTTGCCTGGTCATCCTTCAGACCTGTTGCCCTGGTGTATTCGTCGAATCTTCCTAGGTACCGAACTACATCCTGCGTACCATCACCATTGAAGTCGTCCATACGGAAAGCCCCTGCCATCGGCATGTTGAAATGTTCCTGTGTCGAAATGGATGAATTTAGATTTCTTACTGGTTCAGGCTCGGGTTCTGGCTCTGTAGGATTAACTTGTGCACTTCTCAGGCTATAGTTCGACGGTTTAGACGAAAGTGGCATCTGCTTACTCGCTGGCTAAATTGAGAGGTTGGAATCATCCACTACCCCACCAAGTGTTCTGCTTTGATTTGTCGTTGGTTCTAGGGGAATTTCTAAAACAAAAAGATGTCCTTTTTCTCAATTTATTTTCTTAAATATATTTAATCTATTTCTTACCAGAGTCATACAATCTATGACTCTTTAGAGGAAAGGACTTTAAGACAACAACTTCTACAACAATAACTGACCAATCAATTTCTTTATAATTCACGTGACAGTTAATTTTAACCAATCAAATATAATTTCTTGTTATAAAATTTGAAATCAGCCGTTGAAACAATGTTTATTTCTAACTTAATTAGATCTTACTACATACATTTTACATTTTCTTTAACCCAATTTCTTCTAAAAATAATTTAATTAATAAAACAAAACATCAAAAGTTTTAATGCATAATAACTGTCTAAAGTGAATGATATTATGATTAAAATCAGCGCCAAAATGCGTTCTGTTATTATAAAAACTAGAAATGACTTTTTATACATATGGTAATGTTTCCTATTTGTCTGTTATTTAATACCTTTGTAATGATTTAAGTAATGTATATCAATACCAACTTTAATGTATATTAATAACAAATATCAATATGTTTTATATTTTAAGGGCTAGATTTATTTATTATTATTATTATTGTAATACATCATGTATGCTATATGAAATCTATCTTATCAGTCCATACTTATAAGGATAATAAATGAATTCTCTCCAGAACAGATATTCGAGTGTTTAGTTTAATATCTAAAATCCTCAACTTTTGTTATGTTAGTTTTATAAAGACGATTCCTGTGTGTATAATTTATCTTTTGGAAGACCATTAAACTAAGGATTGACCTTAGATGGTTTTCAATGATATTTGTCAAATAGTTGTTTTATGGGTATATGCTTCTAGTATATTATAATTTTAGTCAGAATGACCACAAATTTTATTTGTTTTTATATGATATGTTAATATATTTGTAAATGTGGATGAAACGTAAATAAACAATTAAACTACATTTGTATTCAATATTATTTTCACATGATATGCATTTGGAAACGATTCCAGCCATTGAATGTGAGGTGAATAAATATGAAAAGATGGTACGTCAGTCCGTTATAATTTTAGGTATTCATTTTCAAGCCGTACAGTACAATGCGGATTTATATTGTTTAACGGATGATTATTGTATGTGCAGTGATAACTACGATAGCAAGTGTGCATATAGTTACTAAAACTACTACACACCTTGTCATAATGTGTACATACATGAGGAATACTTCATAAAATCATAATTCTAGAACAACAGAAGATAATTTCCGTCAATCACGTATGTTATAAAGTTGTTTGGTAGCCTAGTTAAAAGCTCATTAAAATCCTGTCGACTTATTATACAATCACTGTCATCATGACATGTTTTCTGTAGCAATTGGCAGATTCCATGGGAACATCGTTAATAAAATTACTTTCACAGACAATCGTTTACGGACGCTCGTAACTTTCACTTTAATATGTGTGCATTGTTTAACAAAAGGAAATAAGGAAGAAAGGTAATGTAACTCCTGTGTTTAACATGAAGGCAATATTATCATTATTCATCAAATTAAACAACGAGGTAGCATGTAAAGTTCTAATGCAAAAACATTTGAACTAACCATAGGCCGAATCCAAACTAAACATCACATCAATATAATATGATCATATAGAAAAAGGCATGGTACATGAGTCCATCCAATTACATATGTGTCAAGTAGTCAAGCGATATAAGATTGGTCTGGTTTCCAGCATAAAATGGTCCTCTTACATTGTTGTTTAGAATAGACATCGATATTACTGAAATTTGCAGAAAATACTTTGATCCCTGAAGTTAAATGCCTCTCAAACAGGAACCAGCCATACCGAGCATCGATTTTATTCTAAGAAGGCTAACCGAATGATTAGAATTGCTGAACAGGATAATGTAAAATATTTAAAGATACCATTAATAAGTTTACATATAATTAAATATTTACTCAACGTTTAACTGTTATTTATATATTATTGTTATAATTATAATCAACTTACAAATTGGCTGGATTCTTAATTCATTATTCTTAAGACACCATTCACTTTTTCGTAGAATACACACAGTGGTAAAGAGGTAAGTTATACATTGACATAGTGGTTGGTTAAAAATTGATATAGATGTCAGTTATACATTACAGAAATACAGACAAGATAGGAGACTTTACTTATCCTTAGTTCTACTGACATACTTATTCGCCCTGCATAATTAATACATTTAATACCATGGAAGACTTCCCACGGGCACTTCATTACATCACGATCACGATCACGTACTTTGCTTGAGTAATGCGATAAAAAGACATAATCAGATTCAAAACGTTCTGTTTGGTAACGTGTCTGTGTAATAAATCATGTCATCTCTAGTGATCATGACGAAAGTAGTAAAACTAATACCACGTGATTAATTGTCTTTAATTAAATTACTAAATATATACTGCTCAGCTATTCTTCCAAAAAATGGACATATCATGCGAATTCGACATTTTTCTACATCAAAGTTTTTTCTATGATAAAAACGTTTTCATTTCATAACGAAGGATAGAAGAACCCTTCTCGAAAGTGATGACACTATTATGTTAGTATATTGATAAAGCTTAGTTACAATGTACTAGTCAAAATAGGATTATACCTATTGCTCATGGAGTATTTTAGTAAAATTTTGACCAGACTGAGATTGCAAATATAATCGGTTCGTTTGCAGAAATTGTGCACTTTTGATATATATTCGAATATATTTTTGATAATCAGCAAAAGCAGATCATCTTGTCAGTTTTGCGTTTCTATGACAGTTCCATCAGTCATATAAAACTAGCTATAGTACAATGCGTTTTCTAACTGGAAACAAACTATAAACAATGCACTGACGTACTACCTTTAAACATGATTTTATTGTGACATAATCTTAACTGACGTGGAACATAAAAAACTTAACACAGTGTGGCAAGTCGTAGCTCTAAACTAACATTTCAATGTTGTCTGAATGATAGCCGATATCCGTAGCAAATAAACAGCATTTTCTATTTAAAAAGTAACGTAAATTACGTTCCCGCGGCGCTCGTGTGTCAATTAAGCGTAACTTACGGCAGGATTGGAACTAAAGGAAAATTGACGTACTTAGTGAAGACGCCGGGTATGTCAATGAAAAATCAGGATGTATCACTTGTCCGGGAAGCGAGTAATTAATAGATGATCTTAATCTATGTTTGATACCAACGTCAGGATTCGAGTGTTTTTGAAGACGTGAAATTCACGTAAAGTGAGTATTTGTCGGGCTAATTATCCTTCATTTTAACATTCGAGTAAATATCCATCATTGAAAAACACCCGAAACTAGTTTCGGACATCTCGTTGCAGTACCAATGATTTATTTCGCTGACATCATTTCGATAAATAATTAAAAACTTTTTAAAACATTCGAATGACTTTTTTTGAGATTATTTCTAAAATCATTGAAACGGACTGCCGAGATAGCTTTACGGTCTAAATGACAAGAAACTTATTCCAAAGGTTGCCATTATATACCTACCGCTCTTGATATGAAACAGTTGTATACTATTTATTGTGAACTATTGTCGTTATCGAGGTAAGTGTACAAGTGTAAATTTTGCACGCTGAATCTTTGCTTTAATTTTTGCCTAGACTTTTATGTCATGGATGAGGCGCAAGTGGTAACAAAATTCTTTTTGGAAATGTAACACCATAATTACAGAAAATGTATAACTTACCTTTTCTATTGTTAAAACTTAAGAAATACAATTATAAAGTAAACTATGTCGGTTAAATGTTTTCTATTAGAAATAATGTTGCATGGGAACACTTTAATTGTTTGGTTTTGGAAATGTTTAAAGAGCTGAAACATTACAAGTCCTTGTCCCGCTTAATATATGTAAACAAGTGTCATTTTATGTTAAAATTCAATGGGAATTCGTTTGATATTTTCCTGTGTTGACTAATCTATTTTTAATTGTTGCATACCAGGTCATACTTGTTCATCCTTGATTAATTCCATTTCAGCGGGATATTGGTCACATGACATCTTAGTTCAAGTCAGTGGTCAGTTCACTCCTGGCTTTCATTGAGTGCGGATGGTCTTTGCTAAATTGTAGCAGTTTGCAATTTATTTGGTTGTTTTATGACATTGATTAACCGTTAAATATGAATAATTATTATGATCACCATTACCCTTTTCTCACTATCTCTAATTCCTTGTTTTCAGTAGCTAAAGTGATATATTAAGAAGTCACGTATTATCTTTGTTTAAAGAAAATATGTGCGCCACTTCATGACGCACGACGGTCAAATAATGATCATAAAAGCTCACATTGTGCCCTGGTGAGTTAAAAGACAGCCAATTGATTGTTTACCCGCATCCTTCGAGAGTGAATACTCGTTCCACAGACGATGAGTTGTTGTATTGCGCTGTATTGTTTTTTATTGACGTGACTGAGAATTATTGGTTACGTAATATGTTTGTAATTTGATATTCTTTCATTGTAATAATGTTTTTGTTTTTATACACAGATTTATATTTATAGTTTCATGTCTTCCACAAGTATGATATTATAAGTATAAGTATGATATTAACTAGTTGCTTTCATGTGGTTTTTTAGAGTGTGGGTTGAAACGAGAGAAACAGTCGAATCTGTTAAACCCGTCCCTGATATATATGTCTAATGTGAATAAAGATGCATTGATGTCAGTTTGATGAATATAAGATGAACTCTTTTTGAGTTGTCGTCGATTTCCCCCGACCCAACCCATATTGTTACATAAGTATAGTACATTGTATAATATGTTGTTGTCTAGAAAACATACATGTTTACAGTCATGATATGACAAACGCGTTTATTTCTGGCTTATCTTAAATACTAGATATATGTAGAATCGTCATATTTCTTCAAATAAAAAAAATATTTATCATACTTCCGATAAATATTTCTTTGCACAAGAAATTTTATCGACTATGGCATTGCTACAACCTATATGGATCCTTTCGAATATACGAGCTCCCCGAGGTAGTTCTGTTCCGTGAAAAGCACCTTTTTAAATTGTTGAGCTGTATACGGAATAAAGGATGTGCGAAGTCATGCACTTTGTTTAAAATGGTGATATAAAATGTCAACGAAAACCAGCTACTTGACCGAGAGTCATTTGGCCTAATATTTCAGGAATCATCTGTTCGTGTTGGTCAATGCTTCTTATACGATCAAATAGTTCAGGAATCATCTGTTCGTGTAGGTCAATGCTTCTTAAGCGATTGAAAGTATATACATCGCAATTTTCTTACCAAAATGTCAGGACGGACAACAGACGGACATACAAACAAACAGACAGACGTTCTCACAATGCTGATTGATTTTGTGGGGTTATGTCTTTGATATTTTCTGTTAATGTTAACCCTCGTTACACTTTTTATACCTTATGATGACTGAATGAACTGAAACAACCACAAAATATGGTCATTTGGTCATGAGTATGACAGGCAGACAGAAAAACGGACGGACGGACAATCTCATTGCTACATATAATTACATGGTAAATACATATCCTATTGCCATGTCTTTATAGAAACAACGAATTTATCACAATTAAATATCTAATGACTTTTACCTTGCCTCAGATAATTAGGATCTCTATCCGAGGGAAAGCAACTACTCCAAATACAGTATCTTATTGAGTACGCGAGCAATATTCGGCGACTAGATCTCCCCGGGGAGCTATATTCAAAAGGATCCCTATAAGGTGTGACATGACAATTTCGTGAAGCCTAAGTGCTTTACTGTCCCTAGAGTAGGTGGTCAAGACATTTGATTACAGCCCCGTCCCACATAACCGAAATTCGCAGCGAATCGATACAGAAAATCGAACGAAATTTGCAGTGTTCGTAGCCCTTTTTATTCGGTAAACTCTGGAATGAACGATTTTGCACCGACCACGCACCGAAGTCATAACGAAAATGTACCGCATACGTCGATTCGACAACGTTCTAAATCTTAAATGTGCCGAATTTAGCTCAACGAACACCTTCCGTTCGAGTTTCGGCTGTAACGAATGCGCTACGTACCATCTACTGCCGAACTAAAACATTTACTACCATGGTAAGACAAAGAAGAAGGAAAAATGCATGCATGCATGCTCAAATTATATTTGAGTTGACTGCGAACATCGACTAATGTCGACGATTAGCCCCGAACACAAACTGTTCGCAGAACGAACCTTTCTCGAATACGTCGAACTTAATTCGGTACAAATTCGGTGAAATTTCCCACTAGTCGGGACAGGCCAGTCAGACTTTATAATTATGATGTACATAAAAGTAAACTAAAATTATTATTATTCTCAACGATCGGATACGTCTTCGTCCAAAATACCATATAGTTGGTTATAAAACTAAACTCGGGAATGGTACATCAATAACGAAAAGGAAAAATTACGAACGACCACAACCTATATGAACTTTGACAACCTATATGGTACAATACTTAAAACAAACTCCTAACAGAAAAAATGTTAGTCAAAAGATTTGGCCACATTCTCTACCTAAAATAGCTATGGAAGCCGAAAGAAAGGTGAAACTTTGATAGGTCCCACAAACAGTTGGATTGTTTTGTTCCATAATTTGCCATCAATCACTCAACCCAAAGCTCATCTCATGAGAGATAAAAACAACAGCGTGAGATGACAATGTCCTACCATGTGTGAATATAATTTAATTGTCTCATTTACTGAAGGCGATGAAATATAGAGTAAATAGACATTCCATTTCTATTTAGAGACATTTAGCCACCCCAACATAATAGTTGTATGAATATTTAGCTATAATGACTTCAATCATTTAAAGGCACGGAGGCGAGTAATAAAAATTGATGAAGATATTACATATGAATTGCACCTATGGGGCCTACAATACTGAATGTGCACGTACTTCTAGTGGTAGATATAGAAGCTTTTGTTAATGTTCCAATTCATGTTCAATTTAATGTCTAAAATACGAGGTACTTTATAATACCTTTCACCTTAAAGTACATGTCCAACAACAAGGTCTTAAGGCACTGGCAAAACATGTTCCACAGCAAACATAAAGAAGAAAACTGATGTCTGAAAAGCCTCTCATTCGAGGAACGATATATCATCATGGTAGTTTATATGAATCCGGTATATGAACCAGAGTATACTATCACTATGTAACACAGAGTAGAGAGGAACACACATATAAGCAATATAGCATAGCATGCAATCAGATGCCTAAATATAATTGGTTAACAATACATCCCAAGTTGAAATAAGAAGTATAGGCACAGACCCCATTGCTTTAGTATACTAGTCATTGTTCAAACTAGAATTTGTTTTCTGACTGAGGCCCTAGGTAATAGAATTCATCATCTTCAAAGTTGTGAAACAGAAAGTACGAAACTCTGTTAGTGTCATGTGAAATATCGCGATACGACGCACGATGTCCAACGCGATACGACAGTGCGACATCGTGATACGAGGGGTAAAAATGCGATACAACGGACGACAATGCGAAACTGTATGACATTAAATTTTGTCGAAATATCTCAATGTCGTATCGCAAGTTTGGCATAGTATGTCGCGAAGTCGTAGTGCATTGTCGAGCGTCATATCGTCACATAAATATGTCGTATGCCACTGCAAAAGTCCTTTAAGTTTCAATGCAATCTTTCAAGGCATAAACAGAGATGTACATACAATGGTGTCGAGGAACAGAATCGCCTTTAGGATGGGAACATTCGTTTGCGTTATTCATGTTATTCAATTTCTTTTGTAAGTGGCATACATTTTGTACTTTACATACATGTACATGATTATGTACATTGTATTAGGGCAATATTTCGTCATAGCCAATTATCTGCAATATCTTGTATGATTTATTTGACTGACCATTAGAAAAGACGATATCATTAGTTTGTGATTTACATTTTGTTTTATGATTAGTGATGATTATTTTTAAATTGATAGTAGATCAACTGTCATATATGTGATATTAATTTAATTCAAAAGATCTGTGATTGTATTTTCATTTTCATATAATGTAGTCATTGCAGACTGTAAAATTGTATTCTTGGTGTTGTCTGTGATTTTTTTCAGTACATTTGCGTATATTATAAGTGATTATCTGAGATAGTGAGTTTACACATTTGTTGTTTTGATAGCACAACCCTTTTGCAGTAGAGTAGTTATACTTTATTGCTTTGTTAAATTTTGTTTGTTGACAAAAAGTATGTCGCTTTCACCATTTTATTGTTTGTGACATAGTTGTTTTTTTTACTATTGGGGGCAAAGACACGAAGACATGAAATGGCAGAATCACCATACACCTGTGATATATTCGTTCGAATTTTTCATTCGTGTTACAGTAGTAATCCGTTGCATATACGGCACTGTCACACCCAAAAGGGGTTCTTTCGAATATAGCTCCTCGGGGAGCTCTTTGCCCCGAATAAAGCTCCCGCACTAGTTAAGAAGCTGTATTCGGAGTAGTTGTTACTTTTCCTCGGATGGAGATCCCAAATTGTCTGATACAAGATAATTTTGTGGTTGTTCGGTTCATTCAGTCATTATATGGTAAAATAAACAGTGTAGTGTGATTAAAATTATCAAAAAGATCAAAGTTATAACCTCACAAAATTAACATTGTAAGAAAACCATTCTTCTGTTTGTTTTTCTGTCTGTTGTCCGTCCTGAGATTATAAGGAAATTAGATAACTTGGCCAAAATTAAATGATTCTTAGTAAAGTAACTGGTTTTCGTTGACATGTATATCATCAGATTGACTTAAGTTTATGCCAGCTGTATTCGACTTTGTACATGTTTTTTTCGTATGTATACAGCTCCCCAGATTAAAGTGTGTCATTCGCCGAATAGAGCGACCCCGACGGCATGTATTCGAAAGGATCCCTATCACACCGTATACCCCGAAGAGCCGAACACAGTTGCTCAGCCGAACACAGTTGTCGATAAATTTGACAGATTCACACGACAGGTAAGTATCGGCTTAATTTATATTTATCTTGAAGGATCCGAATAAAACCAATCGTGTACATTTATTCGCTATTGAAAAAGGAATAAATACTCGAAATTGTGAGGAAAACCGTGCATTTTTCAGCGAGAAATCGCTAGAAATGTCTGCTAGTTTTTAAAGAAAACGCGTCATTTGATAATTCCTTATCCATAAATGCATGTTTTCACAAAAGTGAACCTTTTTAAAGATACCATCATTTACTCCAATCTATTTTCTCTCAATATGCGGAATCCCAGCTTTTCATTCCTATTTTCCGCAGAGATATTGATGCATAAAGTCGACATGTCCTCGTATTTTTGAGAACGTCAAGCACAGTTTATTGTTAAACTTGCGAACCTCGAATACAGTTAGAACGTCAGATATGATAACGCTTAACACAGTCGCATCCTTTTTAGACTTTTAAACCCAAAATTGTCGATTATCTGTGTTATACGTACATACATTTTACAAAATGGATATAATACTGTCGACCTAAGACCAAATGAAGTGCGACTTTCATTGTGTGCCTAATACGTTGTATAAATGTACAATTTTTGTGGTAGAAAACTGCCTTAGATACTATGTTTTAGTCATACATTTTTGTGCGTCCTGAAACATGAGTATATAGTCGCTGAATTGTTCAGACGAATATACATGTATATAGATGCCGCGTGATACGGAGGTGACCGTTCATGGAGGTTACACTGTATATGCTATGACTGAAAGACATTCTTCGTTTTGAAAAGTGAAACATATACATATAGGTGTGATACTCTTGATTTGCCGCAGATTTTTTCACTTTGCTTAAATGATGTAACACAAAACTACTTCATAACAAAGCACCTCCCAACAACCTGTCTACATTTTAAAGGGTGTTTGCTCCTGACAGGTTGTACTGTATTATATGCTTTTTTGTCACATAGTGGCAGGTCATTCTATATGAAGACAAGTCGAGCACCGGTGTACCCAGACGTTGTATATGATAAGCCATGCGGAGGTAGTGATGAAAATGAACTAATGCTTGAAATTGAGTAAGTAATACTACTTAGTTCCACTTTTTACACTAATCACGTTATTCATTCAAAATATATTTACAACTACATATGGTTAAGTAACATGTTTTCGTCAATATTTCACTATGAATACGTTATTAGTCATATCAGTAAAGCAAATATTAATTCGAACGTTAGCGTGTTTAAATATAAGAGTGACAACAAATGCCCATCAGTGAAATTGTAACTGCATTTTGATTAAATTGAAATAGTTTGAAAAATCGTCATACTCAGCTTCATTTATTTTCATGTGTGACTGAGTTTAATCAGCCTGAGAAACCTTAAAATTGACACATACTTTTGTCAGTTACACATACATTACATTGCTTCATTGCAGGGATCACTTCTTTGACTTACAAGCTCGTTTGTGTAGAAAGCAGAAACGGAAGTCGGGTATTGTTTCATCCCCTAGTCAAGCAGCACACAGACAAAGAGGAGTGAGACAGTCACACACATGTGACGAGTCGAAGATTTTACCCCATCTCCGTAAAGGACTGACAGACATATAAATTTAACGGGCTCAGTGTTCAAAACGATTCTAGTGATATTCATTTTCTTTTATATATATACTTTCCAAGAAGCTCTTACTTCGAAATTCTAAATGTTCATGCATGTTTCAGCTATGTGTATAAACATGTAGTTATCACATTAAAATACAATCATAATCATGGAATATATAGTCACACAAAGATTATTCTTTCTTCAAAACATTACATACCTTTATTTGCACTCATACATGTAATGTACGTTTTATTCAACAACAATTTAACAACACTATTTGTGTATTTATGTGTGTGATGGATTGTGTGTACATGCGTGTGTACATAACTTGTTCTTTTACTAAAACACTGCCTTTACTGGACTTCATTCACAACGTAAAGTTAAGCAATTAAATTTTATGCTGTTCACTCATGGTTATTTTTTATGTGAATGTATTTGTCGAAAAAGTAAATTGCCCGATATTCCGATGCGTATGAGTAAGCATATTGAGCCTTGAATATCTAAACTCAAATAATGGTCAAATAATTACAAATTATAATCTGTTCCTGCAAATTGTACATGTTATGGTGACAAAGGCAATATGTACCAGTATCTCATCTTCGTTTTAGACCAAAAAATGCAAATAAAGATCATATGCGTGTGAGTGAAAAACAACAGTTAAGTAATTTCAGTAATTTTTAAAAATTATAATTATATGAAGTTTAAAGATAAATTGATCAGTCTGCTTTACAGCGATCAAATTTAAGCTGTATTCTGCTGGATTGGCTATGGCGTTTCAAACCCATCTTGGTTTCGAAATTCTTCCCGCACGAATTACATAAGAACTTTTTGTTGTGTTGTACTTTCTATGGTTATCCAGTTCCGAGGCGGATTCAAAGAATCTGGTGCATTTACCACATTTGAACTTTGACTCATCATGTACATTAATACATGTATGTCTTCAATGTACATTTTGATCCAAAAGAGAGACCACATATGCTGCACTCAAATTGTCTTTCACTGACGGAAACAAACGAACCATCCATGCAAAGGTCCGTCTGGGAGTACAAAATCTTCTTCTTTTGAGGATCCATTTAACAATTTCTACCTGTAAAGCAAAATAAATATGACAATAAAGATTAACAGACAGAATTACAACATCTACATATATTTTTGGGAAAATGTTATTTTGTCTATTCATGTACAACTTTTGATGAGCTACTTTACACGGAGAACCGACAATATATTTATTGAAATTTTCTTATTAAATTTTGTTTTGAAACGAAACATGCTATAGTGATAATTTTGTAAAACTATTGAATGGCATGATTTACTTAAATTCGACATGTAAAAGCCCTAAACTTTAATCCTTTCAATCCTCAAAGTCTAATAATTTAAAATTTAATACTTAGTACATAAAAGCAGTTTTATTCATTCATGAAAGCATTTATACCTGAATAGATTCACCTAATACGTTATGTCAGTTATTTAGCCTTCATGTGACAGATACTTGCTACTTTAAAAGTTGACTAACAGCAATATACACGTACTAATCGAAACGTCACTTCAAAAAGATACAAAATCTAATACTATGACGACGTTAACAACTTGCAACAGTATATACAGTATACACTGGTCTTTATATTATAGACTTCATTAAATTCTTCGAACTGGACTTTCGGACCGTGAGATTGTGTTGTTATCGTACATGTATACTATTGGGCTGTCTAGCATTTCACCAACATATCTAAACGTATCTAAAAGTTCCGGAAAGTGACCAAATACTGGCCTCTTCCTAGCGGTGTACTCGTACATATTAGTATTTAGTGTAATGAAATAAATAGTAAACAGGGCCTAGAATTTTGTGAACAATTGCATCACTCATGTAATACTGTTATTCGCCGTATATAAATATTTTCAGTGCGTATATAATCCGGTTACTAAAAATATCTTCACATACTATAGTATAGACCAATTCTTGGCATTCGCTCTTAAATTGATTTATATATTTAAAATGAATCCATTTCCAAATGCTATATGTAAAGTAATTGTGATTTCTTTTAGGTCTAAATCAATATCAGTAAATATTCGTCAAATTATTAACATTAAACGTTTAGAAAAAGATGCTGTAAGAAGTGTACGGCGACTGTGTTAAGCGTTATCATATCTGACGTTCTAACTGTATTCGAGGTTCGCAACTTTTACAATAAACTGTGCTTGACGTTCGAGGACAGGCCGACTTTATGCATCAATATCTCTGCGGAAAATAGGAATGAAAAGCTGGGATTCCGTATATTGAGAGAAAATAGATTGAAGTAAATGATGGTATCTTTAAAAAGGTTCACTTTTGTGAAAACATGCATTTATGGATAAGGAATTATCAAATGACGCGTTTTCTTTAAAAACTAGCAGACATTTCTAGCGATTTCTCGCTGAAAAATGCACGGTTTTCCTCACAATTTCGAGTATTTATTCCTTTTTCAATAGCGAATAAATGTACACGATTGGTTTTATTCGGATCCTTCAAGATAAATATAGATTAAGCCGATACTTACCTGTCGTGTGAATCTGTCAAATTTATCGACAACTGTGTTCGGCTGAGCAACTGTGTTCGGCTCTTCGGTGTATACGGTGTGCCTATAGGGTGTGACACGGCACAATAAAGTTTTTCATCTTAGTTTAAAAATAGTTAGCGCTTTCTTAATGAACGATTCTTCTATGTAATAAAAAGTGTGTCGGATAATTCTTAATGTTAACTTCACTGTTAAACAGGCGTACCGTCACACAAAATTCTTTTGGGTGACATTTTTTAGAATGGTGAGTGTTTTTTTTATTCTCACTGCGTATAGTAATCAAATACACTACATACGGTCTGACACTAATGTTGACTGAGTCGTTTGCTCGTCTGTAATCACATGACCTGATCCAAAAACACAAACAGGAGCTCGAGTGCCACGGGTTAGGATCGAACTGACGACCTAATTTGTATTGACTATGCGACTGCCTACTGCGCTACCGAGGCACATGACTTCATTACACACATGTTTTACATTAATCCAAAATTTGTTTTATAACGTCTAATGGTTTTACAATAATAATTATTACAGTATATGTTTTGCCTGACAAATATGTCAACTTAATATATTGTTTTTTGCGCGGTAGTATAAAACAATAAGATTTTGTCTCATCGTTAACGTCTGTAAGCTCGAACATGGGTAGTTTACTATTCTGTTCTACATCAATAATTTGGAAATCATAATGCAATATATTTCATTACATGTGCATCCGAATTGTAATCGTAAGATACGTCAAAAAAATCTGATAGAAGATTGTCTGTTTGTTTGTTTGAGTTTTACGCCCCTTTTCAACAGTTCACCTTACCATCGTTCATGGTAGCTGGGCTCGAATCCACGTGCATCCATCAGTGAGAGGTTACAGTGATTTGAAGTCAGTGGGTATCTGATATATAACCATGATCGAACATGTGTTGTTTGCTACCACCAAATCATCTTACACTAAGAATTTCTTAGTTTATGTATTAACTTGTATGCACAACAACAATAGTCTTATTTCGACATACTCCAGTTGTTTTAATCAAATCTACAAAAGCCATGATTTGATGTTTAGATAACTACATTGTACATGTATTAAACATTTTCGTTAGCATATAAACGCACCATGGGGCGATACAGTAATGTCATCAGGCCTTTTTTTAGTTTCCTGGAATCCGCTGAGACATTAATTTCACACTACGTTACACACGTAGATCTGACTTGAGTAATGATTGGGAGTAATAACCCCAGGTTTCATTCCATGACATTTATCTATCCTATCATAATCATACATGTGATGAGCCACGTCAATGGATGCATTCTCAGTCAAACCGGTATTATAATGATAATGGTAGTCGATGGTCATATTTTAACCGGGGATTTTAATTCTCGGACAAAAAACTTTTTAGATTACATTACAAACGATAACCTTAATTATATTTTTGGTGATGTAGAACGCGAGGGTATTAATTTTGAAATCCTGCGTCATAGTAAAGATAGTTTCAGAGGTAATAATTTTGGTTATACATGTATACGTTGGTAAATTTATGTTGTGTAATTAATATCCATATACGGTAGGTACGACGGTGATGACAAGGATGGTGAATTTGCTTGTTATTCAAATGATGGCGCTAACGTCGTTGACAACATGATTAGTAACCTCTTTCAGTACATAAACGATTTTAAATTTTTAGACAGGGATGACTCAGACCATTTTCCAATATCCTGTATTTTTGAGTTGAACGGAATAAACTCTTCCTATATAGAAGGGTCAAATTCTGAATACAAGTACTTTGCTAAATAATGTATTAAAATCACGCTGGAATAACTCTAGCAGTGATACATTTTGTAGTAATTTTAGAAATTTTCTACCAAAATTATTTGAAAAGATATTAAAAGATGATGAATTGATACAGGCTCCACATGAGAACATTGATGATTTTATAGACATTTTAACTAACATATATCATCAAGCTGGTGAGTGTATGAAAATGCGTTATAAATGTTTATCTAATCAACCTCCATGGTAGGATGCTGAATGCTACGATTTAAAAAGTCGTAAATATAAATTACTCGATGTTTTCGTCGTACAAATAGTCAACAATTCTTAAGAAATTATTAAGAATAGCCGTAATGAATTTAAGAGCGGCTGTCAAATTAAAAATATAAATAGCAACGTAACAATAGACTGAATTTAATAAATTGCCAAGATGTTAATTCGTTGTTTCGAAAATCACCATCTAATACTATAAGTAATAGTATATTTACCAAGGAATGGTATGATTATTTAAAAGGGTTATTGTATGATAATAACACAGCAAGCGTTGACCCTAATATTAATAATAAGCATAAGTTCACTGAGGATAATGCCTGTTCTTTGGATCTATTATTGCTAAACTTGTTAACAATAAAAGTGCACGATAAGATGTTGCAAATTGTGCTGAATATGTCTCTCAACTATACGCAAACAATTAAACATTGTTGATACTTTCTGTCAAAATACAGATTTGGAAATTAATCTTGACAAAACAGGAATTATCGTTTTGCGTAATGGTGGTCTTTTACGCACTTATGTAAAATGGTATTTTCGTGGAGAAATTATAAATATCACATCAATGTACAAATTCATGGACCTATTTTTACAAATATTGTCTTGGACCCATGCAAAAGAAAAAGATAGTGTCCCAAGCACATGAAGCAATTTTAGCTATCAGACATTATCAAAAAAACATTTGGTTACTTTCGAACAAATGAGTTGATTTATATGACCTATATTGTGTGTAAGTTCACAAATATGGGGTTATTAATATTATCAAAACATTAAGTATGTACACATTAATTTCTGTAGGAGACTTATAGGTGTTAGAAAATCTACCAATTCTAGTATGCTTTTTAGGTGAATGTGGAAATTTACCTCTTAGTGTCAATTAGTGTATCACTAATTGTGTTAGATATTTTGTAAATTATTAACAATGCCTTCTGAACGTTGCTCAAAACCATGTTATTTAGTGCTGAAATCTATTAATGATGCAGGTTGTACATTATTGTATATGTATGGTGTGGGCTATATTTTGTTTTATCAAGAAGTTGGAGATGTGAACACTTTTATATCAATGAAAATTCCAGCCGATGTTTTCGTTATAATAACTTTTAAATCATTGTTAAATATTGAAAAATATTTATTATTTGACACTCATTATAAACATAAAATAGCTCTCTGTATATTTCAATGTTCTAAACATCAACTTCGCGTAATCGGTATTTTGCCATGGCAAAATGCATTGCCATGGCCGCCATGGCCTTGCCATGGCAAAAAAATCAACACTTTTTAATATCTATAGAAACACTATGTACGGGTGTGTAGGTATAATAATTAACAAAATTATTATGGTTTTGATCAATAAATATGAAATTTTAAATTTCAAAAATTGCCATGGCAAAATTTCCATGGCAAAAAATTGCCATGACAAATCAGTCATTTAGTAAAACAATAATTTCTGTACGAGATAGGCTGCTGTGAGTTGGCTTAGATCAGGGCTCGCATTTACGAAGCATCATATTTTTTTCTTACTATAAAAAACCTTATCATAAGACTTATTTTATCAAAGAAAATTAATAATTCTAATTCAAATGTTTTTAAGATATGTTGTTGCAGATATGTTCAGCGCAACACTGTCGTAACTTGTTCTTATTCCAGTATGAGTTACGACACTGTTATGTTGAACCCTCGATAGTGTTATAACTGATGACCTTCATCTATTAACTATCACGAGGCTGCGTGCAACTGCTATAAATGATAAATTAATATCAACAAGTCGATGTGTAGAATTCTCGACACCTTCTGGGATAGTAATTTCACCCAACGTTAAACACATAGAAAAATGATTTAGTCCTAGTTATGGAATAATGCTTTCAGAATTCGAATTATTGTCATGTTATGATATCAAATGAAATATTAACAAATGTATAATTATATTGTTTAAAACATTTGTATGTCAGTTGAATCATATCGGAAATTGTATTGCTGGTATGCTCTCCGATAGACACCCGCTGTCGTCTGAGTTAAACTTTCCACAATTCTTAGATGAATGTTCAAAACATTCGATTTGCGTCTGATTTTAAGAAGACTCTTATTTCCTGTGGCCTTCCGGTTTAATTATTCTACTGGGTCGCATCTCAAAAAATAATCGGATTGTTCTATAATTTAAGGAAGTAACTGAAAAACACATTTGAGTGTTTGTTTGTTTATTTTAATTGTACGCCCCTTTTCAACAGTCAGGGTCTTATGATGCGGACCGTTCACCTAATCATCATTCCTGGGAAGAACCAGTACATGTACTATACCCCCATCCTCCGAAAGCAACTGTCTGCTTTCTCACATAATTAGACATGGTCGATAGCTGGGCTCGAACCCACGACCCTCTATCAGAGTGAGAGATTACAGTGAATTAAATTGATTTGTTTACATACATGTAAAAAGTTATGCTTTTAAAATGGAATTGAGTTTACAATATTATTATTAAAACTTTGTATCTATACTCATTCCGTCTGCTCAATAACTGTAACTATACTACTACATAGGTATAATTGAAATTCTATATTAGTACTTGAAATACTTCAGAATAATACCGTCTTTGGTACGTTTTTACTACGTAAGCACTGCGTCCTAGTTTGACAATATCCCCGCTACGTTTTTTGGCATGTCAAAAGTCCCACCACGTCCATGAATACCATACCACGCTTGAACCGGTTCCTACTTCGTCCTCGTCACGTTCATCAGGTCCTTGCCACGTCCTGCCAGGACATGGATGATGTAGTGCGAACGTAGCCCTAGTGTGACATGGAAAATCGAAATTATCGACATAACTTTCAAAATTAAGTGTTGAGGCATTCTACGAATAGCGCTAAATAATTTTCGATATGTTATTGGTGTACACAAGGTGTTAAGTGATCAAAACAAAGATACTTTTTGTTAATTAGGAAAAAGAAAGGAAAAATAAGTCCATCCAAAATTAAAAGCATGTTGTGTAGTATCATCGTCGGATACCCACGGTCGTTGCCTCCGCTCCGCTACGTACATCTCCCGTGGGATTTTTCTTTATCGATTCGCCGTTTTCATAGAATAGAACAGAATATACATTAACCAATAGAAACGACGCGTGGAGACGCAAATGAAAATCATAGGCACCCGATTCCGTGATTTTTATACGTTTACATACGTTCTTTTGCAATTTCACCCATCAAACAATGCAAATCTGTCGAAAGAAAAATCTTCATGTTTTCCCTTATTGTGTGTATAAAATACACCAAGGTAGTAAACTCGCCATCTTTTCGTTTGACGGTAGTGACGAAAATAAGCGTGGGTCCCGGCTTTCCTTCTATCAAATCATGCGCACCAAGCCAGTGAAATTCAGCTTTTGACTACTTTTTAGTTCCGAACAACCGCAATGCATTCAGAGCTTTGATTAACATATGCAAGGCCCTGGGCTGTGTTGTGCGGAACAGAGCAATATAGAATGGTGACGGATATTTGGAAGATACTATTTACTCCCTTAGTGTCGGGAGTAAATAAATTATTCACTGGTCACAAGTTACAGGGCAAAGAAACAACAAACAAGAAATAGGATAAAGGCTTTGGTATTTGGTAGCCTTATGTTTACAAGTTCTTGTAGTTATGTTTGACAAATAAAACTTTACATGTGCATATATTACATTGTAAACATTGAATGTACATAATATAGCAACAAATAAAATAGAACCATAATAATCATATTTATAGGCACAAAAGTCACAAAAACATTGAAGCAGATATTTAATATTTCCCACCTGAAAATCGTGAATTTGGTTAACTTCAATGCCACCTCGCAACACAAAATCGGTTTGAATTACCATACTAAATACACATTTAAACACCAGAGACAGGAATGGCTAATAAAAAATATCACTAAAATGCACTGATCCAGCGCAAGAGACTAATACAGGAATGTTTTACTCATCGCATTATCATCCATGAATTCGATGATGACTTCTATACGTTTACAATAGAAGCTAGGAACCAGACTAAATTAGCATATGCAGCACGCGGGTTATGACGTCATCCTTCCTTGAAATGTATGTACTGATATTAAATATTATAGTAATCCGAGGGAGAGGATTGTTTATAATTGTATTGCTCGTTTACGATATTGCATAGCCGTCTGGTTTTGACTTATATGCACGCAAAATTTGAATTTGTATTTATGCCATTGAATTGAAAAATTGGAACTATGTTCGTAGACGGAAGGTTAATGGAAGCTGTTCGGTATGCAGAAAAATGAAAACTGAGCGATCGTTGAAAAATGGTAATAATTTATTCTTCGTACCGAACAACAAAAAGTAGAAAAGCATTTTTAAAAATAGTGTTCATGCGAAAATTTCGCACATTCCACACAACGGTTTATGCCTCTCAGATAGATTATGGGCATATTGTATTTGCTCTGCTTAGTAGAGCCTTCATATTTCACAGGATGACAGAACGTATTGAATAGATGACCGATGTAGAGCTTTGGTCAATGGATCAGATGTCAAGGTCACATGTGTAAAATGTCATATTCTTCAGTACTCAATATTTTCTTTTAAATTTGATACTTCATTTTTCAGTAGAACATTGTTCTTAATGTATTTTAGAAGTTCAATATGGTACTATGTGTCACTTAGTGTAAGGTCAAGGTCATAAGGATTCATATACACGAATCTTTTAAACATTCAATATCTTGATATCTGTTTGACACAAACAATAATTGGTCTCAATTAGAATTAGATCATTGTTGCTTTAGTGACCAAAGAACAGCTGGAAACGGAGCTATATTCGAAAGGATCCCTATAGGTTGTGACGCAAACGTTTTCGTATACAGTTCCAAGGGGAGCTCAATATGGCTCCCGTACTGAATAAGAAGCTGTATTTGTAGTTGTTGCTTTTTCCTCGGATAGAGATCCCAATTATCTGATACAAGATAAAATTCATTAATATTTTTAGTGATGATAAATCTGTTGCTTATGCAAATACTTGGCGACACGGTATGTATATTCGATGCAATAGAGATGTAATAATGAGATTGTCCGTCCTATCGTTTGTCTATCATGCACTCATGATAATTTGTGGTTGTCCGGTTCATTCAAGAGTTGTATTCTAGTAATAAGAAGAGTGTAGCAACGTTAAATGTCGCATCGACGCTAAATGTCGCATTTGACGTTATATGTCGCAAGGCTGACGCTAAATGTCGCAACCAACGCTAAATGTCGCATTTGACGTTATATGTCGCAAGGCCTGACGCTAAATGTCGCAACCAACGCTAAATGTCGCAAAACCTCCTGACGCTATATGTCACATCTGTAACGCTAAATGTCGCAACAAATACCACTGACGCTATATGTCGCAACATCAACGCTAAATGTCGCACTCCTATATCAACCTCTATAATGCAGTTATTGTTCCCGCTACATCCCTATACACTCGTATATGTTTAATAAATAATTGTTTATCCGTTCATGATAATGTTTAGCTTACCCCCTCCAAGTTTTGTACAATTGCTCATTTCAGTTAGGGATTTTATTTTTTCATCTCTGCATTTATTACATAACGCCGTCGCCGGTGTAACGTTTTCAAGCTCCCCCCGTTTCAAGTTACCCCCCCCCCCCCCCCCCGGTAAATTCAAAACGTTTTCAGAGTACCCCGGGAATTTGAAAACGTTTTTAAGTTTCCGGGAGGGGTACAATTAAAACGTTTTGAAATTACCCCCTCCTTTTTCAAATGCCCTACCCGGTAATCTGAAAACGTTTTCAGGTTACCCCGGGGGCGCTTTGAAAACGTTTTCAGATTACCCCTGAGGCGCTTCGAAAACGTTTTAGAATACCCCCGGGTAATAATTCGAAAATTCATAATAAGAGAGAGCTTACACACGAATAAGGAGATTACAATTTCAAACACATAAATGTATACATGTTCTATGTACAGTTATATGAGACTACGCACGCGGTCCTTATGATGAAATCATACGACAAAATCAAATGACGTTATATACTGACAAGTATATTCCTTCATTATGGAATCCTATGAGCGTTATTGCAATCTTGAATCATAATTTGACAAAAAATATATAAAAACAATATTTTTTATTAACTATTGTTGGTTATCTGAACACAAGTAAGTGTAGAATTGCACAGGTCATGTCTTGCATTTTTGTTAATTAATTGAATAAAAGCGCGTACTTTCCATTAACCCTAATAGGATTCCATAGCTTCATATAATTATTGCGTACATGTATATTCAGTTTAGAAATACAGGAATTACATGTCAATAAACCAGGTTGACTGAATCTTTTAATATGAATTATAACCTGAAATATAAACGTTTTCGCCATGAAGAATCAACGTAGGGAGGGGGGGGGGGATTATTAAAACGGGGGAGGGAGTTTGAAAACGTTTTAATATTACCGGGGCCGGTACTTTGAAAACATGTTTAAGTTACCGGGGGGTAACCTGAAAAGGGGGGAGCTTGAAAACGTTACACCGGTGTGTACACGTGTGTATTGTTAGAACGGGGAGTGATGGCCAAGGGGTATAGTATCGAGAAGTGACTGCTCGGTGGTAGACTATTCACCTTTAGAAAGGAAGGTACAAGGTTCAAATCCTACCAGTTTATTAACTAACATCATTTGTTCAAAGTCTGAAGGAAATCTATATACAGAAGGACATATTGCAAGAACTCTTATCTGTAAAACAATTTGGTTAAGCTATTAATATGTATATTCGTATTCAAAGCTGAAAGGACTTACGTACAACACATACACCGACTTACTTTTCACTCAGTTTGAAGGATTGCCACATTAAAGGACATTTTTATTAGTCTTAAAGCACTTCTGTGAAACCGTAACGAATTTTTTTATTTTAAATAAACCCCAGAAATTATATTTACATGTACGTAACGATATGTTTCTACATTAATATAAGGTAAAAAATAGTCAAGATAAGTTCAATATCGTATTATTTGTCACACAAAAATTACTAGAGTACAAATCACAAAAACTACATGTATTTTGCTAAATGTCACACAATTTAAAAGCAAAGTATTACTGTAAAAGTTTATCGAAACTGAAATAAAGAAATCGTTTTTGGTTATTTCTAAAAGTGGATACGTACATGTGGCACTGGGGATCCTATAACGCATTCCTCCACATTGAAGAGTATTCAGCTAGTATTGCTGTCTGAGGGTTGTGGTTTTAAACCTCAGAAGGGACAAACTTTTTTCTTTCTCTGTTTTCCTTTAACATTATTTTTGAACATCTTAGAACATATTTAGAATGAAAGTGTTTTATTTCAATGAAGTTATTTTTATAGATTGGCTAAATAATGCTAGAAATTTGAACATTTGTGTACCCTAGGGTTACTTTAAGATGTATAGTGCAACAGTAAGCCTGGTAAGGTTTTATTATGTTTGTTAGACATGGGGACTATTTTGAATACAAGTTATGTGACTTAAATATATATCATAGTGATATTTTCTTGATCTTTTTGCCAATAGAGATAGTAAATGTTAAATTTCCGAAGCATTGAAAAAATAAGTAATTCGTTTCATGTTACACAATGCACTAATATCTGATGCATGTACTTTTGAAGTATAACTATTTATATATAATTACATGCTAGTGAAATACAACTATAAATGCATTATTTCCTGCACAATTGTTTTCTAAATAATAAAATTATGATCATGTATTGATCTTTGATACACGGGGTTTGGTCGTTAAGAAGGATAATTATATTTTTTCTGTCATGTAAACCTTTATGTCTAGAAAATTACATGGTAAACCTCTTCCAAAAATTGTCAAATAACTTATTTTAAACAGTTATTGAAGAAAAAAAAACAGATTTGACCACCTTTAGGATTTTGGGTGTTAAGATCCTGACATCTCATTACTAATGCCCTGGACGTCTATACCATGTGCCGTTTATTCTATACCGGTCACAAAATTAGACCATCCGCAGAAAGAGACATGCATAGACCAATAAAGAATGTGTTATCACATCACGGATTGCTGCACTAACCCACTGCGAGACCCAACTATTCTAATATTTCTTCCGACACTTATAGGTGATACAGATATATCAAGGAACCGGTCAGAGTTGAGATACTATCGCAGCGGCGTTGTCTTGCTCACAATATCTTTAGAAAATCTATCCACCCTTTGAAGAGAGTATTGCGACAAATGATTTTGTTTCAAAACAAACTTTAACAATAATACACTAAATCTCCGGCGGTAGTTCTACATGTTTTTTCTTTGTGAATGTGTTTCGGTTTCCGTTCTAGATTAATTATTTCTCGCAAATGTTTAATGCGAGTCTGAAATTCTAGGAGAGTCCAAATCGTAAGTGTGCGAATCTAGATATCAGTAATGGGAAAGTCCATATGGCTAGTGAGCGAATCCATTTGATAAGCGGGAAAGTCCGACACGTTAGTGTGCAAATTAATATCATTAATGGGGCAGTCCATATCCGTGGTAAAGTTCAAATCGTTAATGTGTGAATCAATATCATTACTTAGAGATTGCACAACGTTAGTGTGCGAATCCATATCATTAGTGGGATTGTCAATGTCGTTGGTGTGAAAGTTTATATCCTTAGTGCCCGCCTGGCTAGCTCAGTTGTTATAGCGTTTGTCTGATGATCGGGAGGTTTTGAGTTCGAACCCCGGACGAGGCTCATGCTGTCCGTGACTAATTTGACTGATATTACATCCTATGTTAAATTGTCCTCCACCTCTAAATTATGTGGGGTAGCTTGACAGAAGCTTACGGATAGAATGTGGTTAGTACTGATTAAGGCCTAAATGAAATACAGGAGAGCTGGTTAGGATAATTGCCCGCCATGATATGACTGAACATATGTTGAAATTGGCGTTAAACTTGATGAAACAAACAAACATCATTTCGTTAGTGTACAAGGCAATCACGCCTCGTTCTATCAACACACACACAAGCACATACCGGCGATGGCGATATACAATAGATGCCAAGATAAAATCCCAATTCAAACCAGCAAATCACGGTAAAAAACTAAGAGGGGGTAAGCTTAACATTATCATGAACGGATAAACAATTATTTATTAAACATATTCGAGTGTATAGGGATGTAGCGGGAACGATAACTCCGCATTACAGAGGTTGATATAGGAGTGCGACATTTAGCGTTGATGTTGCGACATATAGCGTCAGTGGTATTTGTTGCGACATTTAGCGTTACAGATGCGACATATAGCGTCAGGAGGTTTTGCGACATTTAGCGTTGGTTGCGACATTTAGCGTCAGCCTTGAGACATATAACGTCAAATGCGACATTTAGCGTCGATGAGACATTTAACGTTGCTACAAAGAGTATCATGGTTTAATTGACAAAAGGATCAAAGAGATAATGTCACAAAAATTAGCCATGTATGCGAGCTGTATTCGACTTTACACATACTTGTCTGTATACATCTCCCAAATTTAAAGTGTGCCTTTCCCCGAATAGAGCAATCCCGAGGAGCTATAATCGAAAGGACCATAATCGAAACCCTCCCCCCCCTAGCGGGATTTTTGTACACCTATATATTTTTGAAGCTTAGGGTATATGTTAACAAATTCCAGTTGTTGGACGATTAAGGGATGCTGGATAAGCAAACGGCCGGGCTGTTTCCATGGCAACCAGCAATATTTCTAAGATTTAGCTTTGTCGTAATAAATACGCAAAAATGTCGTTTATTTCAGTTATAAAACATACAAAATAGCTTTAAAATATGATCAATATAATTATTATATCCCAGGCATAGTTTGTTATTGATTTGCTCATTTGCATATTCGTGAATATTAATGAGAATCTAAAAAATGAATCTTAAATTGTTAAAATATGACCTTATATGGCAAATGAGTATCATTTGTTCTTTCATTTTTATTTGAAAAGGTTTTAAATGACTAATAAATATTCGGAGATTGTTTATCTATTCATTTGCTATTCAATACACTCATGGTATTACTTTGTTATAGCTAGAAAGCGGGTGGGGTAAATTGACCCCAAAATATAAAAACACCATTGTTTGATAAATAAATGGTTTTATGACAAATGACAAAGTAAATTTGCACATACTTATTGCAACAACATACTTTATGTACAAAATTGTTTGTTTGAAAGCAAAATACTACTGTGTCTGCTTTATACCCCCCCCCCCCCCCCCCGAAAATGGGATATTATATATATCACCAAGACACAGCGGAAATATCGAAAGGATCATGATAAACTGAACAGTTACTACATTTGTCGCAATGTTATAAGTTTTTTTCCCACAATCTTATTTGTTTGTATATAAGACTTATAGTCAACGACATAGATATACGCAGAAGCAAACACTTGCATGTTAATGTCTCATTCTGAATAGCACTATCATATACTCTCATGGAATCACAAGCAGGTTTTAGGGTCGGAATGGCTACGATTGGCCACATATTTGTACTGCATAGATTAATTAGATTTAATTATTAATAATGCACTTTTAGCGATTGTTCTAAAGCTTTCGATTATTTGGTTTGCCGAAATATATGATATTCAGGGCAAAGAGGAAGGTTATATAAGGTCATTAAGTCCATGGGTGTATTATCAAATTGCAACCAGAGTAAAATTTAATAATGAGATCGGCGAATTATTCTATGGTCATCTTGGACTAAGACTGGGGGAAAGCTTGTCACCTTTTCTATTTTCCATGTACCTTAATGATCTGGATGACCAACTTTTAAACGGAGCAAAAGGCATTGATTTACAGGTTTTATTAATGTAAGCCGAGGTCACCGTGGTATTTGCTAACTCATCCGAACTACAAAGTAATCTTAACATATTGGATGTATACTGTGACCGTTGGAAATTTACTGTTAACAAAGATAATTAATATATTCAGAAAAGGAGGGCATTTGCCAACAGTTACCAAAGTTGTGAATAGGAAATCGTTAACAAATTTATGTATCTTGGAATAGTGTTTTGATCTGGAGAGTCCTTTGTAGAAATGCATAAAATTTTAGCTGACCAAGCTCAAAAATCTATCTTTACATTAAGAAAAGGTCTGTGTAGATTTCAAAACATAACAATAAGGCACTCTTTAGAATTGTTCGATTAGCAATTGAAAAAGTTCACACTTAGTATTGAAAATCTTTATTATGAGTAAAAAGTAGCACACAAAAATGTGTGTATTTTATACACGGAGAATTAGGTCGATTAGATCTTCTCACTAAGAATTATGCAAGATATAAACTTTTGGTTGAAAGTTACTAATAAAAGCGAAAGGAAACAGATAATATGTACAAATACATGTATACCGAATCATGTTTAAAGATATTGAAAAGAAACCGTACATCACTAATTGGGCATATAATGTTAAAGATACATTAAATGAATTAGTATTCTCTGAAGTGTTGTACTCACATGGTGTATGTAATGCTAAACTATTTCTGTTATTGTTAAAAGAATAAGTTGAAGACGTTGTCATGCAAGAATTGAATAATCGAGTACAAACGTCATCTTATTCCAGGGTTTTTAGGGTTTCTGCAAATTTTGACAACAGCATGTATCTAGTTAATGTAAATGTTAAAAAAATTGCTCATAGCCATGACAAGATTTAGGCTTTCTTCTCATCCTTTAAGAATTGAGACAGGACGTGGTTTATTTGTCAAGTTTCAGGCCATGTTTTCATGATTTTTGCTAGGTCACCGGTTCAAAACAATGTTTTAATGAGTGAACAGTGATTGTCATGTGAGCGATATAGGGCCATCTTGGCCCTCTTGTCATGATTTTTGCCATTGTCTTTTGAAAAAATACGTACATTGTACATGCTACAATACTTCCTTTCTTATAAACGACAACTTTTACTTTGAACAGCTGAAAAGACTTTTTAAAACTCCGAAATCCAACTCAATTTTTAGGGCTTCCATAATAATGGGGAAAAATGTTAGCTGGGACCATTATACACGCATGAATAATGGTCCCAGATATCAGGGAGGCTATCTCACCCTAGTCTCCCTCTAAGCCAGTCCCTGCATAACCATCAGATAGACTACAATTTTCCTTGCTGTTTGCCATCTCTACTTTAAATCATGCAGTTCTCATTTTCTTGTTTAGCATTAATACATGTTGACATAGTGGGAGTTTAATAAAATGATCACTCAGTGATATTGGTTTAAATCTAATTACATGTAAAAGTGTTGTATTTCACTGTTAGTTATGTGAACTACCTACTTGAAACTGAAACAATGTTGAAAATTGTCAGAACTGAAAGAAAACAAAATTAATGATATTTGTAACTGCATGGCCATTGTGACGTGTGAAAAATCGCTTGACCGTCAATGACACACTGATAAATGGCTTCATGATCACCAGTATCATTGAGCGAATACTGCCTTAGTAGATTTATTATGACTATTGTCATGATGGTCATACTATTATTATCCTGCATCAACTATTACAGTGAATATTGTCATGATATTTTAAAATTTTCTAACTTCCTCAACTACTGATTATTTCAATGAAAATCACTTCAAATGTGAGGTATGGAGGTCCGTTGTTGACCCTACTTTTGTTAATATTTTGCAAACGACAAAATCTATTTACGGTAAGAAATCAAGCTATAGTGTTCTTTCAATCGTAGCCTATACAACCCGAATACACTAATCTTTAATCAGGTTCAAGTCTGTATGCGTGACAGCAATAGATTCACATGAAAAGTACCATGCATTATAATGCTTGAGAAGACTCCTTCTTCATTTCTACACATACCCTTTCTCTCTCTCTTGATTTATACAGTAATATTATTTTCCCATTGTGTTACTGTCTAAGTTTTTTCTTTTTGTTTTCTAATTTATTTTTACTGTTTGATCACAAGACCCATATCCCTATCTCTGTATGATTTAATCTTTAATCTATTTTATACATACCAATAGTTAAATTGTTGAATAGTTCTTGAAATTTAACTGGAAGTCTATCCAAGGAGAAGAATTTAATTAGAAGTTCTGTCTTCCATTCCCATCCTTTCCAAAATTGATGTAAATGTGTGTACAATTACCTATATGTACAATGTATCATAGACAGGAATAGATATGTTTAAACGAATCGTAGCCTAGAATCAACCGACAAATAACAAAGCATAATTATGTGCAGTAATTTGAAATAGTAACCAAAAATAATAAAAGTGTTAAGAAATTGTTTTTTTTTTGTTAGCTCACCTGATTGATCAGGTGAGCTTTTAGAGTCGATGAATGTCCGGTGTCTTCACCAATCCTAATAAAGGTCTTTGATGGGATTGATTATGGGCGAAATTGAATTGGTACATGCAGTTATGGGCCCTTATATGAGATGAAAACTATATTACCTGGTCATTAATTAAATTGTCTTTGTTCTCAGGTAAGCGATCTAGGGCAATCTTGGCCCATTTGTTTCAGATATTATCTAAATAATAATTATATCCAGTGCTTTCTGCAAATTGTTGCCCAATATACATGAATAACTGAAAAAATAGTTTTTTACTCTTTTTACAGTTAAAAGGGACATAATTCTTGTTATTTTTGGTTCAGAGTTATCTTTTCCTTTTCAAATATGTATATTAATATAAAATATAATAATCTTAAGCAATGTGGGTTGAGAACTTGGTCATTTTGGACTCCATAATCTCTTGTATACAAAAATTTAAAAAAATGAAATTTCGAAATCAGGGGGAGATAATCAATCGCATACTGTATGCTTAATCAGCACCTATATTTCGTCCAACAAGTGACATTCGATGGGGGATATATTAAGCTTTACAATGATATATGTGTCATAAAATCCCGCTTGGGGGGGACCTAGGGTACAGGTAGCCCATACTCTAATAAGGTGTGACAAAGCACCTTTTAACATTAACTCATTTGTTCCATGTCTCTTTCAGTTGTTTTATACGCAGTGGAAATAATTTCCTGAGATAAAAGTATGTTTTAGTATTGCAGCATCTAGGGAGATTTATTGTCTAATAACACAAATATGTCAATGTAAATTAGGCGGGAATATACACTTATGAATAAAGTTCTTGTCCGGTCTACAATGTCTTTTTTGTTTAATCGTACACCTGTCATTTATTAGACTAAGTACAATTTGTTATTTAAACCGGCTTCCACGAAAACTACATAAAGTAAGTTTAATTACAGAAAAGAAACTTTACTTGTATTATAATAATCACGGAACCCTAACCCGAGCAAGACGTGTGGCATTAAGAATATAATTATGTATAAGTTAACAAACTTAAGTGGTACACATGCATTGTATTATCGTACACTAACGAGAAAAACTAACAAAACGTTATGGTATAGATAAAGGATATTGACTATATTTTATTCAATCCTAAATTAAGGAGAGTATGAAATATTTACATGATATGAGTAATACACATTATAATGACAATCATGAGTATTTGACAAATGAATAAATGCATGCATATAGTTCACAAGCACATGGTAATATCATACCCTACATCAATCAAATAGAATCAATCCTAAATAGAGGATCTTGAATGAGTGTTTAAGTTGTATTGAATTTATTGAACGAGTCCTCTGAAAACGATAAAAACAAGACTCTGTCGAGTTTTTATCGCTTTTAAATGACGAGTTTAATAAATTCAAACAACATGAACACGAATTAAAGATTCTATTTATAACATGACAAGCAAATTGCATACTTACAAACGAAGAAAATATATGGCAGTGCCTATTTTCCATATAAGAAGAATCGGGTCTAGTGGTTATACGGTTTATGAAATACATGAGCTTAGAAAGTAGTACCAGAATAATCTATTTCAAAGGAAACTAATTGTGTTTACAGACATATACTATATATATATCGGCTTTATTCAACCAATTTTATAATATGTTATGAAAGCTATAAATAAAGTAAATATTAATTCGTTCGTCCAAATAACACAATATCAACAACTAGCATATGACGTCACTGTTTGTGTTTTATATTCGATCAACTAATCTGACCATGTAGCATGTTGTAAACCTGCACAAAATTACTTCAGTAACCCGTTACAGTCGATTCGAACCTGATCATTGATAGAAATATCGTTCAACGCCATGATGTGTTTATCTTTTTTATAGCGCGTAGTGATAGTGATTCGGCTCATTAGCATAGTTATTACAATAGTGTATTATTGACCCATTTAAAGCCCCATTAGCTTTTTGCTATAAACAAGAGGGCCATGATGGCCCTATAAATGCTCACCAGGAGAAAAGGTCATTTGGAGATGAACATTGTTGAAGTTTTCTATACGAGTCCAAGTAAGATCAAGTAGCCCATCTGGGCCGTTTTTTATCCCATGGCCATTATATGAACAGATTTAAAAGAGGTCCATTAGACAAAGCTAGATACCAAATATCTTAGCTCTAGGCCTTGTGGTTTCGGAGAAGAAGATTTTTTAAATTTTCCTATATAAAATAGAATAAACCCCAGGGCAGGGCTAATTTTGACCCCGGGGCCATAATTTGAACAAACTTGGTAGAGGTCCACTAGACAATGCCACATACAAAATATCTAAGCCCTAGGCCTTGCGGTTTCGGAGAAGATTTTTTAAATTTTCCTATATAAGTCTTTATAAATTAAGTGACCCCCGGGGCGGGGCCAATTTTGACCCTAGGGCAATAATTTGAACAAACTTGGTAGAGGTCCACTAGACAATGCTACATACCAAATATCTTAGCTCTAGGCCTTGTGGTTTCGGAGAAGAAGATTTTTAAATTTTCCTATATAAAATAGAATAAACCCCAGGGCAGGACCAATTTTGACCACGGGGCCATAATTTGAACAAACTTGGTAGAGGTCCACTAGACAAGGCCACATACAAAATATTAAAGCTCTAGGCCTTGCGGTTTTGGAGAAGAAGATTTTTTAAATTGTCCTATATAAGTCTTTATAAATCAAGTGACCCCCGGTGCAGGGGCCAATTTTGACCCTAGGGCAATAATTTGAACAAACTTGGTAGAGGTCCACTAGACAATGCTATATGCCAAATATCTTAGCTCTAGGCCTTGTGGTTTCGGAGAAGAAGATTTTTTAAATTTTCCTATATAAGTCTTTATAAATTAAGTGACCCCCGGGGCGGGGCCAATTTTGACCCTAGGGCAATAATTTGAACAAACTTGGTAGAGGTCCACTAGACAATGCTATATGCCAAATATCTTAGCTCTAGGCCTTGTGGTTTCGGAGAAGAAGATTTTTTAAATTTTCCTATATAAAATAGAATAAACCCCAGGGAGGACCAATTTTGACCACGGGGCCATAATTTGAACAAACTTGGTAGAGGTCCACTAGACAAGGCCACATACAAAATATTAAAGCTCTAGGCCTTGCGGTTTCGGAGAAGAAGATTTTTTAAATTGTCCTATATAAGTCTTTATAAATCAAGTGACCCCCGGTGCAGGGGCCAATTTTGACCCTAGGGCAATAATTTGAACAAACTTGGTAGAGGTCCACTAGACAATGCTATATGCCAAATATCTTAGCTCTAGGCCTTGTGGTTTCGGAGAAGAAGATTTTTCAAATTTTCCTATAAAATAGAATAAACCCCAGGGCAGGGCCAATTTTGACCATGGGGCCATAATTTGAACAAACTTGGTAGAGGTCCACTAGACAAGGCCACATACAAAATATCTATGCTCTAGGCCTTGCGGTTTTGAAGAAGAAGATTTTTTAAATTTTCCTATATAAGTCTATATAAATCAAGTGACCCCCGGGGCGGGGCCAATTTTGACCCTAGGGCAATAATTTGAACAAACTTGGTAGAGGTCCACTAGACTATGCTACACACCAAATATCAAAGCTCTAGGCACTGTAGTTTTTGACAAGAAGATTTTTTAAATTTCCTATATAAGTCTATGTAAAATCAAGTTACCCCCGGGGCGGAGCCAATTTTGACCCCAGGGGAATAATTTGAACAAACTTTGTAGTGTTCCATTAGACAATGCTACATACCAAATATCTCAGCTCTAGGCCCTGTGGTTTCGGACAAGAAGATTTTTTAAGTTTTTTCTATTTGTTGCCATAGCAACCAGAGTTTTTAATGAAATTTAATTTTTTGAACAACTTTGAAAGGGGACCATCCAAGGATCATTCCAGCAAAGTTTGGTTGCAATCGGCATAACGGTGTAGGAGGAGATGTTGTTTTAAGTAAACATGGACGCCACGTAACGACTTTACGAAAATCTTCACAAGTATCCAAAGCTAAATATATATAGTCAGTCCTGTTTGTGGTTTCTTTGAGAAAAAACAACAATTCGAAATCTCATATATAACTGTAATTGTATTATAGCTAGACTGCAGAAAGAGTTGTGTGATCCATGAAAGATCAACACTTCACTATTAACTTTAAAGTTTGTTATAAATTGGACCTAGTGGATATAGTATGCCAAAAAAGCACCACAGATTATCGTACAATGTACAATCGACCACTAATGTTGCCTTCGAAAGGAACATCTTTCCACGGAAAGTAACAATATTGTTGAAAAGGGCAATTCTAAAAAATATAAGCCGAAATAAATGCTTTATACGTATATCTACCTACGGACAAAAGTCTTGTCCGATCTACAAAAAATGTGATATCTTTATTATTGTATACATAAATAAAAAAAGGTTACCATTGGAAAAAAGACACTACGAATCATTTACTGACACAACTTGCTAACCAGGGTTTAATGAAAGGCGATATAAAGTAAGCTAAATTGCAGAAATGTATCTTTAAAATAGCCATTTAAACCCTGACAGGACAAGACTTTTGTCCTTAAGTATATATTCCTCTGAGGATTTACATTTGTTTTCATTATTATACTGATTTACCACCGAGCGTGATATTTTAAATTTTGCTTGAGAAAATAGTTTGTATTCGTTTGGAATGAAACTGTTGAATAAAATACATGTATATATAGGATTACAATCAATTTAAATTCACAGTTGATAAATTTTGACAAATGGAAAACACCATTTGATACTCACAGTAGGAACCTGGAAACATATTATAATCCTATCTATCTATTTGTGTATAATTTGGGTGGATATGAAGTCATTTTCAAAGGCTTAATATGGACATTCTGTGATAAACTATTTCCGAGCCGTAAATACTCTTTTAATGAGTTAATTATTTACGAATAATACTCACGATTGAACTTATGACATTTGAATACAAATGTGCGTATAGAATTCAGAATTGTTTTTCACTAAGAATGAATGCAGTGCATTGTAATAATGTGAAAATTTGTAAGAAACCGCTGATGATACAAATTGACGACTGTTCTTTTAATGTAGCAGCGAAATGCTTCTCAGATTTCAAGAATACCCCCTTTTCTGAAATTTTCAAATGAAAGGCTATTATTGAAGTAACATTTACCTGTCAGCATGTTTATCATAAAGGCATACTAGAATTGAGAGACCAGACAGACTGAGAACACCTACATAATCTTACTTCAAACTTGGAATACACGTAGATATGTCCATTATGTTAGAATCATCTTGTGGAAATATTCACCCATTGGTATTTTTTTCAGACTCATTAGTCCTGGATTTTGACACATGCTTTATGTAGAAGGAACAAAATATCTGTACATACAAAATCATAAACGAGTAAGTAATTCTGCAATATTTTCCTTTTCATTTCTGCAATAATATTTCTAAATATTAAAAAAAATTGTTTTAGTTGAATATTTGTTCTTACCATTTCAGCCTTATGTCTACAGTAACATGAAATCTAGACTTTTTTGTTGTTCGGTACGAACACAAAGTTATGACCATTTCTCAACAGGCAGTCGGATTTGATTTTTCTGCATACCGAAGAGCTTCCATTAACCTTCCGCGTAAGAACATAGTTCCAATCTTTAAATTCAATGGCATAAATACAATTTTTTAAAACAACTAATTAATCCTCTTAGACCAGTCATCTAAAGTTCAAAATTGGCCTTTTGGGGAATAAATTAGTACATAAGCCATTTTTGGTATATTGTTACCTCAACAGTTTATGAATGAAACTTGTGTGCGTATGAATACTTAATTATTATACATTGTGCTTATAAGTTTTACAGTTTAAGTTGCCATAACATAATATTTCTGCAGTAATAACTTCAGCTTATATCAAGAGTCTCACTCTGCAATGTATACAACAAGTGGTACTTTTTTCTGTCCCGTTATTGGGCCGAGGGTAACTATTTTGAATATGATGATGTAGGAAAGTATCACCTACCAAAAACATATATTTGGTACTTTAGTAATCAAGAAGTAGTTCTAGATAGCAAGAATGTATTGGACTTCTTGGACGCATTTTTTGTGGAGGTTAGTAGTTATAATGTACAATGAATATGTTAGTGGCGGTGATTTTTATGTGATCACTTTTTATTAATTTTCACTGTTGGAAATACAATGTTTAATGTTGTTTTACGGCGCATCGACAACATAAGTCATGTAAAGCGAAATTAAATAAGAGGACGTCAAGAAGTATGTTATCAGATTGGTAAAAGGATATATAGTCATGTTAATAAGAACTGAAGCGCAACTAAAATGTAAAATGAAATAGTTGCAATTGATATGTAGTGACAAAAAAATAAGAGTGTGTGAGACTAATCTCATTTACATTGTATTATATTATAGTGATACAGATTATATAACATCAGATTACATGGGTTGATGCATGTGGTATATGTTTCTTTCGTTCTTGGTATTTCGTTTGGAAAGTGCCAAGTGGTGGAATTACATTCAAAGATATATTTTTATAAAGTGTAATTAACAACTTGGTATGTATTGCTAAAGAAATTTAATTTTAGTTTTAAAATACAAATGTATAATGAGCGGCAAGTTTTTGTTGTTAAAAAGGGGATACTTATACTAGTATTTCATTTGCCTCAACATAGAGGCTCCCGGGACAGGTCTTTAACCATGAATATGTAGTGATTCAAGGGTTATTAGATATGATTTCCAGGCTGATTCATATACAATGGATCCGTAGTCCAGTTCTGAATGGATAAGAGACCGATATAAACGTATTAGTACTTTTCTGTTAGATCCTCAGTCAGTGACAACTTTCAGGAGGTATTGAGTCTTCTAGCAATTACTTTTTTGAGTGATTTAATATGACTAATATAAATGTAAGTCTGGAGTCAAATATAACCCCTATAGATAATCAACGTCTGGTACAACCTGAATTGGTGTGTTGCCCATATAATAAGACATAGTTCCGGATGCATTTACAAATGTATTGAAACTGTGAAACCATTTTGATCCGACATAGTTTCATATCAAGTAAATCATTGATGGAGCCGTCTTTTAACGAGGTCTTTGTTTTTGGACTCAAAACATCAAAGGATTCAAGTAAAACCATCTACATAAAGGGAGCAGTCTACTCCTGGATTTAAAACTTTAACTTCACTATTAATTTTGATACTAAATGGGATGACCCACAGGATATAGCCCTGTGGCACACCCATTTATTGTTTGTGTGGATCTGAAAGAGAGTTTCCCACTTGGACACGGAAGAAAGCCACAATAAAACGTGGAAGGTGGCATCTGAGTATTGTGTGTTGATCATTAGAAAGCCCAGCTTAGGAATAGGAATTAGCAATGCTAAGAAGAAGGGAGTTCATCTGATTTCCATACATTATTAAACGTATCAAGTAAGAGAGAAAGAGTATGAATGGGCGTTTAAGAAATTAATTGATAATGAACTTTGTCTGCACCAGAGGATTTAATTGTACTTCTCTTGGTTTTGGAAGAGATATTAAGTTGTTTCTCTCATCCCGGGTCTTGTGTGCCTGAACAAATCTATCTCTGTGTAGCCTAAATTCACGTTGCTAAGATACTTTTACATGAAAAGTTGGAGATGACACTTGTGGAAGTGACCACTTTCCCAGCTTATTTCATCAGCATGTCCGTCTGTCTAAGACCAATCCAAACTGCGGAAGCTAGCAATAGCGGATTTGAAAAAAACTTCTTTGAGACCGGACTTATGATTACTCATGAAAAGTTAGACAACAGTGAGGATGTGTCTAACATTGTTACTTCACTGCACATAGAGACAGCTGAAGGCTCAATCCCTCTGACCTCCACAAGCCATGACAAACTACAAATGTATGGTATAATGATGACTGTATATGGGCTACCTAAACCCTCAAGGAAGCCCTAAGGAAATTCAATCTGAGACTAACTGATGAAAATATCTTAATTAACTCCTTTTGTATATCAAGATCAAAAGCTCGAAAATCACTAAAATAATTGGAAGACTTTGTCTCAAAACTGAATAATATAACCTCGATTAGAAAAACGTAGGTATGGTCCACAAAGTCAATGGAGAAGGCTTATCTCCAATTAAGCATTTGTCTGTTGACAACAATGATACAGACTACCTACCCTCAGGAAGAGGCACTAGCTACTGCATTCGAAAAAATGTCTTCATCTGGGAACAATTCAGAAAAGATTAAAGTGAAGAGACTTAGGAACCTATTGCAGGATGTAGATAGGTCTTTGCATTGGCATCTTTCATTATTGTCTGATTAATTGTGTATTTTTGTTGTATGACCTATCGACTCTATAATTTTAGCAGCCATGTTGGATTTATATCATGCATAATCAACATTAAAATACAAAAGTTCTCAGTATTTATCAATATCAAATGTTAAAAATGTCTTAGGCATAATTCTAAAGTTGAATAATTATAGTGGTTCTAGAATGTCATTTTTGTGTTTTACACAGTTTATGCCCAAAATTACATTGTGAGCTTTATAAATTCAATATTGACTTTGAAAAGAAATTCATCACAAATAATATAAAAGTAATTTCTTTTCTTCTTACATTTGTAATTAGAATATGACAAAATAGTCAAATTTGGAATTAAACAGTAAAACAATTTGGCGGCCATTTTGGATTGGAGCGGCCGTGTTGGATTTATGCAATGAATAATCAAGTCATTAAAATACAAAAGTTGTTAATATTCATCAGTATCAAAAGTAAAAAGTGTCTTGGGCATAATTCTGAACTCACATTCGAGTTTTTATACAGTTCATGCCCAAAATTACATTGTTTCGCTATTTTTTTTTTTTCAATAAATTCATCATAAATAAGATTAAAGTAATCTTTATTCTTTTTACATTTGAAATAAGAATGACTGATATAAGAGGCAATCAGTCAAATTTGGATTTAAACAGTAAAAACAACATTTTGGCGGCCATTTTGGATTATGGCGGCCATTTTGGATGCGACTCGAGAGTAAAACTAAATCAAAATGATGTCTTTCATCAATACACATCATCTTGGAAAATTAAAACTCATTTGGCCAAATAGTTTCTGAGTTATACATCGATTCCTGAAATTCCCAGTTTGATTTATTTTTTTCAACTTTTAGCCCCAAAATATCGCTTTTGCACCATGGGATTCTTGGGGACTTTTTTCTGGGTGTTATTCACCACAAACAGAACCAACATACCAAAAATGGCTTATGTACTAATTAATTCCCAAAAAAATTTATGATGACTGGACTATCTACCTTGGATTTCTACAATGTCAGTGCACACATTTCAAGGAAGGATGACGTCATAATTCGCGTGCTGTGTTTGCTAATTCAGTCTGATTCCTAGTTTCTATTGTAAACATATAGAAGTCATCAACTTTTTTTTGAGCATGTCTTCATGTATGAGATATTACATTCTGCATAAGTTGAGTATAATAAGGGGCAGGTAATGCAAACTATATAAAGTATGCTAATTGCTGAACTACTTTTGATGATCAGATGGAGAAACATAAATCAAAGTATTAAAAACACATGGAGCGGGGACAACTTTAACAATTGTATGGCGGTTGTAGAAAGGCGTAGTACTTTAGTCTGATTCAAAATTCACGCGCGAATATCGTTCTGTTCTAAAACTCAGTCTAGTACCTCACCCTACAAAGAAATTCAACTTTTGACAGCTATGTAGTTCGGAACAACAGCAGAACCTTCAAAGCTTTCATTCCTGAATTGTCTACACTATAATTGTTGTTTCGGTCTCTTTGTGCCAAAATATACCTGAAACCGCTGCAAAATTGTTTTGAGGAACCCGTCTGTATTGCTTTATAATTTTGCGTTTTGTGAAGGCGGTGCGCATTCACCGGAACGAATAGTTATACGCCTTCTTATAATACATACATTAGTTAAACTGGATCAAATTCTGTAACTATGATTTTCATTTAAGATAATTATGGATTTAGTTATGTTATTTTTTTTGTAAAATTTATTTTGCGTAATTTCACATAATAATGCAAGATTGTCAGTTGACCATAGGTCGTATAGACAAATACATAAGAAAAGAACAATTCAATACGTTGATAAAGGTCTAGAAACTATTCCAAAAGACGCAAATATTCGCGAAATCAACATTTTAATTTTCGAACAGATATTTGTACTCGCACACCGCTATCACTGGTGGCTAACGAAGTATCATGAGAGGCGGATCGCATCGAAAACATGAGTATGTTATGCAACGACAAATGACCCATGTTATGTGCACATAACGTGGTTGAAAAGCTAAGGACGACATTTTTTCGTAGTAGTGATATTGTACTTTGCTGGAATATCATATTGCAAGCACGAAACATGGTGAGTAGAAATGTATAATACCATTAAACAGTTGTATGTAGTTAACTCAGTACCATTTACGTATGAGTTAGGGATGTTCGTAGGCAGTCTTGTTTCGGTATATTTTTCATTAAAATATTTTTCATGAGTATTATTTCTTATACTTATTGGGTATGGTATACTGATTCAATCATTTTGTCTTCATTAGAAATGTTCTGTAGGTGAAATAAGCGCATTTAAACGGGTTTATTTGCATACTACGACTGTGTTAGTTTCTGTGTGTACGGTGCTAAACGAAGGTCACTCGTCATGTGTACGTTGCTCAATGAGGTCAAAATCAATTTCAGGATACAGATCACGCGGTGTGTATGTAGTGCCGGGCGCCATTTGCCAGCATTTTAGAAACGACATGGCACTGTGCAAACTCCAGCATATAGAGCGTTACGTTCATGTGGGAAGGAAATGATAGAGGTACAACTAAATATCGCCATATAACTTGAAATGAAGGGCCATCACATTATCGACAACATAGACGACATGACAACGAACACAGAAACTGGAAACAGTAATCCCTACAAATAATGTTAACACGTGACAGAACAATAAGGAAATTTCTAAAAGTGAATACACCAAGTTGAACTAAGTCTGTCAATTGTTCCTGAAACATGCGGAATCGGGAAGTACAGAAGTTTCTCAACCAGATGGTGCTGAATTGACGGAACAATTGGACACAGCTATACTGTGCTCAGACACAGAGAACTGAAAAGGTAGATGAAGTTACCGATGAAATAATAAAAGAGACCGTAGTACAATGACAAAAGCTTCCTTTGTCCATCACATCTACACTGTATGTATGTAGACGTCTTCAAGACTGGGTCACCTTTTTCAAATTGTGGATATTGGTGAATTCGGTGCAAATCACGCTTGGATTGACGATTCAGAGAGAAACATTCTGTTAGTAACATGTACATGTACATCAAAAAGAGACTTCAATTGACACCATACACTTATCTATTGCGAAATGCCTTGTTATATAAGCGTATGTGAATTCTATTCAATCAGGTAAGCGGTGGGGAGATGCTAAGTTATGTTCACACACATGATGCCAGTATCATATAAATATTATACATTTCATCGTCACAATAATTTTGAGGAAAACTACTTTGTTACACAAAATAACGGACTAATCTGGCTTAAAGTGATGAATAACGACGCAATTATTGTACAGAAAACGCATTTTAGAACGGCAAATACAAACTTAATAAGAACAACTAACAAAACAATCCCCAATAAAGTTTCCTTTTAAAAAGGAAAGGCTTGGCTGGTTGTTGCTGATAAAAGTTAGTTCTGATACCATAACTAAATTGGTTCATTTTATTTCGTCTTGTTGACCATTTTAGTTATGGAATTGTCCTCTTTCAAAGTCAACAGGTAGTCTGAAACATCGGTATATTTTTCTATTTATAGATTTTCCTATAATTCATCGTACTGTACACAAGTTTTAAATTGCATCAGAGAAAGCGTTTCGCAAGTTAAATTATAGTAGGGGTGTATTTCATTAATTAATTAATCCTCCGCTTATTACCTTCAGCAATTATGTTGATAATTAAACAAAGAGCTAGTAAAGTAAAAATAATTGAGACTGCGTTAATATATCTTATCTTTTCGTGCCTTAACGGTTGATGGAACATGCCGATTTATAGTGAAACACCCCGATTTTACAGTGAAATCGCAAATGTGTACATCAAGATCACGTGACAAAATTATTGGCGGTAGTAGCGTTTCGCAGGTTTCATTATAGAAGGGGCTTCCTTAAATTCTCTTGAACAATCCTCCGCTAATATATGTCTTTCGGTAATGATTAAAATAATTGATTTAAATATATTGTACATAGTAACAGAAAAAATAGACAGTTTTAAAATGTGTACCTTAACGTGTAACTAATGTTAATAGAACAAACCAATCTTTAGTGAAACACCCTGATTTCATAATAGACTAGCACAGTGAAGTTGGTACACTCAAGTCATGTGATACCGATTCACACAGTAAGCGTAAACCAATCACCGGACTGTTAACATATAGCTCTCAACTAATCGCCGGACTCTTAACATTTTTGTGCACTTGTACCCAGCTTTCGCATTGCATCTACCAGCATCTAGGGAACAAACGTAACCGAAAACAATACATAGGCTTGGAGCCGTAGCTCCAAGCCAAAAACTAAGATTTCGTCCTCCTGCCGGTCAAACATTTCAAAATGGCATGTGGAGGTCAGAAAAACAGAGACTGTTTACATAATATTTCGTTGCATACCACACACATGCTATTGACGCGAACCGCCTTTCGTGATACTTCGTTGACCCCCAGTGGCCATTGCTATTATAAATATTACGTGATTTTTTATTGGTTGATATTGTTTATAGAGACATGGCTGTGTATGATATAGAAAACCCATGAATACTATACGCATACTAAATGCGATGAAAAAACGGCACTGCTCCAATCAGATATCGCTTCAGCTTATTTCTATAACGTGTTCGTTTCTTAAGTTGTAAAGTATATATATTATCTATATCTCCATGTCGACATTTCAGAACAACCCCCAGTCGTGAAAACAAACGGCAAAGGATGGTAGACTGTATCCCTGATGTTGCAATAAAGTGCTGACGAAAACAAACCAGTCATATGAAACAAACGCAAATCGTTTAATAGGAGAAAAGCATACTGCAGTCATGTGCTGACGAAAACAAACCAGTCATATGAAACAAACACAAGTTGTTTAATAGGAGAAAAGCATACTGCAGCCATGTGCTGACGAAAACAAACCAGTTATATGAAACAAACGCAAATCGTTTAATAGGAGAAAAGCATACTGCAGTCATGTGCTGACGAAAACAAACCAGTCATATGAAACAAACACAAGTCGTTTAATAGGAGAAAAGCATACTGCAGCCATGTGCTGACAAAACAAACCAGTCATATGAAACAAACGCAAGTCGTTTAATAGGAGAAAAGCATAGTGCAGCCATGTGCTGACGAAAACAAACCAGTCATATGAATCAAACACAAGTTGTTTAATAGAAGAAAAGCATACTGCAGCCATGTGCTGACGAAAACAAACCAGTGATATGAAACAAACGCAAGTCGTTTAATAGAAGAAAAGCATACTGCAGCCATGTGCTGACGAAACAAACCAGTCATATGAAACAAACGCAAGTCGTTTAATAGAAGAAAAGCATACTGCAGCCATGTGCTGACGAAAACAAACCAGTGATATGAAACAAACGCAAGTCGTTTAATAGAAGAAAAGCATACTGCAGCCATGTGCTGACGAAACAAACCAGTCATATGAAACAAACGCAAGTCGTTTAATAGAAGAAAAGCATACTGCAGCCATGTGCTGACGAAAACAAACCAGTCATATGAATCAAACACAAGTTGTTTAATAGGAGAAAAGCATACGAGCATTTCGACCAATTCGGGAACCTGTTAAAGTCCTATGAAATCATTATGATAGTCCCTTGTTGTTTAATTCGAAGTAAGATTTAATTTCTTGTTGCATCACAATTTCATTTTAGGTCATTTCAAGGGCAGATAATTCACCATAATGGACAGCAAGGCCTTATTTATTTTCACTTTTATGTAGCCGACTTCTTTTCATGTCATCGTGAAATACTTCATGAATTATTAAGGTGTGTTTTACTTTTTCTTTCTTTACCTAAACCAATGCCAATTTTCTTTAGAAATGGCCTAATTTTGAAGAATTTTCAGTCTCTTAACTTCAACTGAGAACAGACAATATAAATGTTTAATGGTATTGCATAAAATGTTGTTTTTAGACCAAGAATAAAATGAAAAACTTTAAAAAAATCAAAAGTAAAACAATGGTATCTGAGATTTATGTATGAGTTATCTGCCCTTGAAATGACCTAAAATAAGCAAAAATTCAAATTCAAGGGCAGATAACTCAAAAACGAGATCAGTGACCCCAATTTCTTTTTCGTTTCTGTTATCATGCTACGATTAAACAAAGTTTAAAAATATTCATTCATTAGATTTAATTTTTCCTATATGTCTATGTGAAAAATGTAGCGAACTACCGAAAACGTCTTTAACTGACAACCTGAAGAAGGTTATAAACTTTAAAACACTTCGCAATCAGTGCTCTCGTAATTACCGATGTGTGTCATCGAGCTAGATATTCGTCACTACTAAGACTTGTTGCGTGTTTGTCATGTTAAAGTGCTTCATTCATGATTTCAACTTCTTTTTCCGACACTTTTTATCAAGTTATGCCAGTGTTAGACTATCCGTGATCATTGTTGGCACCTAGTGTTCATTTCCATTATTACAACGATAAAATTAATCAGCCATGCAAACCATTGACTTAATTTTACTTTGTAGGACAATTCGACCACCGCCAATGTTCGATTTCGGAATCGATCCATCAGATAAAAGCCAATCTACACGCGGTAATCAAATGCCTGGTCGACTTCATTAAAATAATTGAATTCAAAGATTTGAAAGCAGCACTGATTTTAATGTGAATTAATTGACTTCACCAATGACGAACTATGCCATATAAGAAAAACTAATTATCGTCTGTTTCGTTTCGTGTAAAACATTGTCTTCCTGATATTTTTTTTCAAATAAAAACATTTTCATCTGAAAAATAGAAGGCGATTTGCCTCTAGTCTAATGTCCGCACATGTTTAATTTGACGGTTTAGATTTAGTACTAATTAATGGCAACTATAAAAATCAATTAGCAATTTAATTCAAAATAGATGTTGATCACAGCTTTGTGTAGGGAACTTTTTATTGCTGGAATCATGAATACTCTAATTTGCTACTAAATGTCTAGCCACGTGATCATATGTAGCTGGTGTAACAAAGTATATTTCTAGAAGTAACGCAATCACACGTCAATTAAAATGCTGAAATTTCACATTCTGTAAAGATAAGATAAGTGTACTCATAAGATATTATCTTATCTCGCATTTTGAAATAGACACATTATTGATCTCAATTGAAATGAGACGCGGGACGTTTTATCAAATTAATTTAGTCAATCACATTTGAAAACTACATCGATTTTTCTATTTGTATCGGAGTTTTGTTCGTTTCTAAGAACTATTAGGATATATCGTTACTGAAGTTTTACTATTTTAAATAAACGTCAGTTTTGTTCAAATTACACTAAAGGCTAAGCGAATCATTCAAAAGTTCTCCGATACTTGCCATGTGTGGATTCTTTTTTAAAGAAAGCTGTTTGATATCGACACCACTGCCTTTTGAAGTTTTTTTCTAAAAAAAAACACATCATAAACAAAAAATATGTCATGGACAAATTGGGTATGGTTATAAATTGAAAATATCCTTTTGAAGTTGGCATTCAGATATTTGACCATATGTTACTTTAAGTGGTTAAATGGATAACAGCTAAGCATATGACAAAGTTAAAAGAAATGTCGATGGTGTAAGGAAAATACTTGAAATGTGATGTATGTTAGCATTGTTGTAATATCTTAATGAATAACTGAGAAAATCACATAAAGAAAAATAGTTCATTGATATTGTAACTTTACAACAGTTTCATCAAAATAGACTAAACAAAGAGGTTAGTTTCATGGACACGTTTTAGCTAAAATAGCAATTTCATACCCAGAAAGTCTATGCAAATTCTTCAAGTTTACTTGATTAACATATCCATGCCTAACCTGGCTCCCGTTTGTTCCATGATGCAGTGCATCAAACACAAAGTCAGCGGGAACCAGTTAAGATTATATTGAAGGCCACAAAGACTGAATATAGACAAATTGTTTATTTAACATATAGTTTACAGTTAATTCAGTTTCACCCAGCACATATGTATACATGTGATATGAGGATTATATGTAAAAATTGCATGCATTTCAGAGGGTATACATTTTGCCAGATGCTTTTATAATAATAAGCACATGGTTAAGAAAAATATATAATTCATTAATACATGTATACTATTCTCTCGTTGCTTCATTAACTTACAAAATATATGTATAAAAAGATCAGAAAAATGAGAACAATTAAATAATATAAAAGTGAAATTCATCTCCAAATTCATTAAAATTGAACATCAAACATTTTCTAGCATTTCTTTTAATATTTTGCCAACAACCAGTTTCTATAAGCAAGTAGTGATTTAAAGTTGAAACTTAAAAAATGTTATAGCATTTTTTCTGGGATTTTTAGCCTCGTTCCTTGATTGTAAGTACTAATGTAATCGTATTTGATGTGTAATATATATATACATGTATATAGATATATCTGTATATCCTGTCGAATAAATGTCCAAATACAACATGTATATGAGTATAGCTTTTCGATATGTCTTTAATTAAAATTACTGTATAAAGTTTGTTTTGAGTTAATAAAACAAGACATATAAAGAAATTTCTACATGAATTATAAAGTAAATGCGTATTTTATGTTTTAAATTCAGAAAAAGCATGGTAGTCAAATCCATGAATGAAGTGAATACTTATACATTCTATTTAGGCACAAACAAAATATAAGCAACTAGTAAGCGTTTAGTTAAACTAAAACTCTTGGTACACTTTTCAGATATTAACCTTTAACATTTGGCAATTGATCACACGATACAATCAATTGGATAAACCATATTTTATAGGGCTGTCCCGATATGGCCATGTACCGGTACTGTGCTGAACGATATGCGTATCGTATCGGATGGTCGCGTATCGGCCGTATCGCAATTTTTTTACTTTTACATTAAAAACTCATAGAATGTTCAACAACTCTCATTTAATCGTCGACTATATAATGCTTACTCAACTTATATCTGGGGTTCCACATATTTATAGACATTAGCAGCATGAGATATAGCTAGACAACAAATTCGATTCGAATATTCAGATTTGGCAAGTAGATATTGACTTATAAATTATATTACTACGTTTTTTATTATTTTGAAGTACTTTTATATCGTATCGTAGATATCGCATATCGTTAGTACCGTATCGCAATACGTATCGTATCGGCTGAGATCTGTATCGGGACAGCCCTAATATTTTAACAAACCTGGGTTAGGTAGCAATATATTTAATTGATAACAGTTATTTCAGTTTTGCCTTTGTCTTCGAATTAATCAGGGTTATCGCAACAATAGTTTCATGGAGTAACTTGTGTTTCCTAGTATAAATGCCTTCCCTTTCAAAATTTAATAAATATGTATCTATTCTTAGTGTTAATCCAAAATTCGAATGTCCATTTTCCAAAAATAAATCACACATAATACCCTAAGATAGCAATATCTTGATAACAAGATTGAATCCACCTTTGCAGACATTTCATTTTTTTGGAACTTGATTTTATCAATGTTTCTGAATGTTGTCCACTGCATAGTAATATTATAAAAGATTTTTAGGACATTTTCCAGGCCTAATATTGATAAATTTTCCACATTATTGTCATCAAAAAAATAAAACCAAAATCATTAAAGTAGCAAAATATAATGATCGTGCTATGAATCATAGAAAAGATACCCTATAAATCTGATACTGTTTTCAAATGATCACTGTTTTTCTGTATGCATTAAATTTGTTTTTTTTCTATTTATTGTTTAATCAATTGTATTATTCTTGTTTAGCTATGAAATATGTCTTTGCCATAAAATAAAAATATACTGTAAATGGCCAAAGGCAATTTATCATTGCTGTTCATGCCAATGAACTTTGAAATTGAACTTGATCAAAATCAAGTTCCTTAGCTATCAAAGACTTATTTAAAGTATGTGGGCTCCATAACTGCCATGGTTCCCGTCCCTACTCTCACTCTATTGTTTGCTGTAAGAAACGGGACGGAAACCAACACATTTTGCATAAAATAGTTCTACTTTCGGCTTTCGCTCTAGAGGTCAGTAATTTCTCTACAGACGTATGCATGCTAGGTTGATGAGATTTGGTATATGAATATCAGAATATGTACATAAATAGACGACAATATTGTGATAGTATACATATACGTTATAACATAGGCATGAATATCCATTGATAGTACAGTTCCTAATTTTGGAGTATTCCTAACAGTCATTGTTGTGTTGCAAGCAACTCCAGTGACTTGTCTCATACGGAAAAATCAAGTTCCGAAGTACTTTCGGTACTTTGGTTACATTAGACGGTGTTCAACTTTTACGAGAAATTTACCTTTTTCATTTGTCATGATTTTATCACTAATACAGTCTGAGACAATTGTGATGCAATTTTCGTCTAAGTGTCATTATTAATCCAAGTTCTTATTGAAATCAAGACTATGCGGACAAACTAGTGTTTTAAGAAAAAAAAAAAAAAACTTATTTTGAACAATGACTGACTTTGCAAGCATTGCTTTAAAGACAAAAAGAATAAAAAAAAGAAATAAAAAGCCTGTGTTATTATGAATTAGAACTTGAAGGTCAAGTATATAGTCTTGACACAATGTACATCTTTTGGCCAATTAACCACAATAACCAGGGAAAAGCTACTCTTAACAAAACTGCAACGTCTGTAATGTATACACATACAACAAGTAACACTATTCAACGCGGATGTATGAGGCGTCACTTCATTGTAAGATGAAAAAGTGATGAAACCAAGGCTAGGAATTGGGAAGCAGTATTTTAATTAAGGATTGTTTACTAGTGCGCTTCATGGAATTTTCAAAACCCTGCCTCAAAAATAAGATTCAATTTCCATTTTCTCTTTGTTTTCTTACTAAAAAATCATATTTGGCCGTGTGAAAACGCGTAGTTTTCGTGTTGTATAATGGAGACAAAACGTGTGGAAAATTCGGAATCGGGAACAGCTAATGACCGCCCGGCACGGCTTTAAGTGTGCTTTGGCTTTTTAATATTCCCGATTCAAAGAATAAGTTCTCATGTTTTAGTACGTATTGCGAATTTTTGATAAGTAGAATTGCAATGAAATTACCTCCCTTTATTCCAATAGTCATTTGATAAATTAATGACGAAATATCTTGTTGATATTATAAATAAGTTTCTGAACATATGTAACTTTGTCTAATGTCTGCTTTCAGCATTGATTTGTGTATTTTAAATCTAAATTGTATTTTAGCTAATGATACATGTGATTTATGCAATAAGTTAACTTTAGATAATTATAAACGCTTGCTTACATAAAGAACAATTTTCTGATACATATCAAACCAATCGAACGCCTAAATTTTGGAACCAATGATTTTGTTGGAACTCTGAAATATATATAGACCAATAATCTTTCACCATTATTGACCAATCGTTTGCAAGCATTTATGACCAATCAGAATGAGTTTGCTAATCAATTTGGGTATAAAAGGAGACTTCAATGATATTTCGGGGGGAGAAGTGACTTGGCATGCAATAAGTGATGATCATGGATTTGTTTAGAATCTAGATCGTAAATTAACTGTCTGAGGAAGCTCTACCGCCTAGACAGTTATGAACACATAAATGACTTATAGGATATATAGAGAGCAGACTGGGACTTTGCGTTCGCATCTTGCAACATCAGTGTATGTTTCAGTACTCTATGAGACCGCTATGCTGTCTATGGAGTCGGATATACTGTAATTGCTTGACCAGAACCGGGTCGTAGTTCTGTATCTTGGGATATATATGAAAGATAAGTTATTTGGCATGAGTTGAGAAAATGATCCGAGATCGCTTTGGAATCTAGATCATAATAAGCTGTCTGAGGAAGCGAGAAGTCGGAGAGATCAGTCTGGGACTTTGCGTTCGCATCCTCTAACATCAGTGTATTCTTCAGTACTCTATGAGATCGCTAGTCTATAGGGTCGGATATACTATACTTACAGGACCAGAACCGGGTCGCAGGTCTGTATCTCAGATAGAGGTTTAAAAAAATAGTAAAAAGTATGATTGCATCATGATAATTACTTAATTAGCTATAAATTTCGTTGGACGTTCAAACATAATCTTGTCTCGTAACAATGATTGCTGATCTACATAAGTCCATCATAAGATTTTATTTATTGATTTATTTAATTATTGATAGCTGAGATAAAGTTAATCATTTGAAACATTGATTATTGGTGTTAATTCGTTTGACATATATATCAAAGTTTATTTTTACGTAATGAAAGCCAATGTAGGCTTGAGGAAAATTATATATAAAGTTGTTGACTGTGACTGTGATAAGCATCAACCCGCTCGGCTATACACGTTACAGAATGAATAATTTCTTAGATAAACACTAATCCTATTGTTATTAGTATTTGAACTGCATTGAAATTCAATGTTTTACAAAATTGTTTTTACACAGCCGAGTTGTAAACACAAGACATATAATTTCGCCAATGAACACACATAAAATGTTTTTTTCGATTAATTGTTACTAAATTTAGACAGACATGTAGTACGGTAAGAATATAACTACGCACTATCACTGATCAAATGCGTTGCTCCGTCCTTGAAGGCGGTTTCGGAAGGCCGATCGCACACGTAAAATAAACGCTCAAATGTAAATATAACAAAATAAGAGTCGTGACTATTCAAGCATAACCAAGTCGACGTCTTTCGATTCCATTATTTCATATATGATTTAGTAAATTCATTTTCAGACTCAGACTTAAAGCATTCCTTTTAAACAGTTTGTTAGAGCTTATCCGACTTATCTGACGCAAAATAAAATAATTGAATTTCTAATGACTATGCATTGGTTGTATACACAAACACACATAACGATAATATAACATTTACGATGCAAAAGCCATGTAGTGATTAGATCGTCCGTTCGTCCGTCTGTCTGTTTGCCATATGTATGCTCAAATGATGTGAAATTTTGAGGTTGTTACAGTTCATTCAGCCATCATGGGGTTAAAAGTTGAATTCTGGGGATAGGAGTCTATTATGGGTTAACATTAACAAAAAATACTACACCGATAAACTCACAATGTCAGCCTTGTGAATCGTTTTTTTTGGTTTGTTTCTTTGTTTCTTTCTTTCCTTCTTTCTTTCTTTCTTTCTTTCTTTCCTTCTTTCTTTCTTTCTTTCTCTCTTTCTTTGTCCTGACTTTATCTTAAGAAAATTGCAATGTATAAACTTTCAAACCTAAAAGAATCATTGGTCTTCAAAATAAATAACTCCTGCTCAGTCATATGGCTAAGTTACTCTCAGCCAAGTAACTGATTTTTTGTTGACACCAATTATTACAGCGTTTGATGAAAGTGTATGTAAGCTGTATTCGACATTGCACATGCTTTTTCCGTGTACAGCTCCCCATTTTAAAGAGTACCATTCACCGAATAGAGCAACCTAAAACGCTAGGGTCATATGTCATTATGTTAATACATTATTCATTAATGTCATCATTCAACTTAAGGAAAATAAACAATTAATTAGATATCAGTGCGATGTTTGAACAGAATTTCCATTTATAATCAATGTTAAGTCTTATATTTTTCCTTATCGCATTCAAGTTAAACCAGAGCTTACGAACACCATGCCATATTTCGTTACGCGTAATTAATGTGTATAAAGTTCGTGTTTCATTTCCATTGGGAACAGAAAACAGTGTGTAAAATATTAAAGTAGGTTATACATAGGTGCTAGGCTAGGCACTCTAAACTAGTTTACCACCCTTTAAACAAAGGATTTAAGCTGAGTCTAAGTGTCCGCCCAACCTGATCACAAGCAGAATGAGACTAGTATTACAACATATTCTTGTGTGACCTCCTCAACGGTAGAGTGTACTTATATAAAGGTCACTTTAGTATACAGAGTGTTTCGAAACATATGATACAGTTTATCCTAATTTCTCGTCCAATGAAACGTCCGCATTTCATTTGAAATTTGAAAAATATATCGCATAAAATGTGCCTAAGACCTGATATGGAGAAAATGCGTCACCGTATGTACAGAACTTATTTTTCTCACACAAAGCGCTACTTTCAATATTTAACAGTCGTTCGAGGTTAGTTGAGTGTGTGTTTTAAATTTTCCACTGATTTCAGCACCTTGCTAAAACGTCACCATTGCAGAAAGTGATATCATAATGTGAACGTGAAGTTGAAGTTTCTCAATTTTGACGTTCATCAAAATGTGCGAGTCTCACAATAGTTCCATCAACATTTTACTGAACTAAGTGCGTAAATAAGTTTGGTCACCATAAGGAATCTTTATGGTATAACATATTGTGAAACATCCTGTACCCAATATCTAAACGTAACATTCGGAAACGCTACATAATTTAACAAACCGTTGTAATAGAACAGTTGAACGATTTCCTACTATCAGTAACTTTAAATGTGCAAAGTAAAAACGAATATTAACTATATATCAGTTTTTGGACACAGAACGGTAGGTCTATTCCAGCTCGGCCGTCACTCGCTCGGTGCGCATGCATTTTCATGCGGACCTTAGAACTACGTTATCTACATGCGCTATGTAGTGGTCAAACTAGACCCGTTTCGTGTTACATTGCAAGTATACAAGTTCACTTTCCATGAATACTTTCAGTACTTTGATTATAACTATATATGAAGAAAAGAATATGTTTCCTAAAAAACAAATATAAAGCATCCTATCTTCCTACAGATACTACCTTTTGCCTAACAAATCCGCCGCAACTTATAGGACAATATAAGAAATTGAGAATAAAACAGCCTCGCAGTGAGTGGATATTATCATTCTGTAATTTGAATACCTGAAGTCATTACTATATCTCCAGTTGCAAGTTAATGATGAACTCTGTGTATGTTATTCCATCGGCAATAGTAGCCCCATGGGACATATTTGATGGTTGTACAAAATCATATTAACCTGGTTACATCAAATACCTTCAGTGTGAATGCGATTTTATTGAATCAAAGCAATACACAATACACAGATCGACTATTTAACTAATCAAAATGGCTGATTGAGCCGCTAACTGTCTGCAAAATAGGGTTACGACTTGACCTAATTTTGATGTCTCGAATAAAGATGCAATCTAAAACCCTGTGCGACCAATGTAGTCTGATACCATTGGAAGTCAATCAAGCCATTAATTGTCAATAGTCGACCTTATTACATTTATATGAGTTATCAGTTATAGTGTACGACTTAAATCTGACAATTTCTCATTATTACGTCTTAACAATGCAATGTTGCATTTAAGGTGTTAAAAAGTGCATGTATTTTGTCATTTGCAGCTATCAAAGATCGATACGCAAATACTTCTAACACTATCTGTACATACAAGCTAATAAAACTAATGAAAGAAGACATGTTTCGATATATCTATTGCGTCAGAGAAGTTCTTAAGTGAAATACTGCTATATCTGTTCACAACATGTAAAACATGATTTTAAACTCCTATGAAAGAGAGCCGGTTGTAAAATAGCACTTTAACGAAAAGATAATGGAAGATGAAGATTTAATCATCCTTCGAACTTGCCATTTTCAGATATGCCATCCAAAATGGATAGGTTCAAGTTATTGTATTAAAAGGGTAGCATTCCTAAAACGTTTTAGTAAACTGTGAACCTTTTGTGTGTGACAGCATTACTTACTAAATGTCTTGTATATCCGAAAAACTACCATTAGTAAATCTGATATAAAAGACGCATTATCTGTAGGATTATAATTCAGATGCATGCATTGCTCGTACGTGTACGGAAGCACTGAGGGGACATTGAGACTTAACAGTTAGTACAGTTAGTATTTAAGAGTTTAGAACTTATGCTTTTAAGTCATGGAACTTACGAGTTAAGGAAATCATTATGACCAAACCAAATTGTACCATTTTGGGGTTTAGACAATGCTGTTTAAAGTTCAGCTCTGTTCATATTTCAGTAACCACTTATGGTATTGCATTGAAACTTCACATATGACTTTAGGATCGTCGATCATAAGGCTTGTTTCATGACTCACACCTACATATCCATCCAATTATGCCCCCTTTTTATGCCCCAATATCGATAGATCGGGGGTATATTGTTTTTGGCCTGTTTGTCTGTCTGTCTGTATCAAACTTTAACATTGTCTATAAAATTAAAACGCTTCCACACAGAGTCATCAAACTTTATAGTATGTTGGCTCCTCTACATGGACTGTGCATTTTAAGGTCAGTAGGTCAAAGGTCATCCGGATGAAGCATTGTGTTTCAAAATGACGCCATGTTTACTTACAAAATCCTGGTAAAAGTTCTGCGTGCATGTTCATATCTCAGTTACTATTAATGCTATTGCATTGTGGTCTGCAGTTACCTGCCCCTGACGCTACATTACTACTTTCAGAACCTAAGCAGGCTGGGAACCAGACCAATTACATTGGAACATCTCACATGTCTTCAGTATAGATGTTTAAGTTCCAAGTTTAAAAGTTCCATAATCCTGATCTGCATTTTTTAGCAAATTGTGCCACCTTTTTTATATTCTTAATTCTATATAACTCAATACTAGTAGCCACTATGTTATTGCTCTGAAATTTCCCGTTGTTATCAGCACCAAGGTTAAAGCCACTGAGAAGTTCCATAACTGTGACCAGCATATTGTCCAGTCATGCTTCATGATTATCAGATCGTCAGACTTCAGATCGTTTTGTGTGGCGCTGTTCATCCGTGCATTCCAAATTTTGTCAAAACTTACTTTCTCAAAAACTGTTGCATATATTGCATAGGATCTTCAAATTCAGCTTCCTACCAAACTAGTCAATATTATTGAAACATCTTCAAATGAGGTTTCCTACATATCTTAAATATTGGAACAACTAAGGTATATAACGCTGTGTAGATAATAATGCAAATACTGTAATGGCCCTTTTGGACTTAGAAAGTTTGTTTCTATCATATAGTTCTCTGTCACATTGTGTTCTTGTTTACTTAGTCCATTACACAGTCACTTGTTACAGTTAAATAAAATTGAAACGTATTGGTGTGTCTTAGATCTCAGTTAGTGTATTGCAAAGATATATTAGCTATCAAAGGCTAAGTTGCATGAACAATAAAGACGAAGTTATCTGCGAGGAACCGGTTTTACTTTATTCATAGTTTTATAAACCAGCCATTTTAACAAACCAGTACGCAACTGGCTTCAGTTAATCTTACGGTTTAAACCAGTTTATTATTTCAACTGAATCACTCATGGAGCTAGTTTGGTCGGTTCATGACTATCCGAAATTTTACCACATCAACAAAATACATTTGTAGCGGAAATATCATGAAACTATACTTTGTGGAAGTACAAGATTTGGCTTCGTGGGAGAAGTATGTGGGGGATAAAAGTAACACACAATACAGCAAATGTATGTGTACTTTCACTAAAATCATGGTGTAAATGTTGTTGGTATCAGTTTATATAGCTTGCATGTGGAGAGCACGTGGATGGGAAATGGCGGTCATGTGTGTTTCATCTTACAAGCTTAATACAAAACATATCAACCAACAAACTGAAACTGAAACCGACTTGATTGTTGCCATTAATTTCGCCGTAATATAAATTATTGTGTCTATCTCGTAAGTATTAAATCTAGTACTATCAGTCTTAACGCCCCTCAGCGCTTCCGTATCCGTGTACTAGTATTCAAATAAACACTAATTAACTTCATGTACACCTTCATGATTACACAATTAACTTCGAGATAACAGAGACAACGGCCTTATCGAATTATATATCAGCAAACGGTTGGTTAGAACGGACTCACTACGGTTATGCCTTATTGCTGTGCAAGCACATACAACATGTAGTTACTTCTTTCTTAGATTCGATTATTACGGGATAAATTCAATTCAAATGGGGAAATAATCTTTAATGCAAAGCTTTTCGAGTAATTGTGAAGAAGACGCAACGGTCATATGTCGTTATTATTTCGACCAACTTCATTTATGTTATACTGACAGCCATAAGAAACGCCACAACCTCGTTGTACGGCCATATTTGATGAACAAAATGTGGAATGAATGTTTTTGTGATTAATAAATAGAGATTAGGATTAGTTCTACATATATAACTTGTCATCTGAGTGTAATTAAACATTACACAATTTTAACACTAGTTTCAGTCCTAAAGGTGTGATTTATCGCTGCCCAAACCATTACACACCCCCCAACAAAACGATTATGCCCCAATAAACAATTGGGGGCGTAACGTTCATTACGTCAACGGTAAACGTGAACACATCCGTCGGCAAAGGAAACATTAAAGCGGGTTTCGTCACTAAAATCAACATTACGCCAAAGTCTTCCGATGCTGTTTTGAGCAAATTCCCGACGTTCCCGGTCCGTCATCACTACATTACGGTATGGCCGCCTGTACGATATTCAACGTCTCCTTGCCGTATTACGACTTACATTGAATTTCCTTCCGAGACTTCCTATTACCACCGACGTTGTGGATTGTGCCGTGACAAAACGGTTTCGCAGGTGACGTTGACGGATGAAGTTTCCATTTCGTACAGACGTCACACGGGGTGCACAGGAGACAAACTCTCTATGCGTTTACTTGTCAAACAAGACGCATTATTGTCGATCTTAAAACGTTAAAGTGATTAATTGATTGCCCTTAGTAAGCGAAGCATGATTCCCAGGAAATACTTGCCGAAAAAATATTAACCCTTCCATACATAATACCTTATTGTATATAAATCTCCAAGCTAACGAATACTGAAACAATGCATCGTCAAAACGCATTGTCGCCCAGAAGGACCGCAATTATCTACAAGCAGCAAAGTCGACAAACAGCAATTCCAACCCTCCAAAGTTCATTAAAAGCGAAGTCCATAAACAACGAAGTCTACAAACAGCAATTCCACCCCTCCGAAGTTCATTAAAAGCGAAGTCCACAAACAACGAAGTCTACAAACAGCAATTCCACCCCTCCGAAGTTCATTAAAAGCGAAGTCCACAAACAACGAAGTCTACAAACAGCAATTCCACCCCTCCAAAGTTCATTAAAAGACAAGTCCACAAACAACGAAGTCTACAAACAGCAATTCCACCCCTCCAAAGTTCATTAAAAGCGAAGTCCACAAACAACGAAGTCTACAAACAGCAATTCCACCCCTCCAAAGTTCATTAAAAGCGAAGTCCACAAACAACGAAGTCTACAAACAGCAATTCCACCCCTCCAAAGTTCATTAAAAGCGAAGTCACAAACAACGAAGTCTACAAACAGCAATTCCACCCCTCCGAGGTTCATTAGAAGCGAAGTCCACAAACAACGAAGTCTACAAACAGCAATTCCACCCCTCCGAAGTTCATTAAAAGCGAAGCCCACAAACAACGAAGTCTACAAACAGCAATTCCACCCCTCCGAGGTTCATTAAAAGCGAAGTCCACAAACAACGAAGTCTACAAACAGCAATTCCACCCCTCCAAAGTTCATTAAAAGCGAAGTCCACAAACAACGAAGTCTACAAACAGCAATTCCACCCCTCCAAAGTTCATTAAAAGCGAAGTCCACAAACAACGAAGTCTACAAACAGCAATTCCACCCCTCCAAAGTTCATTAAAAGCGAAGTCCACAAACAACGAAGTCTACAAACAGCAATTCCACCCCTCCGAAGTTCATTAAAAGCGAAGTCCACAAACAACGAAGTCTACAAACAACGAAGTCCACAAACAACGAAGTCTACAAACAGCAATTCCACCCCTCCGAAGTTCATTAAAAGCGAAGTCCACAAACAACGAAGTCTACAAACAGCAATTCCACCCCTCCGAAGTTCATTAAAAGCGAAGTCCACAAACAACGAAGTCTACAAACAGCAATTCCACACCTCCGAAGTTCATTGAAAGCGAAGTCCACAAACAACGAAGTCTACAACAAACAGCAATTCCACCCCTCCGAAGTTCATTAAAAGCGAAGTCCACAAACAACGAAGTCTACAAACAGCAATTCCACCCCTCCGAAGTTCATTAAAAGCGAAGTCCACAAACAACGAAGTCTACAAACAACGAAGTCCACAAACAACGAAGTCTACAACAAACAGCAATTCCACCCCTCCAAAGTTCATTAAAAGCGAAGTCCACAAACAACGAAGTCTACAATAAAGAGCAATTCCATCCCTCCAAAGTTCATTAAAAGCGAAGTCCACAAACAACGAAGTCTACAAACAGCAATTCCACCCCTCCGAAGTTCATTAAAAGCGAAGTCCACAAACAACGAAGTCTTCAAACAGCAATTCCACCCCTCCAAAGTTCATTAAAAGCGAAGTCCACAAACAACGAAGTCTACAAACAGCAATTCCACCCCTCCAAAGTTCATTAAAAGCGAAGTCACAAACAACGAAGTCTACAAACAGCAATTCCACCCCTCCGAGGTTCATTAAAAGCGAAGTCCACAAACAACGAAGTCTACAAACAGCAATTCCACCCCTCCGAAGTTCATTAAAAGCGAAGCCCACAAACAACGAAGTCTACAAACAGCAATTCCACCCCTCCGAGGTTCATTAAAAGCGAAGTCCACAAACAACGAAGTCTACAAACAGCAATTCCACCCCTCCAAAGTTCATTAAAAGCGAAGTCCACAAACAACGAAGTCTACAAACAACAATTCCACCCCTCCAAAGTTCATTAAAAGCGAAGTCCACAAACAACGAAGTCTACAAACAGCAATTCCACCCCTCCAAAGTTCATTAAAAGCGAAGTCCACAAACAACGAAGTCTACAAACAGCAATTCCACCCCTCCGAAGTTCATTAAAAGCGAAGTCCACAAACAACGAAGTCTACAAACAACGAAGTCCACAAACAACGAAGTCTACAAACAGCAATTCCACCCCTCCAAAGTTCATTAAAAGCGAAGTCCACAAACAACGAAGTCTACAAACAACAATTCCACCCCTCCAAAGTTCATTAAAAGCGAAGTCCACAAACAACGAAGTCTACAAACAGCAATTCCACCCCTCCAAAGTTCATTAAAAGCGAAGTCCACAAACAACGAAGTCTACAAACAACGAAGTCCACAAACAACGAAGTCTACAAACAGCAATTCCACCCCTCCGAAGTTCATTAAAAGCGAAGTCCACAAACAACGAAGTCTACAAACAGCAATTCCACCCCTCCGAAGTTCATTAAAAGCGAAGTCCACAAACAACGAAGTCTACAAACAACGAAGTCCACAAACAACGAAGTCTACAAACAGCAATTCCACCCCTCCAAAGTTCATTAAAAGCGAAGTCCACAAACAACAAAGTCTACAAACAGCAATTCCACCCCTCCGAAGTTCATTAAAAGCGAAGTCCACAAACAACGAAGTCTACAACAAAGAGCAATTCCATCCCTCCAAAGTTCATTAAAAGCGAAGTCCACAAACAACGAAGTCTACAAACAGCAATTCCACCCCTCCGAAGTTCATTAAAAGCGAAGTCCACAAACAACGAAGTCTACAAACAGCAATTCCACCCCTCCAAAGTTCATTAAAAGCGAAGTCCACAAACAACGAAGTCTACAAACAGCAATTCCACCCCTCCAAAGTTCATTAAAAGCGAAGTCACAAACAACGAAGTCTACAAACAGCAATTCCACCCCTCCGAGGTTCATTAAAAGCGAAGTCCACAAACAACGAAGTCTACAAACAGCAATTCCACCCCTCCAAAGTTCATTAAAAGCGAAGCCCACAAACAACGAAGTCTACAAACAGCAATTCCACCCCTCCGAGGTTCATTAAAAGCGAAGTCCACAAACAACGAAGTCTACAAACAGCAATTCCACCCCTCCGAGGTTCATTAAAAGCGAAGTCCACAAACAACGAAGTCTACAAACAGCAATTCCACCCCTCCGAAGTTCATTAAAAGCGAAGCCCACAAACAACGAAGTCTACAAACAGCAATTCCACCCCTCCGAGGTTCATTAAAAGCGAAGTCCACAAACAACGAAGTCTACAAACAGCAATTCCACCCCTCCAAAGTTCATTAAAAGCGAAGTCCACAAACAACGAAGTCTACAAACAACAATTCCACCCCTCCAAAGTTCATTAAAAGCGAAGTCCACAAACAACGAAGTCTACAAACAGCAATTCCACCCCTCCAAAGTTCATTAAAAGCGAAGTCCACAAACAACGAAGTCTACAAACAGCAATTCCACCCCTCCGAAGTTCATTAAAAGCGAAGTCCACAAACAACGAAGTCTACAAACAACGAAGTCCACAAACAACGAAGTCTACAAACAGCAATTCCACCCCTCCAAAGTTCATTAAAAGCGAAGTCCACAAACAACGAAGTCTACAAACAACAATTCCACCCCTCCAAAGTTCATTAAAAGCGAAGTCCACAAACAACGAAGTCTACAAACAGCAATTCCACCCCTCCAAAGTTCATTAAAAGCGAAGTCCACAAACAACGAAGTCTACAAACAACGAAGTCCACAAACAACGAAGTCTACAAACAGCAATTCCACCCCTCCGAAGTTCATTAAAAGCGAAGTCCACAAACAACGAAGTCTACAAACAGCAATTCCACCCCTCCGAAGTTCATTAAAAGCGAAGTCCACAAACAACGAAGTCTACAAACAACGAAGTCCACAAACAACGAAGTCTACAAACAGCAATTCCACCCCTCCAAAGTTCATTAAAAGCGAAGTCCACAAACAACAAAGTCTACAAACAGCAATTCCACCCCTCCGAAGTTCATTAAAAGCGAAGTCCACAAACAACGAAGTCTACAACAAAGAGCAATTCCATCCCTCCAAAGTTCATTAAAAGCGAAGTCCACAAACAACGAAGTCTACAAACAGCAATTCCACCCCTCCGAAGTTCATTAAAAGCGAAGTCCACAAACAACGAAGTCTACAAACAGCAATTCCACCCCTCCAAAGTTCATTAAAAGCGAAGTCCACAAACAACGAAGTCTACAAACAGCAATTCCACCCCTCCAAAGTTCATTAAAAGCGAAGTCACAAACAACGAAGTCTACAAACAGCAATTCCACCCCTCCGAGGTTCATTAAAAGCGAAGTCCACAAACAACGAAGTCTACAAACAGCAATTCCACCCCTCCAAAGTTCATTAAAAGCGAAGCCCACAAACAACGAAGTCTACAAACAGCAATTCCACCCCTCCGAGGTTCATTAAAAGCGAAGTCCACAAACAACGAAGTCTACAAACAGCAATTCCACCCCTCCAAAGTTCATTAAAAGCGAAGTCCACAAACAACGAAGTCTACAAACAGCAATTCCACCCCTCCGAAGTTCATTAAAAGCGAAGTCCACAAACAACGAAGTCTACAAACAACGAAGTCCACAAACAACGAAGTCTACAAACAGCAATTCCACCCCTCCGAAGTTCATTAAAAGCGAAGTCCACAAACAACGAAGTCTACAAACAGCAATTCCACCCCTCCGAAGTTCATTAAAAGCGAAGTCCACAAACAACGAAGTCTACAAACAACAATTCCACCTCTCCAAAGTTCATTAAAAGCGAAGTCCACAAACAACGAAGTCTACAACAAACAGCAATTCCACCCCTCCGAAGTTCATTAAAAGCGAAGTCCACAAACAACGAAGTCTACAAACAGCAATTCCACCCCTCCGAAGTTCATTAAAAGCGAAGTCCACAAACAACGAAGTCTACAAACAACGAAGTCCACAAACAACGAAGTCTACAACAAACAGCGATTCCACCCCTCCAAAGTTCATTAAAAGCGAAGTCCACAAACAACGAAGTCTACAAACAGCAATTCCACCCCTCCGAAGTTCATTAAAAGCGAAGCCCACAAACAACGAAGTCTACAAACAGCAATTCCACCCCTCCGAAGTTCATTAAAAGCGAAGTCCACAAACAACGAAGTCTACAACAAACAGCAATTCCACCCCTCCGAAGTTCATTAAAAGCGAAGTCCACAAACAACGAAGTCTACAAACAGCAATTCCACCCCTCCAAAGTTCATTAAAAGCGAAGTCCACAAACAACGAAGTCTACAACAAACAGCAATTCCACCCCTCCGAAGTTCATTAAAAGCGAAGTCCACAAACAACGAAGTCTACAACAAACAGCAATTCCACCCCTCCGAAGTTCATTAAAAGCGAAGTCCACAAACAACGAAGTCTACAACAAACAGCAATTCCACCCCTCCGAAGTTCATTAAAAGCGAAGTCCACAAACAACGAAGTCTACAACAAACAGCAATTCCACCCCTCCGAAGTTCATTAAAAGCGAAGTCCACAAACAACGAAGTCTACAACAAACAGCAATTCCACCCCTCCGAAGTTCATTAAAAGCGAAGTCCACAAACAACGAAGTCTTCAAACAGCAATTCTACCCCTCCAAAGTTCATTAAAAGCGAAGTCCACAAACAACGAAGTCTACAAACAGCAATTCCACCCCTCCAAAGTTCATTAAAAGCGAAGTCACAAACAACGAAGTCTACAAACAGCAATTCCACCCCTCCGAGGTTCATTAAAAGCGAAGTCCACAAACAACGAAGTCTACAAACAGCAATTCCACCCCTCCGAAGTTCATTAAAAGCGAAGCCCACAAACAACGAAGTCTACAAACAGCAATTCCACCCCTCCGAGGTTCATTAAAAGCGAAGTCCACAAACAACGAAGTCTACAAACAGCAATTCCACCCCTCCAAAGTTCATTAAAAGCGAAGTCCACAAACAACGAAGTCTACAAACAACAATTCCACCCCTCCGAAGTTCATTAAAAGCGAAGTCCACAAACAACGAAGTCTACAAACAGCAATTCCACCCCTCCAAAGTTCATTAAAAGCGAAGTCCACAAACAACGAAGTCTACAACAAACAGCAATTCCACCCCTCCGAAGTTCATTAAAAGCGAAGTCCACAAACAACGAAGTCTACAACAAACAGCAATTCCACCCCTCCGAAGTTCATTAAAAGCGAAGTCCACAAACAACGAAGTCTACAACAAACAGCAATTCCACCCCTCCGAAGTTCATTAAAAGCGAAGTCCACAAACAACGAAGTCTACAACAAACAGCAATTCCACCCCTCCGAAGTTCATTAAAAGCGAAGTCCACAAACAACGAAGTCTACAACAAACAGCAATTCCACCCCTCCGAAGTTCATTAAAAGCGAAGTCCACAAACAACGAAGTCTACAACAAACAGCAATTCCACCCCTCCAAAGTTCAAACAAATTAATGTTATCCTACTACTACTAGCCTGATTCGGTTGTTGTATGTAACTATAAGTATGTGTTTATAATTACAATATTTATAGCATATTGTATTACCACAAGGAAAATAGCGTGTCAATGCGCTATAAGTCAACACTTCTTGTCTTGAAATGTTTCTTATGTTTTTTTAAAACTATTTTTGGGATCTACACTGTACTTGACTTTCATATTTTTGTGCAATTTTCTCAATAATTTATTTTTGATTCTTGAAATGCGGTACATAGTCAAACAAAAGAAGCTTTAACTGTCCTGTCGTTTTAATTGAACGACACAAGCGTGTATTATATTATAGGTAACTGCACCATCCTTAAACAACGAGCATCTGGTAATGTTCACGAATATCCTGTAATTTCAAAGTGAACCTAAACATACTCACAGTATCTCATTTCTTGCATGATCTGTATTGTTGTAATGTGTCATAACTAGTATTAGCTGAAGATCCTCTGAACTTGAAGTTCTATAATAATCATGCTTTAAACTTAGAATGAACATAAAAACGAAGAATTGAGCTATTACATGAGTTCAGTGTTTGTTTCAGTTCTATGTGTAGCCTTTTATCATTCCCATGGTTGATGTTCCCTTCCCGTAATACAAAAGGCGTAATCAAATAATCTCTCCCAATTGTTGAGTTATGTATACATTTACACTAATTGTGTAAACTATGCTGTCAGTTAATTGGATTTTATGTGTGAACATTATGTCAGATGCCAGAATGTGATTGGAAGTTTTACTGATACGGCACTAGGTTGTAAATTTATTTTATTGTTGAGATAATTAGTCCTATAGATAAAATATCTTACAACGGAATGAAGATTGCTTCTAGAATGATACCGTAAATTTCTGACATGTGCGATATGTAATGCAGTTGAAACTCGAAAATGAAATGCATTATGTTGTATGTGTAGTTATGCACCTAAACATAATTTCATATACAAAATACCTATTATATTGATACATTTCGATATCATCGATTAATGCTATTTTTTTTTATTTCACATAGAATTTGTTTCAATAATTTGACATTGTGTTTTTCAATGCAAATATTTAAAAAGTAACATATCATACTTGTAATGTTTATTGTTAATATCGACCATTATGGTCTAATTGTTTATTATCAGTACACGACATTAATCACTTCAATATATGTACAAGTTAAATGTTTGTACGGCGCAAAATCGCATCCGCCAATTCAATACTAGAATGTGGCCTATGTAACATTTTTGAAGTTTCAGATCAAACGAATTTGTTATTTTGACTTAACCGATCCCGAAACTAAAGTGATCATCTACTCCATCAAAAATACAAGCCGTTGATGTTTCATGAATCTCATGAATCTGGTCATATGGTTCTACAGTTCACGAGGTACTCTATATGTAGTCCCTGTTTCCACCCTAAAATTAAAATCAGGGGAAACTATCACCTCGATGTATCAGACGTTGCAATATCTGCTGGAATGCATTTAAAATATTTAAATAAAGTCTCCAAAAATAATATACTCCGTTGTCTGAGGGTACATTGTCGTAAAAACCTGGTATAACGGTCCCAAACATAGATTTTCAACTGTAAAGTGACCATCTATATCGAACCATAAAGTGACCGTCTATGTCGAACCAATTAAGTCATCATTTCTCACCTGATCGGACATTTTTTGTATTGAGCTCCGAAATCGATATTTAATTAATGACAATTGCGTAAACAAGTCAGTGTCCACGCTCGCGATTATAAAATTAGTCTGTGTGAATATGTTTATAATGTTTTGTTTATTTGCGACATGTTGCTAAAATAAATACATCGAAACGTATAAATACCGTGTTCCGTATCTTATAACACGATTAAATGATTATTACAACACACCAACGATCGCTCCAAAATGCAATAAACACAGCGAATTTCTCTAATAATTTATTCATCGAAGTTCATTTAGATCGAACAATTTTCCTAAGTCCTTTGATATAAAGAGTTTTGGCTGCATTTTCAAGAGCACGACCATTCGGGCTACCAAATAGCAAGATGCACTAGACTGGACCAGTAAGCTATTGCTTGTCGTTCGGACCTGCCTTAATGTCGAATCCTGTCGTCACAGTGCCCATATAAATACTAAACTAGTTCTCGTTGTAGCGCACCAGGCAGAGTCAAATTCTCAGTCAACTGAAACCACTTTTATTGAAATATTGACGTTTCTAGTAATTTATAGGTGATTGACATTGACGAGACGACAACGATATGAAACAGCTTCTAGTATTCGGTGAATGTCACGTGATCATTGAGACTATTAGCGAGTCCGATTAACAACTTGAATAATACACAGTCTGTATGTACACATGAACACCACTAAAAAGTAGTTTTGCTTCATCCTCAGTAATATAACACAATGCTTGATAGTGTACTAAATTCAACGCCATGTTTGTTTACTATAGTAGGATTGGATTCGGTTCGTTTATTGACAGATGGGCAGATTCATTCCCGTCGTTGTTTATCGAACTCGCTCCATTCTTAGACTATAAATAGCGACTGTGTCATCAAGCTAACACTAGTTGGTGTGAGTAACACGTGACCTCGCTCTATTTCTGTTTTGTTTATATCACGTGATGACCATTGCGGATATTTCGGGCACTGTTAGTAATCTGCTTCGGTGCAAGAAGTTGCGATTTTGCATTGCCACTTATCACGTGATGACCATTGCGGATATTTCGGGCACTGTCAGTAATCTGCTTCGGTGCAAGAAGTTGCGATTTTGCATTGCCACTTAAAAATAAGCATTCCAGAGTGTACGGCGACTTCCGTCGCTGTACAATAAGCTACTATTCTGTATCATTCCAGGTCTTCATATTCTCACTGAATGTCCCAAACTATCAAGTGTTTTGAAGATATTGCCTACTAATCTTTTGAGACACTGATACTTCTGTTGCTGTGATTCACAAGCTGATTAGAACAGTATCATTGAAGTATCATTGTACAAAAAAAATGAAATTGATTATAATTTCAGTTGGCAGGGACATACGCCTCGTCACACAGATTTCAGCACAAGATAATTCTAAAAAAAAAACTTTCTGAAAAAACAAGATAGTTCTGTAAATGTTTTGTTCAAATAGCTGTTTTTTTCTTGGTACATACTTTATAAAAATAATTTGTGTAAATGTTTACATGTAAATGGTCTTTTCCATCGTCTTGCGGTGTCAACTATTGCCTTGAACAAACTAGAGGCTACATTTTTATTCAATTTTCACAAAACCAGGACAGAATATTTTTCATTGACACAATCTTGGGCGAGTTCGATAATGGGTCATTTGGGGTTATGTCATCATCAGCTTCTATAACTTGTGGTGTTCCTCAAGGTACTATTTTAGGTCCACTGCTTTTCCTGATATAATATACAGTAAAACCCCGATTATTCGAATGTCATTGGGCCCTGATTCTCCAAAAAAGTACCAAAAAAAGAGAAAACTGGGAGTGCGGGACCCGACAAATTGCTACAAAAAGGCAGACATCAGAGGATTCAAATTTACACTTTGTGTGTTTCAATAAGGTCAAACTATAGTCTAAAACGTCTATAAAACGACTTTTAAAAGCGAAATCACAGCGATGACAATTTACAACTTCCAACTTTGACAATTGTTCCGGACTTGGCTCCCAAACCACAAAAGCTACGTTCATGAACTAAAGTTGTGAGCTTTCTTAAAACCGGCGGCCACCTGATGCGCATATACTTTATATCCAGTAATGTAATAAAATGTTCAAACATACCGAAAACGTATCAATTTTTGCACAAAAAATATCTTACTTACGTTCTCAAAAGCGTCGCTTAAATATCAACATTCGCTACATTACGTTGCGCACCCTGATAAGAATAAAGTCCGTTATTATGCGATGGTTTCACGCGACAGGAAAACGGATGGGTATGTTTACAAATTGTCGTCTTTATTTGAGAACTATGTCGATGTTTACGGTTTATAAAGTCGTACCGGATGGTATTTCGTTGCATTTTAATAATACGACTCTGGTTCTTTGAGAACATTCGTAAGATCGGTGTTTGGTCATGTAGGTATGTTGTTTTTGTTGACGAAAATGTCAAGATTATGCGGGTTGGCTGTCGGAACAAAATGAGTTGAGGCTGTGTCGTTACAATATTTTATCGTCAGACACTTTTGTGCGTATTCTCCTTGCACGTGCATATGGTACGTGTATATAGATTCTAGTTAATTTTGTTTTCATAAATAAAATGTCGTCGACAGTCTCTCTGTTTATTGCCCATATCACGTTATACGTTTGTTTGGTCAAGACGTATACGTAATACACTCGGGCAATTAAAATGTACATCGGGTACCTAAAATAACTCCAATATACATCTGAATGAGTCGGATTGTTTGATATTTTACTATACTTTATATAAAAAATGTCTATGCTTACGTTTTTTGAATAGCAAAATGGAAATGTATTGATAAATGTATCAAAACATGTCAAAGAAGCTTTGTCATTTCGGACTAATCATGGTATGCAACAAAGACGATGTACGTTTGTAAGTAAGAAATGAAAATTATGTTCTCTATTTTCGCAAATACAATACGTATCATCATTTGTGTTTAACACCGTCAGATTGTCATATGGGATATGTTGTAATTTTCTTTTGTGATTGTTGAGCACGTTGTGTTTTTTGTTTGTCTTGTTACATGAAAAGTCTGTATAATTTCCTTATCATTATGAATCAACAAATGTTCACTAGTGCTTAACTGTACTGAAGTACAGGCTACCGGCGTGTGAAGACCTCCCCAAAGACTCTCTACTACCCAGCAATTTTTTTTTTACTTTGAAACCCTGTCAAAGATTATGTTTATAACATGTTTTATAACAACAGAATTGTTTCACCATATTATATCATATAGTAAAGGTGTAGAACTCCTTGGCTCAGAAATCACGAAACAATTACACCAAGCGTGTTCATCTTGGCCCTGTTGTAACAGTTTAAATTCGATTTTTAAAAGCCAGGTATTATTCGACACAGTAATATTTTTTCTTTAACCACCATCTCATTTTATCTGGATTATATATTGCTCTGAACTGGAGCTGCAAGCCCTTCAACTTACAAAAAGTAAGTATTGACATCACTGTGGCCGCAGTTTATTTACGTTAGCATATGATCTTTTTTGCGGCTGCCTTAATTTTTATTTCACTTGCCTCATTTAACAAAAACAACAACATTGTATTTTCTTGACGTACTAAAAGCTTTAAACATCCTAGTCATGTCAATTGTATCAACATCTTGTGTTGAATTGTTCTATTCAATTTGTCTTTGTACCATTTATCAAATCTATTCGACTGTGAAATAACACGACATTCTCTTGAGTGGTTATTCTGAAATTGTACATTTTTATTTCATCAGTCCCGTGTCTTCCATCAAATTGCTTTTTACATAATGTGTCTTTTCAATTAGTCTATCTATTTCATACTATTCGAATTCTACAATTTCCAACTATTAAGAAAATAATTCGGAAGGTAATATAAGACAAATACAAAGAAGAAGAGGTTTAAACAATTGACGCATTTATGTATTTCGATACATTAGTATGGAACCTATTTCGATACATTAGTATAGAACCTATTTATGTTTATTGAACTTCTTTCTCGTTTTTCTCGGAATACTGTAAAAATACTGACCGTTTACGTGTTCGTTCATAATTGACTTAATACTATACCGATAATATAATGTGACGATAACACACTATTGTCCCAGTGTCTAGCACATAAAGACTGTATTTATTTAACAAAAAGAAGGACTATTTTAATTGCTTGTCAAATAAAAACTTCATTTCGTGTACTTGATACCTTAAACACTTACAATGAATATTATAGACGTGTGTAACATAATTCACAAAATTGCCAGTCAAATGTAAAAGAAATAAACCAATGCATTATCGTACGATAAAACACGGCTAGGTGTTCTTTCTTTCACCTGACAATAGCCGAAAACGTTACAAAATATTAAAATTACAGATGAACAAAGTAGCTCTAGGCATACGAAACATTTGCCGTGGTTAATATCGGTGTTATACGTGCTTTTCTATTCGCGTGCATAGAAATACGTAATTAAATTGAAAACATTCGAACGACCACCCATATTTCATCCACTGATAGAGTATAGAAACATATTTACCATTTCTTAATCAAACTGCAAAAAATATTATTAAGCGCACAATGTGATTTACCAATTCAAAAGAATTAACAATTTTCAAATATTGTACTTCCATGATGTCATACATAGTTAATGACATTGTTTCTCTAATTCATCAAAGCACGAGAAAGACAAAACGGATTACACCGCCAAATAGGATAATACATTCAAATACATTCACGTTATACTGTAAAAACACTTGTAGAATATGTCTCTTCCAAATGCTTAAATAATAATTAAGCAAACCTAAGGTATCAGACAGATAAAATTCAATTAGTGACAATGCCATTATTGTAATACGAACAATCTAGCCAGAACAGTAATGCAGGTCATTTTCTCTCTTCGTGAATAGAGAGACAAGACGTTTCCTCATTGCATCCACGATTTCGACTCTAACGATGCAACTCGTCTGTGATCAGCAATTCTTGATTACTTTTTATTAAATTGTTGAGAGTCGAAGTATTGCACCTTTGGTATTCTTTCATGCATTGATCCTATTAGACAGGTAACTATTGTACAGCGGACATTTAGCGGAGATACATTCATTAAATAGTATGATGTGCGTGGCACTAACTTGAGTATAACTGTATCGAAGAAACCAACTGGCTATTGAACATATCGAATAATTATTGATTTATCAAATATCAGACTTTAACTTCAGACCATCGATCCCCAAAACTATTGATAATAAGAAGAATTGGTAACACAAACAGTCCATAGCACAGTCAATAGCACAATCAATAGCACAGTCAATAGCACAGTCAATAGCACAGTCAATAGCACAGTCAATAGCACAGTCAAAAGCACAGTCAATAGCACAGTCAATAGCACAGTCAATAGCACAGTCAAAAGCACAGTCAATAGCACAACCATTTCATAGCAAAAATCATCGAAAGCATCAAACAATCAATAGCATAAATCTATTATTATTTACTAACAAGGGGAATCAAAAGTTTAAAGTATACTTTAAAACGGGCCCCATATTCTAAAATCGTATCGCTTTTAAATTAGTTCAGTGAATACTATTTATCAAACTTCACCGTTGTGCTGTTATCGTTCAACACTCTTATACACTGACACTTTTTAAGTTTGATTTTAACAATATTGTAATAACTTATGATGCGATCATATAGCTTTTTGCTTACATTTACCTTTTTATATCTTGTCATTATATATTTTGTACTTATATTAATTTTTCACCCAGATGAAAATTAAACAATACGAAACTATTTACAAGTCATTGTAATTCATTTTGTCAAATTTATGCAATATACAATTTGTGTATTCTGTTCGTTGTGATTCAGGGCTCCAGATAAATATTTGGGCAAGGGGTATTTTACCCCCTGCTTTCTTTAGCACGGGGTATTTTACCCCTTAATTTTTTGCGGGGTATTACAATTTTTTAAAGGGTAATGGCAATCATGGGAACCACTCAGAAGGGTATTCACTTATAAACACAAACACACACTAAAGTCTTACCTTTTAAATGTACTTTGTTGTATTGTGTTCTTCTATATTTAATGCGTACATTATCCTCATGAGCTTGTTTTGAATCCAGTGAAGAATGTACATGTAGCTTATATGCTATACTTTTGCCTTATTCGATATGTTCAATTAAATCACTAGTCACTGATAGTACATTTAAATCTGATAGTTACACACTTTAATTTAGTAAAACGGGTACCTGGGATTTTAAGTGCGTATGGTACGCTTTAGAAATATTTCTATGCGTATTTCGGAAAAACTAATGCGTATTTACGCAATTACGCCCTTTATCTGGAGCCCTGAGTGATTGGTATGCAGTGATGATTTGTGTGGTAATCTTTGGTATAAAAGATGGACAATTGGTATTTTGCTTTTCTAGGAATCTGTTCATCACGTTCAGTATATTGTATAAAAACGAGTCGAATCTATCAACCATCTTCTCGATGCTTATTGTAAAAATTCTAAACAAGCCTCGGGTGTAATTTTGTATCAGTTTGTCATATTTTTCAATCTTATTCACCCAGGAGAATGTCATTTGGAATTAAAAAGATAATGAGCTATATAAGGAATTTTAAAATAATAAGTTGCCTCGACCGTATTCCTCGCCTACTATCTTTGTAGTATGTTTTGTGACAGAATTAATTCGTCTATTATTGTCAGAAACGATCTTAGCCCAGATGTTAGATCTGTTTAATAGAAATTGGTTCGTCGACCACGAACGTCGTTCACAGGCATCAACCCCAAGTTTCCTTTAACTCAGTTATATGAACAACCGTGATAAAAGCATGAAGACTTTATTTGAAAGCGTTCGAGTCAGGATCATTAGAACATATTGGCAACTTAACGTTGATATCAGAATCTGAAAACTGAGGGTCTCTTTGCGATTTCCAACCTGTTAAAAAAATAGCATCATTCCGGGAAAACCGGATTAATTGTTGCGTCATAAAATGATTGATGACGTAAAACATATTTTTATAGCATTAGAACAACAACACGAGTGTTTATAATTTCGCAGAAAAGACATTCTTAAAAAGCCCCACTATAGATAAAAATCGAGCAGTGAGTCGTAACGAAAGGTAGGGGTTGTTCCATTCTTTAAATAGGGTAAGTAAAACAAAGACCAAGTACATTACTTAACATGACCACTGTTGGCCTCATACATGTTTATGTCACTGTTTTAAGAGGCGTACGTGGTCCTGAAATCACTGCGAACCCGTAACATCTTGACTAACGGGCGTCATGAGTATAAAGGTTAGCGCCTCTACCAATTGGGCTAAGCACATAATCTCAACAAAGACGTTGAAATAACTGATATTTATATATTACGGAAACCACCGAAACGTTCCGAAATAACACTCACCCTACAGAATGGACTTTGCTGTTCTTTGATCAATCACATGTCGTTGTCGGACTATAACTGTACTACAAATGTATATGAATACGAAAAAAGTGAAAATGTAAACATTTGACCCTCCTTTTGGTTGGACATTGCACAGCTGCACGCATGATTAATTCACGTGATGTTTTTTCTTATCATTGGCTATTACTTAGGAATGTTATGTCGCTCTACATCTAAATTCTAAACAAACTGTCATATGACTGTCCATGTTTTAGGAATGGAAAGTTGATAATCTCCTACCATGTTAGTGACAAGTACACTCTAGTACTGGTACATCCACTAATGTTATTAGTTGTTACAATGACATGGTTATGGTATCATTGTTTGGTAAGTTATACTGATGCATACATTTACATCTTTTTATGTATCTTATCATTCCTTTCGCTTTGACAGAAACATTATCAGTGTGTTGGATTTTCAGAATCGTCATCTTCTTGTCGTTCGCCTCGCTACATTCCGTTATAGTGGCATTTTGATCGAAGTCATCTTAACCATGTACAGTGAACTTATGGTCGTACGTTGTTCTGCTTTGTTCTTGTTGTGTACCGCGTGTTTTGTTCTTCTTAATACATCTTTTCATGTACCGAAGGACTTATAAGTATTCAAGGCTAGTAAAATACATGTTTGTATTGTAAGTTCGACATGCTTAAGGTAATAATAAGGTGTGTAGTTATTTTCATTTTTTGTCTAAAAAAACATAAGTGAGAATAATAGGCCCGTTTCGTTCCGAAGTATTTTCGTACTTTGGATTCTGGCAGCGGAAACCTTGTCCCCCAAAATAGGATCGGTCGTTTAACCATATATAGATAACCTTATTTGTTCAGATTTATCATTCACTATGCTCCAATGTATGCTCTCGTCATCAATTCGTCTCTATATTCTTGTTCTGAATCCTTAACTGGCTGAATCAAAATAGGAATGCTACAATGCAGTCATTGCGCCGTGCCTCAGAAATATTCTAGAAAAAAATCTGTGAAAAAATAATTTAAATTAAGAGCCATTAATGCTTGTTAATGAATTAAGATTTAGTACAATGTAACTGTATTATTAAGAAGAACGAGACTAACAGCGATCCATTGTCATCTTATTAAAGATATTATGGTGATAAACGTTGTCGTTTATTGATGTCGGTGGTGTTAAAATGAATATATTACATCACAACAGCACTTTGTCTTGTTTGATATTTTGTGGTTTGATTTATCTGTTTGATGTTAAGTAAACGACATTCCCCAATTTTTCATATATATTTTATTAATTATATACTCGTATGTCCTACCAATATTAGATATTTGAATTTAACACAATACGTAAATTATCTTCTTCAACTTTATATAAACCTGATATAGAAATACACGTTAGTGCTCCATGCTGACAATTCTGAGTATACACAATTTAGTGAGTCTCGGTACAATAACTGCTAAAAAGGGTCTAAATTTGGAATGGTCAAAGCACTCTCTGTATGACTATACACTGCAAGTTAGAAATTGATCAACCACCCAAATAAAATGACATCTCAAACAATATCCAAATCTGAGCAACTCTGGATATTATTCACACTTAAGCTAGCTACCTTTATAATATCACATACGGAGTCTTTCTACAGACTCCTGCACGCTTTATATACCCTGCGCTACATGTAATAATCAATGTGATTGGCTAGTGATTAACAGTATCCTTGATTGGATAATATGAAAATAATGTCTAACAAAATAAAATAGGAATATCGTTGTCGTCTCATTGATAAATTAACACAAAATATATTTAAGAAATATAATTAATTATATACGAAATTAAGTTCAAGAGACTAATTTCTTTACACATACTTCACTATACACTACCAATTTGACAGTGGTTTAACGTCGAACCAACGTCACATATGAGACTTGGTCCTCTGTAGGATTCTAACTCACATAGAGATTAAAATTCGGAGACCACTCGAGTCCAGAGGCTCCTGTTAGATTTTTAGTTTCAGATAAAGAATGAAATTGTCTGAAAGTGTAAACAATGATATCCAGTCCGTCTTGTAAGGATCGATGTAAGTTTTAATTGATTATGTGTGCTGTGTGTTTATACATGTGCAACAGATGAGGAATGGTGTTCTTTTCAATAGTAGCTGTGATGTTTCATATGTGGCTTTTCTGGTGTAGGGATACATGGTGGCTTCTTTCATAGCCATACAGAACAACAGAGTGATACCTATTCAAAGTGAAATTTAATATTCTGGTCAAAATTGAAATGCTAAATAAAAGATGTTTGAAAAAATATGCAATAATCACAAACTGTGTGCCTTAATGGCATATTATTAGTAGACGAAATACCAACAGACATATTTGTAAAATAAAAAAAGCATATTTTATTCCTTTAATGCAAAATATTTTCTTCATTCCTTTTCGTTAATAAATTCCGATTTGTTATTCATTTCTATTAACTCATCTGATGGACTCCTACTTTCCATTCCACTTTCATCGTCTGTGTCACGTTCTAAATAGTCTCGTGTTGATATATGAATGAAAAGGATGAGAAATGACATGATTGTGTACAGTCCGGATGCGATTAAGAAAGACAGTCCAGGAAATATATCTAGTGTTGTACCATACAACGCTGTGAAAATTAGAGCTAGAAATTTTGCTATCGTCTCCCCACTTCCTAAAACGGAAAATATCTTCCCTACTTCATGTTCTTGTACTAGTTTACTAAGTAAAGATCTTGCTGGTGAATTAATTAATCCACCTAAACTGCCTATTCCTATAGCGGACCAAACCATCCAGGTATGTTTACTCCATGTAAGTATGATAAAACGGACACTTGCACAAGCTAAGCCAATCATGCTGATAACCGAGTCTGATAGTTTAATAACATTGGATAAGATCGGCAGGACAATGAGTAAAACAATGCCCATAGCTGCATTATCTGCCGCTGACAGATATCCAAACCAAGAGGTCGGCCATGACAATGGCGGTAGTTCCGTGTAAAGCAATGTAACATCAGTCAATCCTGTTCGACAAGTCTGGTGAAGAAGTAATACGAACAAAACGGCGCAGATACTTCTACGTAAATTACAGTCCCGTTTCTTTATCACTACCATTAATGAATCTTTGAAGTTCTCTGGTCGAAATATTGTCCTGCAGGGGAAGACCTCAGTGCCTTCATTTGCGGCGACTGTCTCCTTCACTGTGCTTAGAGCTACGGTTACGACCAGTGCGTTTAGAAAAGATGCAGTACAATATGTCGTTAATATATCTGTATTATCTAAAAGTAGCCCAGCTACTAATGAACCCATGAACATTCCTATAAATTGCATTGCAGCCAGTAGGCCTAATTTATTAGTACGCTCACTTGGGGTTGTAATATCGACAGTGTAACTATGTACCGCCATAGAGATCATCGAAGTCTTACCGAAACAACCATGAATTAATGAGCCGCTGAGAAAAAAGGCAACAGAAGATTCTGGAGAAATGTTGGCTGCCATGTATAATAAAACTGCGAATGTTGTGCCTATTGATGGGAGGACCATGGGCAGTTTACGACCGTATTTGTCACTCCACGCTCCACAGAATAGTCCCAATATAAGCGCCGGAAAATTTGATAGACATTTATGATAGATAATGTAATTTGTAGCTTCCTTTTGTACATCATCTTCTAAGTCGGGGGTGTGCTCTAGATTACGGCACATTTCAAGTCGATTTGGAAACATATTGAAACAGACGATCTGTGGTATATTTGGCCGCAATACTGCGTCCAACATGGCGTCTCCAACGTTGTATAACAAAAAAATAATATCGATTGGACAGCCGTACACACAGCTCCAAAATTTTATTGAGTATCGTATTGGAATGCTGTCCCCAAAATGTTTCAGACGAGAAAATATGTTGTCCATGACTTGTCAGTTCCGTGGAATGCCAAAACAAACGGTCAGGTATCTAACTGCAACACATCGACTCTTTCAATCCTCTTCGGCTCTCGAGCTAAACACAACGTAGAACTGAAAATATAGGAAATAAATGCATATCATATAAGTTTCGACTTATTAAATGTCTTTTTTTGGATTACCAGGTCCCAGTTTCACAAACAAAATTGAGTAGAAACTCAATCATTGACTCAAGTCTTTTTTTCTGTGTACAAATATTGTGTCTTTGACCAGAAATATTACCATTTGTTTCTTTATTTTACTAAGAACATGTTAAACATGCCAGCATAAAGTAGTGTGGATCTGGCATAAAGTCTCAAAACTCTATTTTCATTTGAGTCAAAAGTCAAATCCCTAATAACAGACTCAAAACTATTTTACTGAATTATACCATATCAAGAGATTATAATTTGCTTGAAATTGTGGGAAATCGTTATAAGACCATCTTTGTACCTTCTTTTAATAGACATTTGCGATTTAAGACGGTGACGGTAGTGGACATCGGATTTGGGATTAAGTTTGGGGGTCATCATTATTGATACATACTCTTGCATAGGGCTTTCTGAATTACATACAGTAAAGCAGAGAAAAGTCCGATTTTATAAATAAATTGAGTTTTAGCAAAGACCTATTTTTTGTGAAACTGGGGCCTGGTTCAATTGTAATCTGAAGTGAGGTTTCAATTTTGTGTTTTTAAACATTTCTTTCGACATTAATAATCTCATGATACAAAATTGCGTTTTATATGAGATTGTGTCAAAAACTGTGCAAAATGTAACGGTATCGTACAGTTTCACAAATAATTCGATATCGTTGTGATCTTAGCTCGTCAGATATACACGCATACTACGAAATTAGAGCTGAAAATTGAAATTCGAGTATAAGTTTCTATTATGATAAATGTGTCTAGCTAAACGCTGTGTGGTTTTCACGTCTGTCTACACGGTACAGTCAGTGTAGATCCATTTAATCCAAACCAGTTCGGACTGACATAAATGTTTGGAATAAAGAGGATTTCGGATTAGAAAGATTTCAGACATTAAAATCGAAACCAGCTTACGTGTTCATTTTAGATAGAATTCCGAATAAGAAAGTTGGGATTAAAGAGGTTTTACTGTATTTGGTATGTCCTTATTCCATAAGTACTTGGCGAGTAAGTTTATCTTTCTGAATGATATTAGTTTTGTGCTCCTCGTCTTAATTTTGCATATAACATATTGAACTGAATTATGTTGATCACATATCAGTATCCGGGGACCCGGGGACCGAGTAAAACAACACTTTAAAGAACCACATTTATATTGGCGTTAACAGCCTAGACACAGAATGTAATATAGAAAAATACAGAAGAGAAATAAAAAGTGACAACTTATCAATAATCTATAAGTTCAGACACGTGTCGTGTATATAATCAGATGTTTCGTGTGGGTACAGAAAGGGGGCTTATAGTCCTTAAGTCGACAAGGACCTAGTCTGTTCCAAGTACAATTTACAAAATGTATTGAGTCTCCAATCACAGTTATGTATAGGAACAATCTGCGATCTATCTCGATGTATGAAGTACATTGTAACTGTTCTAGACCCATTAACAACAGTTTTAAAGCAATCATTGCCGTAATCAGCAGCATAGAGCTCTGTTTACTGTGTAGCTCAGCACAGCTCAAATAATCTACAAAGGAGTTTCAATTAGATCTTGTATTATTTTTTACAAGTGCCTACGGGAACTATCTATTGACTAAATGACTGTACTTTCTATAGAATGAGGAGTAAGGAGATGGAATAATTGTAAATAAATTGAAAAAACTGGAAATTATTACTTATAAAAATGAAACAGCTCCGATAAATATTGATAGATTATGAACTTGAATTGTTTCTCATAATTGTTATTTAGATTTTACTTTATGTTATTGATTATACTAAATAGTAAGAAATTATTTATCAACATTACCACATTACCCTCATTTTTGGTTCACTTCATTCAACAATTGTTAGATACTTATTGAATATACTTTTAACATTTATATTTTGTATCTATATTTGAACTATTTGCATTTATGCACGTATCTGAACATTGTATACATATGCTAGAATAGTCAATGCATTATACAGTTGAGTCTCATTAACAGCGTCAACCACTACTGCTTTTAGGTGTTTAAATAAAAGTATCTGCTTCATTTTTTCACCGGTGGTCAAACGTCGCACCAATAGTCTGGGTCATATGGAGACCTTTAATCTTTAACGATGAAGGAAGTCCCCATGTGTATATTTGGACAGAGCTCGCTGCACACTTCTCAGATGTGAACTTTCTCTGGTCCTGAGTGGTTGATCTCTCAACCATGATCACCCTGCTCCAGTCTTAAATATCCTTATTTGACTTATTTAATATGATTTATATTCAGCTGTATTTCGCAGAGGAATTGTGCATGATGTTGATTACGACACATGTACAAGGTCATTTTAGTTATTATTCAAACGGCTTCGCTGAACTGATCGAATGACCGCCCGTTATTCTGAATCGGGATTTACTTCATTAACACGGGAAAAACACTGGATGGTTGATATTTAATGTTTTAAATAAAATCAAATGAGGACTGTGTAACTCAATATAAAGCTTGTCAAAACAATCACAGAAATGTAATCAATACATTGTTAAAACATTTAAGCGAGACATCTAACAAACATTTTTTTCTACTGTAGACGATTACTCCAGAAAATAATATGCCTTAAAGCACTGGTGCTGTATTATGTTGATTTGTGTGTTAAGTGTTCCTTTAGCGTGTTTCTAGTTAACGTCCTTAGAGTTCCATTGTATACCTCCCTAGAGACACGGAACCTTATTCCGTACTGGTATGTATTCACACGTTCGTCTTGTTATAGCCATAGCTTGTTAACAAAGAATAAAGCGTCAGATTCAATTGGCTTTGAAGATTCATTCATTTTCCACCGATGCCAATCTAATTTGTAATTGAAGCTTTACGATTAAGCTGTGGGCGATTATATATCTTGAAATTATCACAATTGCTATGTTTCTTGTCTAGGATATAAATGTGTTGACGAGATTTGAGGTTAAGAAATGATTCCGCTTATGTTTAGTTTTTATTTGTTCACACAATATACTGAATTTAAAATAGTTTTGCATCACATAAGAGTGTTTCTTGAGAGTTACATAACATATTCCATTGTCAACATAAAATGTACCATAGGCGATATAAATTATTTGGCTGACAACATGGAATCGAGGCATCCAATACTTAAAGTCGAGCCTTAAAAGAAATACTAACTTTTCCATCACCCATTCATCCCTTGTAATTTACTAAAACTTGATTATGATGTTCTTAAAGCTACAACGTGTTTACGTAGCTTAGATGAACAATAATATTATGCTATTAGTGGAGCCGCCAACAATGTAACTTTCATCAGGAGATGCCAAAGAGCACAAGTAATTCAGCTACACAATATCTATGGGACATCCATGATTCAATTGACGGTCTTACTCTGAAGTAAATGACAATCTGACAATAGATTTTAAAAGATCCATTTCCTTGTTTAAATAATTTACACTTCGCAATAGTAACATTATCTTTCGGTAATGAATGCTCTTACTGAGGTGTCAGGTCCAACCATATGCTGTCAAGATGCTTCGTGGCCATAGTGTGATAACATACTGTAACAAAGAATTAATTCGATTTCTGTGGACGGCAATGCGGCTAATTAAATTTCTTGTAACTCTTAGATGACACTCGTCAATTTTCATTAAATAAATATTTGGCAAAGCTATGCCAATTAAGAAAGACTATTGTGTGACTTCAAGGTAAGATAATCGCAGGCTTACTGGCTTGGTAGGTTTAAAACAAAGTGACAGATACTGTCTCAAGGGGTTTTGATGTTCTAGGGTGTATTTTGTTTGCAAGTGACTTATTACAAGCAAATTCGGAAGGACACTCCGGTGATAATCAAGGTAAACATATTACACTGCAAAACAGAGCATTCGGGAGAGATGGACATTTGACAATGATAATGCCCATAAGTCAAAGTTTCCATTACGTAATAGAAATAAGTATTTGACAGATATCTAGTACTAATATTGTTTTATCTGGACTGGACTGGACTGGAATTGGTTCTGAGTTCTTTCTAATGTTTTGCTGATATCTACATAATACGCTGTTATGGATAGTAAACATTTCTGGTGGCGCGCTTGCTATATTCGCAGCATTTATTATGTATAAGTACCAACATACTAGCTGGATGTTACACAGCAAACATAATTACTATATGTAAATGCGTGATTCATGTATTTGAAAACCAATGAAGTGTAAGACATAAGTTGCTCAGAAACCCCCGCTTAAATAAAATAACTCTACCAATCCTTAGATTTAGGTCTGTTCTTAAAATAGAGTCGTGTGACCTAAGCAAGGAGAAAGTCCTTAAACTCTCGGTACAGTTCCGTTTATACACATGAGTAAAGAGTTTGTTACAGTATAATGCCTTTTACCGGTCTTTGTAAAGCTGCCTTAATTGGCATCAAGTTTAGTTCCTAATCATTCGTGTGTAACTTGAGTTTCGTATAATTCAACATCATAAGTACGAGTATTGTTATGTAGCTTCTCTGTTGTTTACTCAAAGGGGAACACAGCATACAGCCATACACCATACAATATGTATTGGTTACGATTTGTTTGTACACTGTACTAAACAAGGTGCAAGTATAAGCTAGTAGTGAAATGGTCAATCGTGAGTAACGCCCATCTTTGTACAAAAGCCAATCTTACGTGCACTTTTATGCAAAATATAATAGAACATATCTTTATTTTGTCTTAATTTAAGATGTTTTTGTAATGACCCTGTTGTTGTAGCTTTCAACGGGGCCTCCTTGACCGAGTTGTTCAATCAGAACTCCTCGGCGTTTGTCGAAAGAATAGTGCTTCAGACATAATAGAAGGCCGCCATTCTGTTGTTGTTGTTGTTGTTCACGGGCTACTTGGAAACAACTTTTTTCTCTTTCAATGCCCATTTTATCAATCGCGAACAATAAACACGTTTGAAAGTCTGTGATTATGATAATGATTCTTAAACGAGTACCTGGTGTTGAAAAAGTGACCGGAAACCGCATACTAAAGTAACCAAACTGTGTGTAACCCTACACTTATGTACTAGGCATATTTCTTAGTTACGGAAAGTAGTAACGATTACGAGTGGTTATGTTCTCTGACATAGTTTGACATGCTGGGCCTTTAAAGAGATTAAAGTTATACATTGGCAGAACAATTATATGTATGTGATATGAATCATACACAAGAATCTAAATTTAAATAATGAGTATCGGAAGCGACCTGTAAATATTGCTGAGTAACTACAAAAAAATGAGACAACTTTTCAGTGAAAAATCCGGCATAGTTTCTTCTTTTCCAAAGTTAAATACTAGTACAGTGTTGGTAACATTTTTTTGTTAGAACGAACAGGTTATGTTCGAATTGAGTAAACGCTGCTTGAATAGTAAAACAGTGGAATATTTAATGTAAGGGATAACTCCATTCTGATAACTTGTAACCATTCTTTTTGCTAAATTACAGACACAGTTTTTGTAAAATTTCGTTTGAATAAATACTATAAAGTTATGAAAATAATGTGATTTTACACGTTAAGAAATTCTGGTAGAGCATATCTAGTCAGATAATCTTTATTCACGTTAATCTATGTATAAAGTGGAATCAAGTGAGCGTACAGCTACTTATTAATATAATCAGAACAATAGTTGGATTTAATGCTTTAGTAGATGCTGGAAGCGACAATCGCATCATTTTTTTCTTTGAAATCCAGCAAACCATGAAGCGTGTTAGCAGTTTTCTACGGGCTAAAGTCCCAGAGTAATTAAGTAAATTGAGAATACTGACGATTGTTGCTTGATGATATTCTCGATTAAACCACGAATGAAAATTAGATTCAAAACAGTGTGCACAACGTTCGTCAGCGATAAAAGCAAAGATATTACGATTCATGCCCGTAGGAAGCAATTTCAGATTGATGGGGATAATTTAAGATTTTTTCAGGGGGATCAGTTCTCGCCAATTTTGATGACCATTACAGTCGAAATTATTGGGAGCTTGCCCTCCCCTTACGCCCCCCCCCCCTCCTTTTGGCCCTTTTATTAGAACGCCACTCTGATATTATGACAGATATGATTTAAACAATATGAAATTGTGAATAAGTTTAATCAAAGTTATGAAGGATCTGCTGTTTTTCGGAACTATATAAGGTAGTCAAACGCTGAATTTCTTAGTAGGGTGAGGTGTTGGGTTGATTTCTGGAAACCGAGCGATAGTTCGTGCATGAATTTTGACGCACACCAAAGTACTGCGCTTTTCTACACCAGCTATGCAATTTTAAAAATTGTTCCCGTTCCAGACGCTTTCAGTACTTTGAATTATGTATCTCCATCTGATCACCAAAAGTAGTTCAGCAATTGGCATAATTTATTTAGTCTGCATTACTTGCCCCTTTATATACTCTACTTATGCAGAATGTAATATCTCATACATAAAGGCATGCTCGAAGTTATACGTTATAAGCATAATCGATTAAAATTCCCGATGAGCCACTTTTTTAAATATCTGGTTGACTCACAGTTACAATCGCATCGTCCATGAATTCAATGATGACTTCTATATGTTTACAATAGAAGTTAGGAACCAGACCAAATTAGATATACAGCACGTGAAATATCACGTCACCCTTTATTACTAGTTTGGGTAATCCTGAACATTTCATTTGCTAATGGTGATGACTGAATCTATTAATTAATAGTTGATAGGTAAGTAAAGCATACAGGCATCGCTCTGTAATGTTGTTGTGTCGCATAATATCTGAAATGCTATTTGAAGTTCAATTTGGTTGTAGCATAGCCGATTATGGTGAATTTGTTAACATTTAGGGTATATTCTATTTGATTAGTGTAGGGTATGATATTCCCATGTGCTTGTGAACTATGTACATGAATTTATTCATTTGTCAAATACTCATATCATGTAAATATGTTATACTCTCCGTAATGGAGGATTGAAACGAGAAATGTGTCCGTAGAACACGCATGCCCCCGCCATTTCACACGGGACACAGAAATGAGTGTTATGTGGCAAATATGTGAATACAACATAGAGCAGGTTGCTTGGGAATGCTGCCCATAGTGGGAGGTAAAGATCACCTAAGGGTGGTAAACACACAACTACATGTACTTTCACTATTTCAATATAAGGAATGAACGTAAATATATAGGTGTCCACTGTGACTTTGACCTTTGAGTAAGCGACACAGTTTTTGCTCATGACATGTCGTCTTGATATAATGAACATTTGTGCCAAATTATTTAAAAATCCAATCATGCATGACAAAGTTATGAGCCCACACACACCAACGGACAGGGTAAACACTATATGCCATCCGCCATTTCATGGCGGGGGCATAAAATATATACAGTCAATATCTTTTATGAAAAAGCAACTTCATACAAAAACATAAGCCAATATGCTTCATGTAATTCCTCTACATTAAACGTTTAGTTATAGTTTTTTTTGTTACGACTGTTTTGTATTGCGATTCGTTTGCGATTTTGCATAGCCATCATTGAAAAATTGCGGAAGGTAAATGGAAGCTCTTCGGTATGCAAGAAAATTAAAACCGACCGACTTTTGAGAAATGGTCTTAAAGTCCCATTAGCTTTTTGCTATAAAAAAATATATGCAAAAAAACAAACAGTAGCTGATATTATCCCAAGATAATAATTACCGACGAAACGAGCCTTTTTTCTTCTAAAAACACTAAATACGCTTTGTATTTTGCTTTTGCAAACTTGAAATATATAGAGCGCGTGACGTCACTTCATGCCGTGTGCATAATATGATTATGGGAGAACACAGTAAATAGTATTTTTTTCAATGATATTGAAAAAAATACGATAGTGGTTTTGGAAACATTTTTTTCTTGCTAAAATGTATGCACGAGAGGAAAACACACCGGATTCCTCTGTTATAGAACAAACAGAAACTATTACGACCGACACATGTATATGCTTATGGGACTTTAACATTGTGTTCGTATCGAACAACAAAAACTAAATGCGAGACTTGATTCTGGTGAAAGAAATAGTCCTTTAAATTGACGCAAAATTGGTCATAGCTTTTTAATGTTTGTGAACCTCCGAAGCGTGAATGAAATCGTGTTTTGTATAATGAGATTAACTTTTAAAATATCACTTTTGACACGCATCCTTGTTATAACGTCTTTGAAGTTCTGAGTTCAAATAGTACAACAATGCATGTTGTGTGGTGTGTGCAGGAATAAACGCACGATAGTTTCACGTACTAATTTACAAAACATATCGGTTGAAACTAAAGGGTGCAATACATCACTTCTCTGGGTATAAGTTAAACAACGTTAATCATCCATTATTTCTTGCCTGATATAGACATCGACCGTCATAGTAATAAATTGTAGTATGGTTCTCTTTATGGCGCTTACTTAATTATAACGCCCACAGGAGACAATGCATATGACTAACAACTTATCTATGAAAAATTGATAAAACAACCGCCCTTCTTGAAGTTGTATACAATGAGATTCCATACATATTGAAAATACTCGCCGACAACCCTTTGTTAACAGTATATGAAACATTTTCCCATTAAAGGGACATGGATTCTCCATATCTAAAATGTAGAAGGCGTATCAATTTCCAGCCTTAACGATGGATAAAGACCCTGAGGGTACGACTTGGTAAACCCAACTTTAATGGCTAATGATATTACCTACTAAAATCTACAAAATGTATATTCGACACAAATGTTAATGCCTCTATCTTTGTGTTTTCTTTTCGTCTTTTCAAGAAGGGTGGACATCGGTAACAAAATTAGAAAACACTCGTAAATGCGCCCATTGTTAAATAGTCGATAACTGTGGCGCCTTTCCTGATCATCTAATCATTCTCGTAGCGTTATTCAAGTCGTGTCCACAAAGTTTGTGTATTTACTTAAATTAAATGATTGTAATAAGCAAGTACCAAGTTAAATATATCTATATTGACTTATTATAAACATATATACAGACTCATTAAACAACAAGACTGCCATCCGGCCCTAAATCGCTTACCAGAAAAAAACATTTTCTTTTTTCCCTATATGAGCCTATGTAAAATCAAGTGACCCTGGGACGGAGCCAATGTTTACCCCATGGCAATAATGTGAACAAACTTGGTAGAGGTCCACTAGACAATGCTACACACCAAGTATCTAAGCTCTACGTCCCATGGTTCAGACAAGAATGTTTTCCTATTGGTTGCTATGGTAACCAGAGTTTTTAATGAAATTAAATTTTTTGAACATATTTGGTGGGCTTTATGGAAGGAACATCTCTGTAAAGTTTCACTGAAATTGGCCAACTGCTTATGGAGGAGATGTTGTTTAAAGTAATTGTTCACGCACTGACGGGCGGACGGACGTTCTTACGAGAGCTACATAAAGGGGTTTTTCCTTCTATATTCCTTTACTATTTTTCAACCCCACAAGAGTATTTTATTAACCCCACAAGAGACCAATTCACCCCTAAACGGTGGTTTGGACATACTGTAACCATATAATGTCGATTTGTACTAACCCTAGCCCCACGACCTACCTCTGGTATGTACGGACGTCCGGCGTACGGACGGACGACGGACATTATGCGATCACAATAGCTCACCTAGAGCACTTTGTAGTCTGGTACTGTCAAAGAATAAAAGAGAATGTTTGCAGTCACGGGCCTAAATAAATAAAAAGCTACTAATTTTGTCAATGGTCAAAAGTAATCTGAGCTCAGAATGAAAACGGCGGAACACTTCTTAAGAATATGTTTCGTGCACGACACCCCACCCAGAAAAAGCTAACAAGAGTATTTCCTGAAGACGAAAAACACATAACAGCAGTGTTAAACATTAAGACCCCACAATATGTCATTTAAGGGTCTTTTTTATTTCTATGTGTGTTTGTTAATTTTGCTAAGCTTACACATGACACTTATAAAACATGTCATGAAATAAAATGATTATCTATTTTTTTTATATTGTTTATAGATAATGAAACAATATTTTATTGTTTATAAAAGGTACATAAAATCATGATTTTGGCGACATTTTGTATGGTCGCTAATTTTACATGTTCGTTGATTGTTTGACACGTATCTCAACTTAAGTCATCAACAACGTGAAATCATCAATATTTCCATATAGTCAAGACGGATGGACATTGTCATAAATAATTGCAAAAATTGGTTGTACTGTTTATACACCAGTTAATATGACTACAGTTTATTTGTGAATATTTATTCCGGGATGGAAATAAATATTTGCCAGGCGCGTAGCTGCCTATACGCGAGTACGCGGCTGAATCCACATTATTCTGACACAAAAAAAAAATCAGGATTTTTTTAAAATCACAAAAATCTACTTCATTAATGTATAAACCCTTGACGCCTTAATGTATTCTATTTGTCCATATTCTTTATGGTACCAAAACTGACTTCTTGAGAACTACATTAATGACCCTGAAATCGCCTAGAATGCACCAGATTGCACCATTATTCTCAAAATTGTCCGGGGGAGCATGCCCCCGGACCCCCTAGCTTAATCCTGAATCCACATCCATCGAGGGCTAGCTACGCGCCTGTTTGCAACAGTTATTGAGGGTTGTGGTGGATGTGACAGATAAGTCTATATAAGACTGGTGACATAGTGCAATGACACTCTGTCTATGCATAAATTCTGAAATATAATTATATTTAGTGGAATCATGACCAGCTAAATTAATACTGATTTCAGTAGTGAAAATACATTCAATGTATGGTAAACTAAAATATATATAGCTTTAACGTAATGCAATGTGTTTATATGTAGAATATAATCAATATATATAATCTTGAATATTTGTCTTTTGTACATTCTTATTTGCAAGTGAAATGTACATGGGTTGTAATTGGGACATACAAAAGTCTTATTGAAGATCCAAGTATTATAGTCGAAAATCGATTTTCTGATCAGTTGAGATAACAGATCTGATCCGTTACACTTGATTGACTTTATTGTTTTATGACCCCTAATAAAGTCAGTATAACGCAAGCAAGGAGGGTAACTATCGGTAGACTGTATTTGAACCCTGATTTGCAGTTGTTTCCCTTGAAAATTGATCAGACATCCGATAAGACCGTGTCTGCTAAAGTTAGACATGGATTTTTTAACAGACGTAATATATTCACTGATGACAACTTGACAAGGATGATTTTTACCGATCATAATGCCACCCCTACAATATTGCCTCTACCAAACCCATTTAGCCATAACCATTATGGCAAATACCAAGCTTGGAGGAATGCAGTCAAAACGTGTGACTAACATGACCTCGTTAGCTCTGTGGATCGTATCGAATATTAGACTAGAAAGCGTAAGTGAACGTTTGTCCATTATCACAGACCGGATAACGTCTGCTTCCTCTGTGGCACTTAGGCAAATACTAACAGTTCGCTTAACCTAAATATCACACGGAGAAGATTGCCGATAGCCATGAATTTCTAACTCCATTCAAATAAATGTCCACGATTTACATCTATTTTCTCAAAACAACTACAGTTTCTCGAAAATGGTGTTATTCACTGAATTGACGTAGACGACTTACAATAAATCCAGTTATGAACAACGAAGGCGTCGATAGATAATATGATAATGTCAAAATGTAGATTGTTCAAGAGTTGTCGGTAGATTATGACCATACGTTGTGTTATTATATTCTCCTCTAGAGAATACTCGAAGTTAGTTACACGCGTACAATAATTGTGTTTATCTCCACTGGGATTTATGTCCTATCAACTCCTGTTGGTTGAATGTTTACAGAAATAAACGCAATAGCCCACTTTCTCATATTTTCTTTAAAATGTTTGAATGTTTTATGCAGAGAGTCAGATAGAGTTTTGAACCTACGTTTAAGGATGCATTTATCTTGCATGTTGCTCGCTGATGCATTATTATTTTACTCCCACTGAAAGCGAATTAATCAACTTCTTGTATTTCATGATTCTATCATTTCAGAAGGTATAATGGTGATATTGTGATTCAAATTATATTGAAATACGTTGATGCGCATTATATAATTACATAATGAATTGCTGTAAAAATCATTTGAATCGTGCCAAACCTCCTTTTATGGTGCAAGCTAATTATGCATTTGTTGATTGTTATTACAAATATTCTAGCTGTATGACATAGCAACACGTGACTGAACACGTGACTGAAGCGATGGAACTATTGAGTTAATGCAATACATCTGCGTCTCCAACTAGTTTCCTATTACGAGATTGCTAACAAGTTTCCATTAGGCGTCAATGCAAATAATTAATGTAATCAAATATCCTAAGAATCGTTTCAGCATGTCAAAGAACGTCCGGTTCTTGTACCGCTTTTAAAGCATTAAAATAAGTATGTTGCTACTGCAGTTGTCATTGTCATCAATTATGAGTGTGCATATGAATATAGAATTACGAACTTTCACAGCACCAAGCAAAGACCAAACTGTGTACAAGTGTTCTTTTTGAACATCTAACGTCGTGCATTTTTAACAACTGATAATATAAATGATGTCTAAGCAACTTTTACATGCATCTTGTGTTCATTTATTTCCTGTCGTAGTTGATTGAATATTGGGCGGTTTGTCATACTGCATACCCTATAGATATAAAATGGTACGGATCGCTCATCAAACGAGTTTTTGAACTTTTGATAGCGACTAGGGGCAGCATGAAAGCAAATCAAATGAATTTTGTATTGTGATGTATAACACATTATATTTGGACACTTCTTAAAGACTTTTCATTATATGAGTGAATGAGGTTTATTATATTGAATGTGATATAAATGTTTGTGTTGGTATATTTTCTGGTGCACACAATCTGATTCTTTACAAAAGTTGACACATCTCTCCAATTCTACTCATCGCTTGTTCATTTTATATAGTCACTTCTTCTGTGTGATTTCTGAACATGGAGACTGATCCGTTGTTTTCTACACAAAGTTCTCTTCTGGGAATTGGTCTTATTAGCCTTTCTTCATAAAACAAAACATTTGACCAAAATATATTTTTTAAAGCCCCATAAGCTTTTTGCTATAAAAAATATATGCAAAAATCAAACAAGTGTTGATATTATCCCAAGATAATCATTACCGACGAAACAAGACATTTTTCTTCTAAAAACACTCATTTCACTGTGATGTTCGCTTTTGTAAACTTGAAATATGTACAGCGCGTGACGTCACTTTACTACGTGTGCATAGCATGACTGCGGGAAAACTCACGTGTTCTATAAATAGTATTTATTTCAATGATATTGAAAAAAATACGATGGTAGTTTCGGAAAGATTTTTTCTTGCTATAAAGTATGCACGGGAGGAAAACACACCGGATTCCTCTGTTATAGAACAAACAGAAACAATTAAGACCAATACATTTATAAGCTTATGGGACCCTTAACAGACCCTTAGGATACAAACTTTTAATGCCAATGAACAAAAGTGGAACCTGATCCTTATACACTGTGATATTCAAACATAATTGATAAAATATTAATTTTCAACTTTACAACATTGTCAAATGCTTGACCAGGATCTTTATATCATAAAGGTATATGCTATTATTAACTAAAACTCTCCCTTGTCTATGATCATATAGTATTTTAATTTGATGTTTAGACAATCCAACATTACACAATTAAGAAAAAGTTCATGGTGAATGATTCATAAATTTTTCATGAAAATATACTCGAGTTTCATGGTTCAAAAATGAATGATTGTATTAGGGTTTGTAATCCTGAAGCTCCCTGGTCAAGTAGTTACGGTCTCTCAGTAGTAAGGAACAAGCCCTTCACAGGTGGGAGTTCGAATCACATCCAGCATATGATAGAATTCACAACTGAGGAAGCTGTCCAGCTAGCTTACGGAAGGTCGGTGGTTCTTGAACACCCAGACCTACGCTGTGGTTTTCTTCCATTGTAAAAGCTGGTTATGTCGCCAAATGGTCCTGACCGTTGGTGCGATGTTAAACCATTAGACGTCATATTCTTTTTGAGCAATATAGAAAAAAAATCTTAGCCACGCAGAAGCGGTATAGCGAAAGTGCGAATATGAGGTCATATTCGCGAATAAGACATCGGTTTTACGAATATGACATTTTAATGCGATTGTATCTAGTTATTTGAAGTCATGTTTCGAAGTGAAAAAGATGACGCACAAAATATGAAATGCAATTTGAGATTTGGTTGATAAACAATCGACATTAATTCAGATAGCAACTTCTAAAAGCGGCAACTGAGGTAAAATATTAAATTCAAAATTGCATTAATTGTTCCTAAATTGTGAATACACCATTGGTTATGGAAACACCAAGCAAAATACACGATTGGTATCTTTATAAAAACGCAATGAAAAATGAATAATCCTTTAATGTTAAATGTTCGTAATATTACTAAGAAAGCAACAAACTCATTTTGTCTCGGTAACAAAGCAATAACTAGAATTTTATTACATTCGACTCCATATTGTTTGTAATAAACCAAATGATACTTTTGTTTAAACTCTGATCATTTTCACAGCATAATAACAATTTCTCTTTGGTCCTCGGAGAATCCAACAGAATTGTTATTGTACGAAACTCTTTATCGTAGGTAAGGGAATGTTCCAGACAAATAAACATCAAAACATCTTAATTTCAAATCTCAAAACAATAGTATCTGTCAAATTACTTCCTATGAACTAATACAAACTGTCAACAAGTTAGTTTATGTGTTAAACAGTTGTTCTAGAGTCTATACATTTTATTAGCGACTGATAAAATAAGACGCTGTGGAAGCTTAATAGTATCAACTTATTTTGTTACTGAATAATAATAATACTTTCTAGCATAACGTTGTGTCTAGATTGAGCAAAGGTGTTTAATTTCAATAATTGAAAAATACATAAACATTTTGAGTGTTTTTTTTCTCTCCAAGATAAGTAATGTTCTTTCATATTACTTCGGATTCGAAATAAATTTATATGACATAATTCATTTGATACGCAGGTGAAATATGCATCAAATACCTTCCAATTTAAACATCTAAACACAGCAGTAAAACGGAACCATTCCCAACCAATCACGTTTTGACATTTATGATTGATTCATTAGTGCTTGATTCACAAATCAAATGCGGAAGAGAAAAGTTTGACGTCATTTTGTTTATTTTCAAGTTCAATGTCTTCGTTAGCCGTGTATTCAATAACATGTACGCTCCTTCCGGGTTGAATGTTTTCGCACGAAAATACCAAGGGCAGTACAAAATAGAAATTATTTTCAAATACGCTAGTAGTATCTAGTCATTTTTTTTGTTTAGATAAGTTATGTTCTGATGAAAAATATGCGATAAAGGTATTTATAAATACGAGTCTTATGGCATTGTTTGGCACTTTTACTATATTTTGGGCTGATGTGTAGGCAGCTGCGTATTCTGCGTACTGGTAGCTATACGTCTGCATCGTTATGTACTTTGTAATTTGTTTAATACAATGTAATTTATTTTGTAGATTTTTTAAATATCTAAACACAGCAGTAATAACAACATAACATTTACCGATATCGATGCCAATTTGTATTTATATATTGATCAGTTCACCACAACCGTAGAATAAAGCTTTAATTCATTTGAATTTTCACAATTACAGTAGAAATAATCTACTAAAACACATCGGTATTTCCCCAAACAAATAATATCTAGAACAAAAAATCTTGAAATAAAGTCAAGTCAAGATATCTATTAACACAAACATAAAACATGTTTGTCGACAAATTAATAATTACATTGAAAAAAAAGTAACAATCACACCACTGTGTATATGAGCGATTAATTATCGGGCCTGGTTCATGACCTGAATTCTGACCATCAGATCTAATTCGTCCTATTGTCTGTTTTATATATAATACTGATGGAACGATACATTCCGTGAATAGTTAATAAAGAATTTATCGGATCTATTTGAATAATTGTATCAAAATGGGGATCTTCATTTGACGACCTAAGCGGACACAAATAGTTTATAATGGCCGTATCAAGCGGGTGACAGGAAGAGTTCATGACGGGGTGGGTTCATGACGGGGTGGGTTCAATCTAAGGCTTTACATTGTTAATATATACTACTCAAAATTTGATAAGGATCACTTTTTATTCTGTATGGCATTTTCGTCATACTTTGAGGAAAATGCGCTAAAGTGCTAACTTTCGTGTTTAGTATCGATAGTGATGTCCTCGTGCGTCACATACAGCCTGACATCAACTCCTCATATTTTTGATGAGCCGTCCAATCTTAAATTGTGGAGTTTGAGCCCATTCTTCCGGAAGTGCCTGTCTGAGATGTCTGATGGATGTTGGCTGGACAGGACGCTCGGATATCGCTCTCTGCAGCCTATCACAAACATGTTCGATGGGAATTAGGTCGGGAGATCGAGCGGGCCAGTCCATTCAAGTAATAGTTTCCCTTTCAAGGTATTGATTGGTGTCAGTGGCCCTATGAACACGAGCATTATCGTCCATGAAAATGAACTCGTGATCAATAACACCAGCGTATGGACGAACATGAACTTCCAAGATATCATTTACGTGTCATTTACAACGGCTTGTAGGGCCATTTTTTGACCGCAGCATGTCAGAGAGCATCTAAAATGGGCTCATGGCCATGTTAGATTGACCCTATAAGACTGCACCCCTGTATTATTCTCTAACGGGTCCAGGTTCTGTGTCGACTTCACAGATAGATGTGCTAGATTTTGGAGAAGGGGAAATGAACGCTTTGAGCCAGTTTGAATTGCTGTACATGACCGCTATGGTGCTGGCTAGGTTTTGGTATGGGCAGGCATTAGCGTCCAGGGACAAAACAAACCTACTAGTCGTTGAAAATGGCACTCTCACAGCTGTGAGGTACGTAAATGAGATCTTTGGAGTTCATGTTCGCCAAAATGCAGGTGCTATTGGTCCGAACTTTATATTCATGAACGATAATGTCCGTGCTTATAGGGTCACTGACACCTAACAGTATCCTGAACAGGGTAAAATTTGCTCAAATGGACTTGCCCGCTCGATCTCCCGACTTAAATCCCATCGAACACGTCTGGGATACGCTACAGAGAGCGATATATGGCCGTCCTGCCCAGCCAACAACCACCAGATAGCTCAGAGAAGCACTTCCGGAAGAATGGGCTCGAGTCCCACAATTTACGATTTTACGGCTCTTTAGAAGCATGAGGAGTTGATGTCAGGCTGATTTTGACGCACGAGGACAAAAGTCTTGATACCAAAAACAAAAGTTAGCACTTTCGCGCATTTTCCTCAAAGTTTGCATTCCCCACACATACCCATAAAATGTCTAATTTTGACCCTGTCCTAATTTCGACGCTCGTTACGCTCGAATGATTTAATGAATTGATTATATGTTGCACTCATGATATGCAGGTATCTTTGAAATAACCAAAAATCATATTTTATGTATGTAATCCAAAATTGACGATAATGTCATACAGAATAGTGATCCTTATCAAATTTTGAGTAGTATATATATTTTATTCTATTTTTGGGTTCTGAATTTGAATTGCCAATGTTCAAGCGTTTGGAAGTATTCAAATGCTTTATTCTATCTATCGTGTAACCTGTATAACTAAGGTATGCCTTTTAATTAATAGTTCATTGATAAATTCTTTTATCATTCTGGATTATTTTGTAAAATTTCTCACTTATCAATTATTCAGCCAATTTTTTCTAACGATACATTCATTCTTAATCTGCTTTGTGTCTTCTATTATTCCGTCTGTCGGTGTAAATATTCATGCTCTGTTACAGTCTGTTTAAAAGTGTGTGCCACGACCACTAAACAAAATATCCTTATATACGAATTAATAGAAACCGTAGATATTGGAGAAGGAATATAGATGGAATCAATGATAGCATAAAAAACTAATTCGACCTAAAATAGCAAATAAACTTAATGAAATACAGGTATATACCTATGTACAAAGTCGAAGAAATAATACGGGCTAATTTTTAAAAACTTGACACAGTTTGAACATCGAATCTTTTAGGTTGATTTACTTAACACAGAATGTGACGAATTAATGTTAGAAATCAACCCAGGGTCTGGTAGCAATTGAAGAAAATGTGGAACAAAAAGAAGGGACTTAGAAAACAGGAATCAATATAATTATAAAAATAATTAAAGGAAAAGATATAAAGTTTGAAAGAATCCGGGATATTTTTTTCTCTTAATTATTAAATGCTGGTACCGTGAATTTAAACATTTCACTATACATATGGCATAAAGACAAAAATCTTTTCCGTTCTACAAAAAATACCATATCTCTTTTGTTTGTAATCGTCCATGAATATTGAACCATTGGAAAGAAGACGCTACTGGTCATTCATAGGTAATACTTTATTGAATGAAATACAAAATAAAAAAGGCTAAGGTTCAGAGATATAGCTTTTCTGTTGTTTGTTTTTTTAAATAATCACAGAAACCCAAACCGGACAATACTGTTGTCCTAAAGTATACTCGTACATGTATATAGAATGTTATGTTGATATACAATGTAGTTACGTAGTCATAACATTTATAAATGTATACCACGACAATATCTTATTTCGTTATTATCCAATCTTATTAAATTAGAACTTATTAGACTGACGCATGAAAACTTCGATGTTATAAAAAATACCTTCTTTCATCGCATTTTATACTAGTATCTATAAAATATTGTTAATATTGCGCATATAGCAATTGCGCTTGAATTATCGTTATTCCTTTTACCTCTTATGATGCAGTCTCTGTTCTAAATGCCAATGTAGTTTATCGACAAACGATTAAATCTACATTTTGCAGTTTTTACGAACTGAGAGAAGCCCTTAGGAGTGGAGTCTAATTGTTCCAATCCATCAAGTTAACTTCTGATTAAAACATTGACGAAGCAGCACCCGAACGTTTCAATTTATCGCTTACCACGAACAACTGTATTGTTATCTTAACATCAGCCAATCAGTTTTACCAACATTGACCATTCTTCGTATATCTTAGTGTTAATTTTGAACTTTTTCGGAAATTAGTTACCTAATTGAAAGGTGTGTAAACAAGAAAGCGTGAGCGCTTATTTCTTAAAATACCTGAATAAACTCAAACCGACTATGTGTCGGTTCATCTATCGCCAACACATTGATCACGATAAGTAAAGTGGCTGAAAGAAATTCTTCATGAATGAGTAAGCTTCTACATGGATTAGATAAAACATCAATTTCCAAATATGGAGCCATCTGAATACAGAGCAAACACTAATGTTAATTATCATAATCCCGAAAATGGTCAGAGTTCAGACATATCTACAATTGGCTCAATCATCTGAAAATGAATAATTACATTCACGTCTTCGTCAATGCTTTAATTAGAACTTAAACAATTTACTATCCATGAAAGAAGTATCTTAAAGTAATTCGACAGCCACTATATCAGATTTAGAAAAAAACACGGTTTATAGGAATTTGTAGAGTTATCATCCTAAATGTGTTTTGAATTAATATTATGCTAGCAATAAAAGTATATTCTTTGTAATTAAAATACTCATAAGAATACTGTAAAATATTGATTACGCAGATTTAATCAACGGTATTAAATATTCGACTCTTTATTAATGATTAATAGACAATTTTCCTAATAAGCATCTCTTAGTTATGATTTAGTGTATAAACAATATGTTTCCCTCCATGAGAATTACTTATATCTACCGTTAAATTTCTTGACTTGTTTATAAAGAGATATAATTGTGATAACCCATCCAATAGTGTTATGATCATAAAATATAATTAAAGGCAAAATTAGGTACTTTATTGGCTTGGAGTTAGCAGTATTGAATAAAAAGTCATCTTTATCAAGTTATATTCAATTCTTGAATCCAATCGGAAGAAACTTCATGGAATATGTGACCAAACACTGCTTTCATTCCTTAACGTGTCTTGAACAAAGAAGTTTCTACTATTTTTTTTCTCTGCAATGATGTGCGTTCATTGACGCTCATGTTTCCCAGGCAACGTTCGAACTTGATCCTTCTTAGGTCTTCCTTTGAGTTAAACAATACGAGGAATTTTGTGGTTAAGTAACTTTAAACTTTAAGTGGTCTGAAATAGAATCTGGTTTTAAATATATACCGGTACTTCGTTTAAGCAACCACGGCATCCATTACAAAAACAATATTGCCTCAGAGATTATGTAATTTACACCCATACGAAAAAAGTGTGCATTTGGTTAAATGGAACTGGTTTGATCATATAGAAACAAAATATAGACAAAGGTTCAACGAGGGCCTAGAATGGCCATGCATTAGAAGTGCTACCACTTTCGATAATAGAGCTTTAAACTAGAAAACATGTTTTCTTCAAATACAATGATTGGAGATTTACAAGAGAACGAGATTTTGGACTGACTATAACACAGGGCCATTTTTGGCCCTAAATGAACCTATCCCTTTGGTTAACTGTATAGGCCACATGGGATGATAATGAACTTGTCATTCTTAACTTTATAACATAAAGTGATGCCCAATATTATAGTGCACATTAGTGTCATCATTCGTAAACGAGCATTCAAGAGCATATATACTGGTTTGTCTGATGCTCAATATGACGTTTTCTATATTCCTCTTTATAACGTTTATTTTTTTATCCTTTTCTGGTCGAATAGTAATCGCGTAATGCAGCCAACCCTGTGTTAGTGGCCACCTCTGATAAAGGCTAAATTATGTCTTTCCATAGGGTGGCCTTTATTCAGAGGTTTGTCTGTAGCCATGATACTAGTCATCCATTATCAAACACGTGTACTAACTGTCCAGGGATTTGGCAAGAAGTCAAATACCACTTGCTTTTGATCGACGGCCTCGAAAAAACTGTATCATTGAATGAGAACATAATTATTATCTCTTGCGGTGCCAGTTAAGTAGATCTCAGCACGAGTGCTTGAACCAAGAATGGAAATGAAACGCAGTAAGGCGTTATAAGGAGACACATGGAACAACATAAAATATTCATATAGATACAATGCTTATTGAATCATATCGGTAATTCTTTTCAATGCTCAGCGAAAACGCGGAATGACATTAATAAAATGAATATTTAATATGGAATATAAATAAACTATAATCTTTAATCGATGAGCTATGATCTTTCATGTATCGCCACATTGGTATCAATAAACAACATATTAATTACCAGTTTTTACTTTCACACCATTTTATAACGTGGGCATTAAAGCATTGTGTAATAAATGTATAACGTTATTCTACGATACCTATATTAGGGACATGGAAGGAACATGCTGTGACGAGCTATAAGCAGAATCCGTAAATCATCTCAGACTGTCTGAACCTGACTCCATGTACATATAGTATAGTGATATCATAATACAAGCATGTACATATAGTATAGTGATATCATAATACAAACATGTACATATAGAATAGTGATATCGTACATATAGTATAGTGATATCATAATACAAACATGTACATATAGTATAGTGATATCGTACATATAGTATAGTGATATCATAATACAAACATGTACATATAGTATAGTGATATCGTACATATAGTATAGTGATATCATAATACAAACATGTACAAATAGTATAGTGATATCATAATACAAACATGTACAAATAGTATATAGTATAGTGATATCACAATACAAACATGTACATATAGTATAATAATAATATTATATCAGACATGCTCCAGATTTGAAAATTCAAGTTACACCTGTCTCTTATATAGGATTGTAGCTGTTGCCAAAATTGTTTTGTTTGTTCACATTTAATAGTGTGGGACAGGATTTCTTTCTCATTATCACAAAAAGAACAGTAATCTTCATTTATAATATTCATTTTCTTAAGCAAATGGTTTGTTGCAAGAATTCTATGGTTTATACTGTATTGTAACCATAAAAGTTTTTGATCATTTGTATATTTATAAGCGATATCGTAGATTGATTGATTTTAAAATATCAGTTTCTATTGTGTCTCTTACTTCATATTTCCATTTCTGTAGTGAGTTTGAATACTGACATTTTCTTTGCATTTCTTTATAAACTGAACGACGGCCTTTAGTATCCTTTTTTTATTATCAGTAGTGTGTAGGGAATAGTCACATTGTATTTAATTTGTTTTGGTAGATCCAGAACATTTTCTCTTTCCAAAGACTTTCTAACTGATGTTAAAATTCCTCTGAATTCTAAAAAAGTAAGTTCTAACGTTTTAACCATTGTTATCCTACGATGCATCACATGAAAATAATGTCAAATGAAAATAAACAAGTTCTATAGTCGCCGTCCTATAAATACGAGTATATTCCAAATCCTGAGTAAGTTACATGGACTTTTTTTCAGTAATATAAGTCATCCATGGCTTTGTATATACGGACAGACAGAATGTAAATGTATATCTTCATTTAATGAGAATCAACGGAACATAATAAAAGACCGGACTCGTGATTACATCACTACATTTAAAACCTAATAATATTTACCCCGTTTGGCTTTATTGGACAGACAATATTGTTTCCTTCTAACATGACATTTTGGAATTTAATCTAAAAAAAAATTTTATGTTTTTTATGTCACCGTACAAAGTCCCGGGATCGTTTGTTCAGGTCAATCAATTAGTCATTACTTTCTGTCTTGTTTCTTGTTTGAAGTCATTTTTCTCTCTTTTAAGCCTCAATGTAAACGGTCCTGATAATGGGAAACTTGGCAGCTAAGCGAGAACATTGCGTGTAGAAAAAGCACAAGGATTATTCAGCCGTACAAGTGTATTGAGCAATAAATAAACAACATGTGGTTTCAATAACAGATTTAGAAAATCCTGGTATATGCTAAGATAGCATTTTCGGTCATTGGTGAGTCAAAGAAAATACAAAATGTAGTTTATTTTACGATTACCCGACCGACCCAATAGTGTATATCGGTAAAATCCAACGTACGACATATTTGGGTCGAAATACTTAGGTGTATTTATAAAACTCAAAGCACTGAGAGTATGGGTACTATCAGGAGCGAAGTTTAAATATATTATATAATAAAACCATCCTTAAAATATTAAAGGCCTGTGTTATCATCACTATGAACTCGAATTTGAAGGTCAAGTATATATAGTATTGACAAAATGTATATCTTTAGGCCAATTAACCCCAATTACCAAGGAAAAGCTACACCTTTTAACTGTTTGCCAGGAAGAAATACATGTACTTATAAATATTTCTTCTGCTGAAAGTGATAACACGTAGTGACAAATTATAAGCTACCCCACATTTTGAAAATCAAAATTAATCCAGTGCCTTCAGCGCTTTGATCTGTACTGTATATAAACCATCTGTTATGCTGTATAGTGTATACTGATATTCAGACCTTGTGTTATTATGTAATTTCACTACTCAAAGAGACAATAAAGTGTTCAAGAATTACTTTACTGAATGAAACAATTTTCAATATATATTACATTTTTGTTACCTAAATAGTTTATGAATGAAACTTTGGAGTATTGTAGTAGGTCTGTATTGTAGGTCTGTATTGTTGGTCTATATTGTAGGTCTGTGTTGTAGGTCTATATTGTAGTAGGTCCGTATTGTAGTAGATCTGTATTGTAGTAGGTCTGTAGTGTAGTAGGTCTGTATTGTAGGTCTGTATTGTAGTATGTATGTATTGTAGGTCTGTATTGTAGTAGATCTGTATTGTAGTAGGTCTGTATAGAAGTAGATTTGTATTGTTGGTCTATTTTGTAGTAGGTCTGTATTGTAGGTCTGTACTGCAGATGGTCTCTTTTGTAGTAGGTCTGTATTGTAGGTTTGTATTGTAGTAGATCTGTATTGTAGTAGGTCTGTATTGCAGTTGGTCTGTATTGTAATAGATCTGTACTGTAGTTGGTCTGTATTGTAGTAGGTCTGTATTTTAGGTCTGTATTGTAGTAGGTCTGTATTGTAGGTCTGTATTGTAGTAGGTCTGTATTGTAGTAGGTCTGTATTGTAGGTCTGTATTGTAGTAGGTCTGTATTGTAGGTTTGTATTGTAGTAGGTCTGTATTGTAGTAGGTATGTATTGCAGGTCTATATTGTAGGTCTATATTGTAGTAGGTCTGAATTGTTGGTCTATATTGTTGGTCTGTATTGTTGGTCTGCATTGGACTAGGTCACTAAGTTACATAATGTTAAATTCTTGCTTTTAGATCTACCTTCCTTTGTGGTAATAAATAGTCTAGGGTGGGGCGAAAAAATGAATACGTCGTAACCAGTAACAAACAATTTTATAACGCCTTACAAAACGGAAATGGGAAATAAGCCGTTGAATTACTAACTTCAAATCATTGTCTTTAGGTCTATACATCGCAATTTCTAACTCGGTCATAAAGAGGAAATTGATCATTATTTCTGATGGAATCATTGTATTTTATATTTATTTTGATGTTAGGTTGTCGCCCTTAAAACCAAATATATTCAATCTAATATACATGAACATAAGCTGAATTAATCAAATTAATCATCAACCTATAACGACTGATGTGAAAATTTCTGCCGATGAGTAAATTGGCTTTCAGAGGTCTAATGGTCTAATGATGCTCATTCACTCAGTACTGATACTATCTATCTATCTATCTATCTATCTAATTAGATACACAAATAATAAATTTAATTCTGAAAATATATGTGTCTAGTATTTTTAACGTTTACTTAAGACGTACCGGCAAAATATTCGGTTCACAGTTCGCATCGATACCGGAACTCTGAAACAAGACTAAACCTGCCTTAAAAAATAAGCAGAGAAGATTCGTGTGACTTAAGAAAGTACAAAGGATACGATGGTCTTATATCTCCAAAGCAGCAATTCGAACTCAGGGATATGACCGAACAGAAAGACCAAAGACCATTGCAGCAGAATTAAAGGGATTGCATCTTAGCTGAGCTGAGAGAATGGAGGAATCTTTTGCTGACTGACCTTATGCTTCGGCGGTAGCAAAGAAAGGTAATTAATGAAGAGTGTAATGAGATATTGTATTAGCAAGTGACAAAATGGAAATCTTGCGAATTTCGAATAACAGTTTCTCTGATCATTTTAGCCATTTAAATTCACAAAAAAAAGTTTATACATATTCATTGTGGCATTTACCATGATATACCACATATAACCAAAAATATATTGCATTATTTGTAGACCGTACAAGACTAATGTCCATATTTTGAAAAATATCACCTCAGTTTTCACCAATTCTTGTGTTTTCTTGGAGACAAATTTGTTAAGGATTGACAAATAAATAAATTTTGTTTTTCATCTGGTAAGTCGAGTTATGGTTGTGGGTTTATTGCCTGAGACGCTGGCATAATTATTTTTTAGCTTAAAATTGATTACAAATAGTAATCATGGCGGACTTAAAATGTCCTTTTTGTCTAATTATATCTCTTATGTTCGCTTTATTTTCGTTAATCAAGTAAACTTAATCAAAAGCTTTTATCTTTAAGTCATCGGTCTATGTACTATACTATAACAAAACTGCAACTTCTTTTTGTTCGTACAATTTGAATCAATTTTAAAAGCTACCATATGATTGTTTTTTCCTAAGAAGCATTCGGGTCTTAAACTAATGTCGAGAATGTAATCATGCGTGTATAATTGTTGTAGACATCCCAGCCAAGGGAAGTTTACAGCTAAATTATTCCATTGTGACAACTAACAGATAAAAACATTAGACATAGAGACTGCAGTCAATATCTCTATTACATTGAAGTTATCAAATTGTGTGAGTCTTTAATCGTTTGTTGACTCTTTAATATCAATCTTGTTAGAAATATAATTAAAGTAAAACATCGCATGTTACACTAAAGTGGTCTTGACGACACTAAGCTAAACATGGGACTGAGGAAATAATTTTATTTTTTGTTTCTTGTTTGTACGAGTACGCTTGTGTAGTTGATAGTTGTAGACAGAAGGGATTAAAATGGAAAATCTTACGTGTATGGTTCTTCTGGGTAAAAAAGAGTAATATCACTATGGTTGGGTATTTTAAAAAAGAATACTATCACTGGTTGGTATTTAAAAAAGAGTTATAGCATTATGATTGGGTAATTTAAAAAAGAATAATATCACTACGGGTTTTTTTAAAGTAATATCACTATGGTTGGGGTATTTAAAAAAGAGTGACATCACTATTATTGGGGTTTTTAAAAAAGAATAATATCGCTATGGTTCGGTAATATTTGAATTGATATATAAAGCTATTAAATGATATATATTATGACTGGCTTATTTAGAAAAGAGTAATATCACTATGGTTGTATAATTTAAAAAAGAGTAATATCACTATGGTTGGGTTATTTAAAAATGAGTAATATCACTATGGTTGAGGTATTTAAAAAAGAGTAATATCACTATGGTTGAGGTATTTAAAAAAGAGTAATATCACTATGGTTGGGTTATTTAAAAAAGAGTAATATCACTATGGTTGAGGTATTTAAAAAAGAGTAATATCACTATGGTTGAGGTATTTAAAAAAGAGTAATATCACTATGGTTGGGTTATTTAAAAATGAGTAATATCACTATGGTTGAGGTATTTAAAAAAGAGTAATATCACTATGGTTGGGTTTTTAAAAAAAAGAGTATATATAACTTTTAGTTTAAGAAAGAGTAATATCACTATGGTTGAGGTATTTAAAAAATAATAATATCACTATGGTTGTATAATTTTAAAAAGAGTAAACTCGCTATGGTTGGGGTATTTAAAAAAGAGTAATATCACTATGGTTGAGGTATTTAAAAAAGAGTAATATCACTATGGTTGGGTTATCTAAAAAATAATGATATATCTATGATAAGTAGGAACAAAGTCAAATAGGTATGTAATAAAAGTTAGCATTCAAATACCGGATGAAAATAGAGAACTGGTGTTCGTTTCGTTTCAGAGGATTTAACGCCGTTTTTTCTGACGATATTTTAGTTTTAGGTTACAGCGGCCATTTTCATCTAACCAGTTTTTGTTGGAATGTATTCTAATCAGTTCTTATTTATCTGTCCACAGCATCTTCATACATGGAGGGAAATCGATATTTTGGTTAAATTTTCATGGAAGGACATGACCTACCATGACTGGGATTTGTACCGGATAATAGATCCAGCACACAAACCGCTGGAGCACAGTCAAGATCGGAGTCGAGATAAAGATTAACGAATTCTTCTCTAACGAACATCGTCACAGTGAAAGACAACAAACTCAATCAATTAGTTTAGTTTGTCTGTATATCTTACTGATCAAAACAAAACACAATAAAATGACTGTTATCTTTCAACCCATGACTCAATTTACGATTTAAGGCTGTCAAAGAAAACAAAACAGAACACTAATATACGAGTATGTATAGCCTACGTGTAAGGTCGATACAGAGTGTCGAATAATTGAACGTTATTTTGATCGTTATTAGAAAGATGAAAAGATAAATTATGCGATAGTGACATTCAAAAACTAAGCCATTAACACTTAGATCTTAAAGAATAAATTATTGTATATGTGTGAATGTTGTGAAATGACCAATTTAATAGCTATGGTCATATCAGGGCTGCCCGAGAAAGAGACGACGGCGAAGATACAGGAGAACCGTGCTTTTATATCCCTTCTATTATTTCGAATAGTTTTTCCTGGTTTATAATCATGCCCGATGGAAAGCAACGATACAAGCCTCAGCCGTTTCCTGTGTTTTTCTAGACACCGGACATAGTTCGGTAGTTCGGATGTGGACACTGAAAAAAGCATCACTACATTACCGGAAGATGGAGATGGATTAATACTTCAGCGCGTTACCGCCAGACTACATCAAATGATTGAAGCTACTTGAGAGGTATTGGTCGTTGTAAAAATAGTAAACATTTATATCACATGCTGATACTTTATTGAATGTTATCTGTAGAACACTTTCATAGTTTTGTCAGAAAAAAATCGAATAAATCCAATAAAAGGCACACTGTTAATTAAAAACTATTAAGCGTTTTATCATCGTTTAAACTTTGAATGTAATTTTCTAAGTATGTATGTGTTAGCGCATGCATGAAATAATTACAATAAAAAGATACGGCTTATTTCTAAAAAGGCATATTTGACATGAATAATAAAATCTGAAATTCTAGGTGTTACTGATTTTAATTGTAATTTGGCTGTCATGTTGTAATACTGTAACTGTGACCCATAAAACAAACACTATTCAATATAGGCTATCGTGTGTTTCACATCGTGTGAAGCATGAAGCAGGCTTTTGACATGGCACTCTTGTCTTTCTCTTGGATTTAGCGTCACACCAACAGCCAGGGTCATTTTGCAAATAGTAGGGAAGTTCTCTGGCGAAAATCTGGATAGAACCACCGACATTCCGTAAGCAAACAGGTCAACGTCCTCATAATTGAAAATTTTGTCAAGCCTGTGTGCGATACGAACTCACAGTTATCAGGAGATTGTACTTAGTAAGAGACCATAATACTCGGCCAGGAAGGTACCCTCATCATTAATAAATCCCTGTCCACTGTTTAATTTAATGCTGTTTTTTTATTATGATCAATAATGATACATTACGTTTGAAGTGTTTATAACACACGTTGCCTATAAAATAACAATTCTTGTCGGTCGATTGCCTGTTAATAAGAAATTCAATTAAAGCAAAAAAATATTGTGAAGCGTGTTCATTTTGCTTCTTTTTTTATGTGAACGCACAATTTGTTTTGCGTGATCTACTAAACATGTGCAATTTTATCATCAGTTATTTATTTCTCATAAATCATTAATTTCTAATTTAAGAGGAAATACATATTTAAAGCGACAGCTGAGTTGTATTACGGCTAAATTCCCGTTTTGTAAATATCATTGTAAGGAATACTAGTACTAAATAAATTCATGTTATATTAAGGCTACAATTGTATTTGAAAGGTACTGGTGTACAATTCAAAATGTAGTTGAACATATACAATGATATAAATAACTATTAAAGTCACTGAACGATGAATTGTTGATTTCTTGTATTCACGACTCTGTAAAATCAATATCTACGCAATGACATTTTTTATATTTTTTCTAATAATTCCTTTGTGCCATTTTATCTAATTTTCCCCAAAAAAGGGAAAACAACGGATAAAAATACAAAATGAAAAATTGTGAATCTTACCTTATTGTTAAATACTATTTTATATCAGGTAAGAAGTGGTTCACTAACTACAATTCCACTGTGATTATTTTTTATCATTCTTTTCGTAAAAAATCACAAATCTAAAGTTCTTTTCAACATTAGGCTTATTAAGTCCACGTGATGTTGGTAATTTCTGCGCAAAAAATCCATATAGAAAATGTAACCGAAGCTTATAAATACCTGATACTGTCTGACGCTCCGCCCTTTCCAAGTGTCATAACCCGGTATTATCCGTTTTCCATTAATGCCGATTTGCGCTTCCTTTACTACGAGTTTTTCTTATCCCTTTGGAATCCATCGATGCTTGCTTAGTTAACATGGATGTCTCAATTTTTAAAACGTCGTTCCAGCAAATAATGCTACCACAAACAAACAAATATACTAATAAATTCTAATTGGAAACAGGGACCGAAGGCTTTAATAGACTTTCGAGGATTTTATATTTAAATTTCGATATTTAGATTCCTTGCAGGTCGTATAATCGTCTGTAGAGTTTGTATTGCTTGACATCTGATGGTGGTTTAAAAGTGCCCGACTATAGATAGAAATGAAATAGCATTCAACGAAATAGCATTCAATCCTGAAATCTTGTATCTTCCTCTGGTTTTGACCCTTAGGTATCTTAAATAGAAATTACTGCTCGAATGTATATACGTTAAGTTACCAAAAGTTTATAATAATTTAGTTTCCGCTTGTTTCCAGGTTCTGAATTGACATTTATTGATATAATTTGCGTAATGCGTGTATCAATAGAACAGCTTAATAGCAGTTCTACCCCATGGACCAATACTGTACGTTATTATGTTGAAATTCACGTCAGTTTGTCTGTTTTATAGTAGAGTTAAACAACCACAGTGGAGATAATTAATTAAGATGGACAACATTATCTCCAAATGTTCTGTTGGTTTATTATTACAATCCATACCACCATTAAGAAGTTAATTGTTTTCAAATTTATGAACCAGGTAACGATATAGCAACAATACATGTACTGATTGGGTATCAATATAAGTGTTATGTTAACATGGCATTTGACTGATCGCCAGAAACTTAGAAGTCAATGTTTGAACACATTTTGAATGTAACATGGGTGGCAACATATACTAGTATTCTGATTTTCTACGCAATGAAGCAGATTCCGGATCAGAAAGAAGTCTAAACCTCACAGTGTTACATGTTTTAAACAGAATACTGTATTTTCATTTATTTTCGTTGGCCTCAATTTTCGTGGTTTTTACTAAAATGGCTATTTCGTGGGGACATGAATTCGTGGATTTTGATTTTTGACAAGAAATGCCTTATCTCTGCATTTAAATTCGTGGGGATTTGATTTTAAATCCCCAACGAAAATTAATAATTCCACAGTAAGGCAGTCATGTGCAGTCATTTTGTTATAGTATTATTGTGGCGTTACCACTTCTCACAGACATAATGTAGCAATGTTCATACTACGAGCAGAGGAACAAATAGGTTCCATAATTTATCTTACTTCTCACAGAATATTTGCTGGTGATTGGGTGGGCCAGGTCACGTGCTGACTGAATATTTTCCCATATTAGGTCTGTAACAATTCAAATTTAGAACATAATCATAATTTTAAAATAAACGCATACAGATCATGAAGGTTTGTTAAAGTTGACTTATGAGTGGAACTCGTATGATAAATTCGTTACGTGGCTTCTTTCTGACCTACGTACGATACTGGGTCAGTAGGCTTAGAGTATCTGCATGGAAACTAAGCAAAACATTGGGAAAACTTCTGATAGACAAGTTACATGACCGAATCTTTTAAAAGCATTAAGTGGGTCATCTGCCATACATCATCTCGTCGTGTTTTCAAGAAATAAACTTAAATAATCCAATTAAAGCGATGTGTTAGCATTCTCTGTAGTGTAATTCCATTGTATGTTCTAATGCCCATGTTACGTAAGTTTTCTCAGAGTTTTATTCATGAGCACATTCTGTCTAAACGAATTTACATTTATTATGAGTTGTACATACACACGTCAAGACAAAAACTATGCCATGCTGTATATGAAGTGACGGGGAATATATTGTTCAACTTTTATAATCGGTCAACACGGTCTATTCTAAGTGAGTGAGGAGAACCTTACTTATTTCTTGTTTTACAGATGAATCGTACAATGTCATTTATCGTCTGGCTTAACATGTTATAAAAAATAGTACGATATTTTACATTTTATCTTCGATTACTTTAAATAATGTCTTCAAATCTAGATATCAGATCAAAGACGTTAAGCAGTGTATTCACATTGACACACACGCCAATTGACCAAAACCCTTTGGCCAGCAAGTGATGTTTAATTATTGGTATCTTATCTGATATGGTCCATGTAAACTTGATTTAGATCTGATGAAAACAGTTAGAAACTAGTAATAACGATTTTGGTTATGATAAGAAACCACCCCTATCGTTAAAACTATTAGGCCAACCATGCGCTTTATTGGATTGATTGCCAATATCCTGTATCAATAACGGTCAAAATAACATTGTCTTGAAACATTCATTAATCAGGAGACAGTTCCTAATCTTGATTTTAATTAAATTTAATTGAGATTCGAGGGTAAGACAATGACCAGTCCTTCAAATACTCAGACAAAAGCATCTGTCTTTTCCAATTTCCCTTCGTTCTACGTCAATGCGACAAACGGATAAATTGTTCATCTAATATTGATAATGCCTCGGACAGAAATGAAACAATTGAAACGTTGAATGGCCGAACATACAGCAGCGATATGGTCGTGTAGATGTTGCAATGAGAAACCAACATATGAAGCATTTAGATTTTAAAGGCAAGGTTAAAGTTTGGTACAAACAAATAAACAAACATACAGACAGACGTGCCAAAAACAATATGCATCCGATCTATCGATTCGGGGGGGGGGGGGGAGGGCATGAAAATGTCTTCTTACAAATGTGAACTTTCTCTTGCTCCTACTGCTGTCCATGGTATAAATTGACTGAAGCGTACGGTAAAATGTTAGGCTAGGACAAAAAATATTGCTCGTCCTAACGAACCGTATTCTTATGTCTGTAATACGACAAGAGAAATTTCGCCGTCTAGATTTCGTGTCTTAGACGATGACATATTAAGTGAGTAATCTATTGTGTGTTCGTGTCGTCGTGCTTCGACGTTTGGGGCGAATACACGAAGATATGACACGGCAGAAATCAGCCACCATACGATGATTATATTATATATGTATGATGACTTGTACAGAGCTAAATTCAAGAAAAGTATCATGTAGCACAAAGGATTTAGTCGATTAATAATAAGAGTAATAAGATATTGGCCAACTAGAATAGTATTTCATATTTTAATAAGAACTAACGGTAGAATCTGATTGGTTCGAACTCTCCGAGACTGGCGACAAATATTTAATAAGAAGTGTCGACAGAATGCTACTAAAATATATTAATTTCTCATGTTAGAGAACGGTGTTTGTAAAAACATAATTGATAAAATTAATTAATTTGATGATCTATAGGAACTTGTTTAAACAAATGTATTAACATTTCTGGTACTGCATATTCGTAAAGAATGACGCACGTACCAACTATTGACAGAATGTAATTCAATAGTTGTCCAAATTAGGGCCGCGTAATTACAAACAATCACTTGCTAAACGATGGCCTTGTCAATATACTAGTAATGAAAAGCATTTAGTAAAGTAAGAGTATAATATGCACTTCGTTGGATGGGGTAGACAAAATACTAACATTTGATTGCTGGTTGTCACAATCAGTGTTATGTTGTTTGAATGTCTATTTTTTGTAATAAAAGCATGAAACATAGTGTACCCTTTGTGACAAGTAAAATATCAAATAAGATTATAACAATGATACAAATAGGAATGATCACAAAACACGTCAGACTTCGTGTTTCTACCGAGGTACATTGCATTAATCTTATCTAGGACTACTAGAAATTACAACTGTTCATATCACATAATGGAGGAGCTCCTCCTTCTGTCACAATAAAAATCAAAGCGCTGATAGCGCTGGAAGAACAGGGTTTGGTCCTGAGGTTTGTCAGTTGCCACACACACACAGCCACCACCGTGGTCCAGTGGTTAGTGCACTAAATTTGTAACATGGCGTAATATGTAAAAATGTTCATACAAATAAAAAAGTGCTCCGATCGGGTATCGATCCTAGAACCTCTGACTCCGTAAGTGAGCGTCTTACCACTGCACCATCAACCTCCTTGCTACATAACAGCTCGTTTGTTTATATAGACATATACCGGCTGTCAATGGTATACTATAATTTTTAATAACTTTTATTTAACGCATTTCATTTCACTCCATTCATTAAGCAACATGTTTTACGTATAATCTTAACACCAAAATCGTTTTTATATGGACAGTGTGAACCAGATATGACCGAATACCATCTTCTCCTTAGAACTATTTTTTTGGCGTTTCAACTTGGTGAAGAACTTCTTCTTTGGTTGTGATAGGGGAAGCCATTAGTTGCTATTTTTAGAATTTGATTCAGTGAGCTTCGAAAACATGTAGTAAGCAAGAATAAGGTTGCAAGCAACCCGGTTCAAAAACATTCAATAAAACAAGAACGGACATCATGACTGTTTGTTCTTATTGTAAGTAACGCCGGAAAAGATGTTGTAATTTCACATCAATCCTATTTACTGGCGCAGAAAATGCTTTTCATGCTGTATAAGTTTACACCTGACGGGACTTTGAACAGATCATACAACATATAAGTTTTAAATTGTAGATGAACATTGGGTCAAATTACATCGCACTCATGTTGTGATAATCCCCCGGAGACAAGCTAAAGGCGAAATCCTAAGATTCACGTTTGTTCAAAACAAAACAATGCCATAATTTGCACTATGCGAACTAAGGAAATCAAATTATACTATCTAAGGTCTTAAAAGATGCAATAATGTCAAGATAATTGAATTAAGTTTAGATAGGAAAGGAATACCTACAGGGAAAACATATGAAAAGATTCAACCATCACTAAAATACTACCTGTTCTAAAACCCTAAATCAAGGACCACATACCACATAAAACCATGCATAATACATTATATATTATCATATCTCACGTGATCTATTTACTCTATAGTCTTATGTGACGTCAGAGGGTGACAATCCGTAATTTTACCTTCTGACATTACATGTCGGCACGCTAATGAAACTGCCATCATACGATATTACTGGGTGCCGGGTTTTAGTCAATCTGTTCCATATTGATCATTGTCCATGTAGACGCTTATTGAAATGTAATCATAATTTGGCATCCGGTTTAGCAGAAAAAAATTTGACATCGAAAGTAACTATGGTGTCAGAAAGACGCTTCGTTTCAATTTAGATTATAATTTTCATTATAATTGTTAACATGTTTGTTGCATTTTGTGTCTTTCTTAATTATTGTTTTGTTTGGTATAATAAAATAAATATCACATCCCACAAAGGGTGGTTGAACGTAATGTACACTCGACACATGTGATGTCGTCCGAGGCGTTTAAATAGCCGAGGCTGACATTACCTTGTCAAGGGTGAACCAAATAATAATTAAGAAATTGTATTACTAAAATGTATAAACATATAATTATCATGTAGTTTTCATTTTTTAAGATTTTACTAACTTTAAATTTAGGCTACTTAATTTGATAATGATACCATTATGTTTAAATATTTCTTTTGTTGATGATTGTAATTGTAAAGCACTATTCTATGTATGAAAAAAGTGATATAAAATGTGGTATAATAATAATAATAATTACACTCATTTTAATAAATTGAAGGGCGAATGAATAACTCTTGGAAGCAAAAACACACTAAATGATAATGTCAAAACAGTAATGAACAAAATAGTGTCCATTTATATACACAGGTGGCAAAAACAAATTCCCGTCACTGATCTTATATATACTATCAAGGTAAAAAGCCTACTATATGTCTATATGCCAAACAATGTGGAACATCGCATCTCGTTGTTTGAGCATAAAAGATGTGCGCTTTGAGTCAAGTGCGAGTGATGTATCAAGCGATCTGATCGGTCGGCATGAAATGAACAGTCTATTGTACACACATATCCGACCAATCAGATCGCTTGATACATCACTCGCACTTGACTCAAAATGGCTTACAGCGAAGTTAAATAACGAAAGGAACACAATTTTACCGTTTCACAGTTATTAGATGTAATTGAATGAGATTTTCGGTAGGAATCAATATCTTATAGTTTATCTGAATGACACGTGTAGCAATTTTCCTTCAGCACACATCTTTTATGCTGAAACAACGAGATGCAATGTTCCACATTGTTTGGCATATAGACATACAGTAGGCTTTTTACCTTGAAAGTATATAATAAATTATAAGATAAATGACGGGATTTTTTTGCATCATTTGTGGACCAAACACAGATACTGCCACCTGTGTTTATATACTGAATGTCGTGTACGTGTATAATTATTTTTGTTTGGATGGGAGGGCGTATGTTTTGATTTTTCCTGCGATCAGTTTAATTGTGTTTGTCTTGAAGATAATTCTGTTGTTGTTCATGTTTCTTTGTGGGTATAGGGAATCTCGCACGGGACATTTTCAGTGAGTCGTTATTGATTCTATTAAAAAGTTAATGCTTTCGTTTCATAGGCTCTAGACGCATTGTTTCCCTGAATAAGAATTACACTAAAATCCTGACTATTTATTTATATGGCTCAGACTAGAATATGTTTGTACGTACAAAACGATCCGTTAAGCGGGTCTGTAGTCTGGCATTACTTACAATCAAATATTTTAACATGTTTTCTTGATTTCTGATACTGGTTTATTGTATATATTTATATAGCCAACAATGACTTAACAAGATACTGCTTTTTATGGAGTTTAAGATGTTTGTACATTTAGAGAAAGCATGCAATATTAAACAAAATAATATCAGCAGTTTTTATCTTCTGGAAGTCAAGAAACCCATACTTCACAGTTTGTGGAAACATTCATCATGCTTTCTCATTTCCGTTCGTACTTACTCATAATGTCGAATGCCTGAAAGTAATTTTGCTATTGGTGAAGCTCGACCAATCAATGTATACTGAAAAGAAAATGTTAAGTCAGTACATTAAGCAGTTCAAGACCATTTTATGTAAAACAACAGTGTGCTAATTACTCTGAGTGATTGAATTGACAAATTTGCCAGTGAAAAAGATCTGAAAATTTCATAGTAAAATTTGGTTTACGGCAGCAGAAATAAGAAGGCAATTCCTGCATTTTTTCTAATTACCTCCCTTTACTATAAGATAAGAACAACATTGCTGCCTTTATTGTTGCATAACTATCGGTGATGTTTTCACTTTATTGAATGGAAAGTTGAGATATAATATTCATCTGTTTTCAACATACCAAAAACAAAGTCTTGGTGGCAATAGCAGTTTAAACTTTCACTGACTAAAGTTTTGTCTCTTAGTATAGTATTGTATTTACAGAAATGAACCTAGCTGTTTTTGAAATACAGCAAACCATAGATAAAGAATTCCTGGGGACGCGAATAATTATTTGGAGAAGCTTGGATTTTTATGTATTTTTGGGAGGCTTTGGCGACCATACAGTGGGAAAGATCATTTAAGGTTATTAACAAATCCTTAATACCAAATCTCTTACTACAGCAGAAAACGAGACAGAGTGGAAGTACTTCCGCGATCTAATTAAGACCGAAAAATAGTGCAATCATTTATGAACATGTACAGCGCTGTTTACCAGTTTTCATAAATTAAAATCCGTTGAACATTATAATTATGTGATTTAATGTTTTGTTTTTATTGATTTAATTGTTAAACAGGTAGGCGAATTACAAGAAGCATTGTTTTTTTGTTTCTTTTGTATAAAGTTGCTTTTTTTCATAAAGGATATTGACTGTATATATTATTCAATCCTCCATTATGGAGTATAATTAACATATTTACATGTTATGAATTATACACATATATTGACATATATTTGACAAATGAATAAATTCATGTGTATATGTCACAGGCACATGGTAATACCATTCCCTACATCAATCAAATAGAATATACCCTAAATGCTAACAAATTCACCATAATCTGCTATGCTACAACCACATTGAACTTCAAATAGCATTTCCGATATTATGCCACGCAACAACTTATCTAGGTCAACATCACAGAGCAATGCCTGCATGATTTACTTACCTATCAACTATTAACAAGAACAACTATAGCAAAAAGTTATAGGTAGACGAATTACAAGAAGCATATTGGTATACGTTTTGTATGGATATTAATAATATGATAAAGGATGTTAACTGTATATTTCATTCAATCCTCCATTAAGGAGAGTATAAAATATATCTATGATATGAGTAATACACATTATAATGACAATCATGAGTATTTGACAAATGAATAAATTCATGAATATATTTCACAATCAATCAAATGGTAATATCATACCCTACATCAAACAAATAGAATCAACCCTAAATGTTAACGAATTCACCATAATCTGAGCACTATCATACAACCACATTGAACTTCAAATAGCCACACAACAACTTATCTAGGCAATGTTTTCACGATTTACTTAGACACTACACTATATACTCGCAAACAGCTATAATAAACTAATACTCATGAGTATAATTCGTTCAGACAAACATGGCAGGTTACGCGATGAATAGCCAGTCCAATGATTGACTAATCAAAATGATCAACATCGCCATTTGCCAATCAAATGGCCAGGATTATCCAAACTAGTAATAGACACTATACTATATACCCGCAAACAGCTAGAATATACCCGTGCCCATGACTAAAATTCGTCTAGAAAAATCAGAAGAACTACCCACCGACCAACGCGATCAACATAAAAACTAAATTTCCGAATGTCAACGCAATGTAATCATCAAATCCCTGCAACAGTAATTTTTATTTCCAAAAACCACTGAGGACCAACGAAGAATCATGAGAGTCGTTTCGCCTCGAAATCATGTGGATGGTATGCAACGAAAATTCATGTACACAGTCTCTGGTCTACTGACCTTTACGTGCAATATTGAGAATGTAAAATGCGTTTTCTGTACCATAACTGCGTCGTTATTCATTACATTAGGTCGGATTAGCCCGTTATTCTGTGTAAAAGAGCAGTTTCCTCAAAATTATTGTAATGATGAAATCCATTGACATAATATTTAGCACCCGTGATACTGGCATCATGTCTGTGAATATAACTTTGCATTTCATCACCGCTTATCTGGTTAAATAGAATGTACATGCGCTTGTATATCACTACACATGTGTGTATGGTGTCAATTGAAGTCTGTTTTTGGTGTATATGCTACTAATAGAATGTGTGGATGTTTCAATCTGAAGTCAGTTATGTATAATTATCAAAATGTTGCAGTTGATAGTAATTTATATATGTATGACGAGAACAGTTAAAACTGTAAGATAGGCTTATCAATTAAAGACATTTGCTAGTTTCCTTTTTTTCACACAGACATATATATAGGGGAAATGAAATGGGATTTTTTAAACTGTGTATGATCATAGCATAATTATGATAACAGAAACATTTTAAGCGAAAAAATGGGGGTTGTTATAAGTGAAGACTTATAAATGCATAATATAATGCATTTACAATAATTTAAACGCATAAACAGTTATTCATTATATAATTATGATGGTATTAATATCGGCGTAAATGTAAATATATGTTAAATCTTTTTTAACATGCTTCATGCTTCAGCAATATTGTTAGCGATTGTATTCCTATGCTACACTTATTTTAAATGTCAGTAAACGCATGTCTCGACATGAACTGTGTGAAAGTCTAAATCATTTCGTACGTTTGGTTGTCAGGTTTATGAAAACGAGGAATTAGCCGTGAATTCTCCTGACATTATTCATCGATCGTGAACTAATGATTGCCTTATAATAGGGTGACTAATATTTAAAATGAGTTTACATAAATATTAGTAGATATTCATGATTGTACAGACGTCACAAAACTGCAAAATGCTTACTGTGATATAAATCAATTTCTACGACCAGTTCTGGATTGGAAATAGATAATTTGTTTGTAAATTAAGCATATCAAATCATAGCCACCAAAATATATGGTTCACATAAAAAATTTCCCAACCCTTAAAGTCTTAATGTATATAGCGAAATAATTCATTATTTTCCATTTCCTATCTTGTTTAATGATTGACCAGAACGGAACCAAGAAAAATTGGGTACTTTGAAAGCTTCTCGAAATGATATGATTAAAGATGTTCAGTGATAGAAACAGACAGACGAATATATCGCCAAAAAACCATGTCGGTGCTAGATATGGAAAGACATCGCGTCAGAAGTCTAAGCCAAACTTTCACGTGTGTAAGAAGACAGTGAGAGCGCGTGTTAAACAATGATGGTATCTCAATTTGATCAGCTAATTTGCATGAATTTGAAAAAAAATACCATTTAAATGCATGTTCTATTTGTTGTTTGACTGCCCATTCGACAGATGTGTTCATTTCAGAGCCGCTCCAGAGAGTGTGGATTTATATCCAAACTTATATTATAGCTTTTCTTTGTTTCTTTTCGAGTCTGTTGTAAAGCATCAATTCACGCCTCACTCGTTTCCTGTTGTTTTCTATACGAAATATTGGGCTCGGTAGTTGGGATGGGGACACTAAAAAGTTTCCCTGAAATATTGGAAGATGGAGCCGAGGAACAAACCCAGGACCTTTCTATTGGTAGTCCACCACAAGACCACCGATCCACTCTCCCAGGACCTTTCTATTGGTAGTCCACCACAAGACCACCGATCCACTCTCCCAGGACCTTTCTATTGGTAGTCCACCACACGACCACCGATCCACTCTCCAAGGACCTTTCTATTGGTAGTCCACCACAAGACCACCGATCCACTCTCCCAGGACCTTTCTATTGGTAGTCCACCACAAGACCACCGATCCACTCTCCCATGACCTTTCTATTGGTAGTCCACCACAAGGCCACCGATCCACTCTCCCGGGACCTTTCTATTGGTAGTCCACCACACGACCACCGATCCACTCTCCCAGGACCTTTCTATTGGTAGTCCACCACAAGACCACCGATCCACTCTCCCAGGACCTTTCTATTGGTAGTCCACCACAAGGCCACCGATCCACTCTCCCGGGACCTTTCTATTTGTAGTCCACCACAAGACCACCGATCCACTCCCCCAGTACCTTTCTATTGGTAGTCCACCACAAGACCTCCAATCCACTCTCCGAAACATGGAATGCAATTGAAACTCACGAATTACTGTGGAATCATTAATTTTCGTTGGGGATTTAATTTCGTGGATTTCGTGGTTCGACTCATCCACGAAATCAAATCCCCACGAATTCAAATGCGGAGATAAGGCATTTCTTTTCAAAAATCAATTTCCACGAATTTATGTCCCCACGAAATAGCCTTTTTAGTAAAAACCACGAAATTGAACCCAACAAAAATTAATGATTCCACAGTATATTAGGCTGATATATCATAATACATATATACAACAATGTATGTTTGGTGTTTCCCTGTTTGTCGGACGCAGTTACTTAACGACATACTAGAAAAAATACAGGCATTGGAAAGTCATATGCTGAAAAAAGATGACATTATCAGTGGACAGTGCAGCTGCCCCATATGACAGGGAAGTGACACTCACCTGGAGTTCAATATCTGGTTGTCTTAGTAGTGATGTTTCTCTGGAATATATTGTATCCTCATTTACCCTGACTTTTTCATTTACCTTTGTCATTTCACGTCACTTGACGTCTTTCATTTCTCTTCGTATATTCTGTTGGTTCTGATAAGAGAACTGGAGCAATTGACTAGTTTCATAATTACATTTGCCGTCGATTGAACTGTCCTTTATATACACCCGGGAAAAAATTAAGCACCCCCGGACTTTCTTACAGTGGATTCAATATCAAGTTTCTCATGAAATCTTCCATATCAAATTACAATGTAACTAGAAAAATGTTAAAGTAACATTCAAAAGAAGAAATAATAGCTAATAATAAGGAGGCAGTGATGTATGAAGGAGCATAGGTGAAGGGGTAGAACGTCGGATTCCTAACCCGGAGTTCGAATCCCATCAGAGGCGAAATTTGACCGGAACCTTCACAATCCCTTCTTTCGGTGCGAGTACTGGTCAAAATCAAAAGAATACAGTTACCGAAAGAAGTAAATATAAGTTGTAATAACTTGCTCTGCAGTCGATGTAAAATAAAAAGTTTCAGTATAAATTCAACAACAGTTAATGCCGACATTTTAAAGGTTTCATAAGCACCTTTTTGTCACAGTTTCTTTGGGGAAAATGTGTATTTGAGTCTTTATATTAATTTTGTATGGATCACTGCATCGACCCTACGTCGCATTCCATCTGTCAGACGCTGAATTTGTTGAATGATTAGTTGTCGCCATTCGGCAAGTGGGTGGTTCTCAAAATGAGCTTAAACTATCGCCAATGTAAGTTTCACCTGTAAGTTAACATAATATGGTCCACTAGGTCGGGTACTCGTCTAGATAAAGGTTGTTCTCGTACTACACAGAACAGGGAACGAACCTCTTGTTGTGACGATACACGGAATCTTCCTGACCTTGACATATCATATTTGGTTTGACGATGCTTTTTTAAAAACCTTCTGATAACGGTATTGGGTAGCCCAGTTGACGCCCGATTGCCTTGAAAGAGTTCCCCAGTCGAATCTGTGCCGACACTTTGCCATCTTTGCGCTTCCGATAGTCGTCTTCTAGTCTTATCAAATAATTTATGAATAACTTTATAAGGTGTATAAGCAAACTGCTTTCTGCACAAATAACGGTTGCATGACATCGTCACCTCCACACAATTATTACCACTGTGTATCAAAACTTAAATCCGTACTACGGAATAACATTCGTGTCAACCTCAGACAGAACATTTCAGACGTACTGTTGTACAACATTCTATACAAAAACAATATTAGATGATGCTTTTTGCAGGAGTATAAATATTCACAAGTATATCGGTTTTTTTTTTTATTCTTTTTTTACTTTTTGTTTCAGCGGGGTAATTGCGAAGGTCGAATATCAAACCAAATTAAACCCCGGCCTTCTTTGCTCCAGGCTGGTCAAAGGATTTACTGTTTTGGAATATTGTTATGTTTCTCTCTTTGTTTGTATCCTTCTTCAGTAGACTTAGTAAAGGGGCAAATTTTTATGATCGATTTTTAAAAAAATCCTTTTCTTACTTTAATTCAAAAAATGGTACAGATGTCTTAAAACGTTTCAGATATAAGATTGTTTCATGTTTGTTTCCATTTCCAAGCTAGGCTAACATTATACCAATTAAAACCATTTCAACGTAGACAAAGCACGATGATGTCTTTTTTCCAGTGTTATCTACCTGATTGGGTTGTGTAGGAATTTCAAACAATTCATCAAACAAAATTGTATCTGTTATTTTTATCTTCTGGAAATTAAAAAACCAATTCTTGACTATTTTGTGGTAACATTTATCATGTTTTCTTATTTCCGTTTCTACTTTATCATTATGTCAAATGCTAGGAACTTCATTTACGACTGGTGGCGATTGTCGGAGACATTATAGTGACACAATGCATTTAATTAACGTCAGAAATGGGCAAGCAGCTGTGGAAATACTACATCTGCAAACAAAAGCTTTGCCTATTAACAAATAATGAAGTGGATAAATTGTGGACACCACAGAATGAGATAAAAGCGCATTGTCAGAGGGAGGGTTTGTGTGTGTCGGTAATTGTTGACCTTTGTATCGTTGAATTTTTTTTCAAATCGAGCTTTGATAATTTTTAAATACGATAAAGGTATTTTACATTTTCACAAATGATATTAAAGAAGATAATTTATATCACATTGGTATCTCTGTTCCGCCTGAATACTTCGCGGGTTTAAATCTATATTTGCAACAAACAGAAATATTACTTATAATTATACTGAGGATATACCATGTTATGTTGTCTTAATTAATTTTAGGAAGTTTGCTTAACTAGCACTCACCTACATGGCATCCTTCCACGTGGAACCAGTAACTTCTCAAAATATGGAGGAAGGTCGACATTTTGTTTAATTTCTTAGAAAGGTATTAGCTGCTTTATGGTAATGTAATGCATTTTTATGTGCAAATCTTATTATAAGTATGAGCAATACTCCGTCGATAATAATAAATAAGTACGAAATAAAAATTCTAAGATAGCCTTTTATTTTATTAATGGACTAATGAAATCGTTCATGCGAATCATAATCTCAATTCATGCCGAAATTGGTTCATATTTGTATGTGCAGTAATTGGAAAACCAATTATTCAGTTAGCAGAGAATGGGTTGATAGAATATACAATGAAAGATTCTCCAATTACCCCACCACCTCCTTATTTCATATTGGATTCAGAAAATCTTCAATTAAAAAAAACGATATTGACTTAAATGCTTGTACATGTACATGTATATAACATAATCATCTAAATTCAGACGCGAAAAAAAGATCATTGCTTTCTAAGATTATAATTATAAAATTTCTGCTTTCATTTTGTCAATAATTGAAATATTGTCGATGAATGGTGACTGAGCCAAAAGATTTAAAAAAACATTTGTCTTGACAAAGAACAATGAGTTATATTCAGGCTTATTGCTATTGCACGGGAAAAAAGAAGTCAATTGTTCCTAAAGACCACCCTTATAAATAACAAAAAAAAAACGAAAAAGTTTCTAACCTACCGACCATAATGTCTTTGGTCAAGCAACCAAAAACATAAACATTTTTCTAGCCGAATAATTAAAAAATGTTCAAAGCATAAAGATAACCGACATACGTTTGTAACTAAGTTTTATATTGAATGGCGCAACATTTATCTTAGGTGATATATATGGCTCCAGTCCCGACTTGTTATATTCTACTCTATTTCTTGTTGCATATGGTATATGTAAAAGTGTTAAATTCAATTAGTTTTCTGTCCAGGGAGCTTAGTCGTATACGCCTCTTAGAATTGCAGTGTAAGTTGACTGACATTTAAATGAGTAATAATCATGCAAAAATAAATTTAATGGCAGCATACCATCACAATTACCATATTTACATTATTACTGCCTCCCGTGGTATGTTTTGGCAGGTCACAAGTAGCCAAGATGTTATATTTGGTGAAGTTACCGCTATATATGTGATAACAATATTACTTCGCTTCGTCTGTAAGCCTCACTCGAAAGACAAGTGAAGAGTTTAAGTGTATTGCACAATTATAATGTTCATTCGCCTATTCAGTTGCACACAATCTTTCCTGGGAATTTCGCAATAGCGGATGTGGTATTTTAGTGTCTGTAACCTTATATGATGTCATTATTTTATCTCTTTCCGGCTAGTTTCAAGTGAGCCTAATATACACGTTCGTGTTCTGTTACATATTCTTTCCGATTAAATTATGTTGTATCGTGATTTCATGCTCTATTGTCAAACGTAATAGCATTGGCATTTAGAAGTTTCAATGCTGTCAGGAGTAACAAGGCAAGCAGTGCTCGGCTGAGCAATGTTACGAGTATACATTCCATTTATTCTTAATCATTTTTAGGCTTTCATCTGTGACATTCTTATTAGCACCAACTCCCCATTTAGCAAGCCATTGCCTTCTTACCGGAATGATGCTTACTTTGATGTTAAGTCCCTAGTAAACATGTCAATGAGCTACTGGTCTAGTGTCCTGTCGTCTGCTTACATGGCGGACCTAATAGTATAAAGTCAAACCTGTGAACAAAGGCAATCACTGGGAAAGACATAATGGCCTTTAATCAGTCAATTAGTTCTAAATAACCAATAATGTTTTTATTAGGAAGGCCTTAATTCACAGGGTTGCCTTTATCTGGGGATGTTTGTTAACACAGGTTTGGCTGTATGCTTGTATTCAATTGTCTTACGAATAAAAAACGTCTTAATAAACACAATAACCATGATAAGGCTTCAATGCACTTACTAAACAGTAGCTCATACCAATGCCCAGTGTAATGAAAACACATCTTCACGCTGTAACTATGACCTTCGTTAAAGCATGGACTACTGCTGCAAATAACGAAGTCATTTTTATCGAATACCAAGCTACATCAATATGTATGTTAAACGAGATACTTAACCAATTCGTGGACATCGGACGTCTTTCTCCTCCATTAATAGTCTTATTTCCTCTCAATAAGTGGTTCATTGGCATAAATCTTAGTTACACATTCTTCATGTACATTACAAAAGAATTTATTCTTAACCATTTCCTTGCCTATTTCACGTTTTCATTTCAATGATTGTTCGAACGAAATTAAATCAGATCTATTTGGTATTTGTTCACACCCAAAACAAATGTGCGATGAAACCTATACAGAAACACAAGAGTGAAGTAGAGCAAAACGAAAGATGTCGAGTGTGTTTTCCCTCTCTGGACTGTACCTTCTGTATGAAATTGAAGGATTTTGAAATAACTGAGCATATATATTTACATCAATGAGACGATGTGTCAAGGTCAAAGGTCAAGATAAAACTTTCAATGATATTGAAAAAAAATACGAACTTGAATGGTTTCGGAAACATCTTTTCTTGCTATAAAGTATGCACGGGAGGAAAACACCCCGGATTCCTCTGTTATAGGACAAATAGAAAATATTACGACCGATAAATTTATATGCTTATGGGACTTTAAGTATATGAAATCTGACCAGTTCGTACTTAAATTTTAAAAATAGCTTAAGTCTTTTTTATAAAAGATCTCTTTTTTATTTTTAACTTAGGCTAAAAAAGGTAAATGATTTTAGGAAATATCTTAAAGCATGCGCATTTTGTTTTTCCAAATCACCAACAGTACAGAAACAAATACTATCAGCTAAAGTTACAGACTCGGAGAATTAGATTATATAATGCACTTAATTGATAAGTCCTATTTGTAATTTATCACCAATGGTTTGAAGAAATCAATCTTGTTTTGGCTAATTCTATTGCAGTTATTCCGATGATATCCAAGTTTCAAATTTCAACATTTACCTATGAATTCTAATAATAATTCTCGTTTTAAGATACTTAATAAATACGGACCCATAATTATAAACAGCCTGTTGACTGAATTCGGGGCGTTTTCAGAATTCTTTCAACCCAGTACCCTTACCAGTGTAGGCGGACACTCAACCACATCGCTAAGGAGTTAACCCTAAAAAAGGAGACACTAACTCTATTATTACATATAATTTTGAAATTTTAAGAGTCAGGTGTGTTTTACTGTGAACAGGAAGTGGAGGTATCAACTTTAACAGAAATAGGAGCATAACAAAAGAACCACTACCAAATGTTTTCATTACACTGGGCCAAAAATGACTCTTTTGAGGAAACTGTTAGTCCAAACAATATAATTTATTGCAAACTTAAATGTATGTTATACATTTGAGTTTGTAATATTGTGGCCTAGAGTTGGTTGGGATTTTTGGTATTATCTAATGAGCATCTAACAAATTTTATCAATTACATTACAACTTTCGCTCCTGACAGGACTCTCAGCGATTTGATTTAGGCGAGCAATTAACAATATAAGTGTCGGATCATTATCGTACCATGAAATCAACTAATTTGAAGCATTCCATTCAATTTTGATAGCCAAAAATTGCAAATGTTTACGGTTTAATAATTGAAATCACGCCCAGGGTTTCTAGTAAGAGATTTAATAACTAACGAATAAATAGTATCATATTGTACCAATACAATGCACAACACATTAGAAATGGTTAACGCTGATAAAGTAAAGTCGATAAAGGGGTGCAGTGTTTATTGCAATAAAACACTATTTTTGCACGTTCGGATAGAAAGTTTTCTTGCTTGATATTAAAGTATGATATTCAATATTTATAAATGACTTAAAATATTTTAGCCAGTTCCGTTACATTTTTTGACTCTGGTTCGCTTTCCTGGTGATCAATCAACGTTTATTTTTGCTAGTTTGTTCCCAACTACAGTCGCTCTTATTTCAAATGTGCATAAAACACTATTTGTTCTATATGAAATACAAATATAATAGGAGTGTTCAAATGATATCAACGTTACTTCGTTTTATATTAGATAAACTAAAGCCATCTGCTAAAACACCATCACGCTTCCACGTAATATCTTCACACTTCTGAGCGACATCTTACGCCAAGAAAGAAGGATACACTGGTGTTGAAGATATTTCGAGAGCTAAGAATTCAGTAAAATACGTTGTGTCATTTGTCTGATGACACGTACACGTTGTGGTTGCAGAAATAATGATATAATTCAAGTGTATGTAAATAGTCGCGATAGATTCAGCTATCACTTTCTCTTGACTTACAAGAGCAAGCTAGTTTTACTGAATGTTTGAGGAATTAAGTATGTTGTCTTTCAGTATATAAATGTATATCTCTTCAGTAGCCAGTATAGGATGACATGATACTATACAATACTTATATCAAGTAGGTGTAATAGGATTTTCGAATTGTACATGCTGGCATTCGTGGGGTCCACATTTTGTCTTTATGTACACAATGACTTCAATTAACTACACCGACACCATCAGTACTAACCGAGCATGACGGTGAAGTAGACACTGAAAAATGTTTACTGTGTTTACTGTATTTACAACTATAATCTGTCATATTCATGAGGCGTAATCTACTACGACCTTGAACTATCAGAAAAAAATATATCTTCTACTAACTACAAAGTATTATATTTCCTTCTGTATACCAATCGTAGACATTTTATTTTAAAAAGAGATGGTTGTCATTTAGTAACACCTGAAATATAGCCCAACTTGATTCCATGTAGATAGAGATTGTGGATATATAGAGATAACCGTGGTAACATATGAGAAGATATTGGTGAACGAGTAATTTTCATGAGACAATTATGGAGTTACGGAGTTATGGAGTAAAATCAAAGCATTAAGAGAACTGTCAGGTAAACTGGGAGGTAAATATTGTAGATGCGGGAACTATGTATACAGGTCATCTACGGGTGTAAAGCTTTAAAGTTTGAAGACCTTATGCCTAACCAGTCACAGGTTACTTATTGTAAGGAAACTGTTTTGCGGTCCTGAGTTATCGAACGAAAATTATTTTATCAACCTACCGACCAACATACATTAGACACACAGACCAACCGACACGTGCAAAGCAGAATCTTTGATTGGGCAAAAAAATGGAGAAAAAATAAATAACAAGTATTTATAACAAGTTTTTTTGTTGTTGTTTTTTAATGTATATTTATGCAATAAAAAAGGTGAAGTATATTAAAGAGATTATCTTTGGTACAAAAATAGTTACTGCTTGCACCTTGTGGAAGGATGATGGCTCGTTTACTAAAGTTTAAGTTATAAGGAGAAATATGCATTATATAAGATCTAATTCAAAAATACACATGAAAAAGTACAGACACAGTGGTAATATATGTTCATATAGAACACTGACACAGCTGATCAGTTGCTTTAGCAAAGCAGCCAAATAACATAATTAGGTGAATTCATGTAGCCTGATTCCTGGCAGTGACTTACTAATGATAGTGCTAGGCATACAACACTATCTTTTTATTGGCTATTTTTTCCCAAATACAACTTTGCTATGATAAAATATGGTTGAATAAAATTCTCATTGTAGAAAAATATTTATATCAAACATCATTTACGTGAAGAACTACTTTAAGCTGGCATCACTCACTAAAGATAATGAAAAGATACCTTCATGAAAACCAGGTTTATAAAGTATTTTGTTTTATTTACATTTTTGCATCTTTCAGTGTGATATTAATGTTTTTGACATGTGAGCCAGGTTGAAGAGATATAAAGTGATTCAGATTCAATCTATATCACTATTATTAATCTCAGGCTGTCATTAATGTCACACAGTGATCTTTTAAAGGCCCATTAGCTTTTTTAATTAAGCAATACAGTATAATGTATAAAATAATAGTAAAATGTAAGAAATATAGTTTATAATGCTCTAAAAACATTTACATAATGCCTTTCTTAAGCCACATCTCATAAAAATGTTGTCATGTGCGTTTTCTTATTTTTTGCAAAATCATTGAAAAAAAATACTGTGCTACATGTTTACATATCTTGTACTTATCTACATCTTTCTAGGTAAAAACCTACTTCAATTTAAAATCCAAAAGTCTAATGGGGCTTCAAAATTCACATTAAATTACCTGTACTAACATTTCAGTGTTAGTTTAAAGTCTAAGATGAAAACTGAATAAATTACATTTATGACAATTTGGCATATCAATTCATCGTAAAATAATTTCACTTAATTTTGTTAAAAATGAATTATCAATGCCTTGTTATTCAAAATTCCATTTTAAAAATTGCTCATGTACAAAAGTAGATACCCTGATCAGTTATGTCAGACAAATAAAAACAGAACTGGAAATTAACCACACCATGCCATTATAAGTAATACATGTACAGCAATCTTTATCACACAATATTACTGTTTTAAACAGTACAGTTTTATGCTTCAACAGCTTACAATACTTGGGTTTATTTTAAACCGACAGTCATCAAATTTTGAAACTGACACAGACTGATCCTAATAGCTCACTTTGTGACATGTGAGCTAAAAACTGAGGCACGGTTCCCTGTTTTATACATTTTAAGGCTACTTGTTGTAATATATTCCTATATACAGAGTAGTTATCGTTGTTCAAAAATTTGTAAATTACGTGCGATATTGGTTTATAGAAGACCAATCAAGTGTAATATTTGTTTCAAATTACTTGCAATGCACTTTATACAGTGGGTTTATTTTGGTATATAATTATGGTTTAGTTTTTAAATCTATAAATTGGTGGAACTGATTTGACCTGACATCCAAGCCAGATACCTTAAGTCATTGAGTTTTGTTCCCTTTTTACTGAATTGTGTAAATAAATTTTTCCTCCAGATGTTTATACTCAAACAATGACAGATCGTCCGAACTTCATTTCTCATTTTCGGAAAATATTGGAGGTTGTTTTTGTAAGTTAGCACAATTTTGGATATTGCCAATACTTAGAATGTGGACAGGTATTATAGCATTTCATTTCATGGAAGAGTTATGAAATCTATAAAATTAAATCCCTCAACGTATATTAGTGAAACCACAGAAGTCTGTTAAAAATGTCTGAACTTGTTGTTGCTTTTTTAAAGTGTTTGCAGTTACTGAAATAACAAAATGATATAGAATTGAAGTAGTGAAAAACTGTTTAGCTAAACATTTTCTATAGCATCAAATTCTTTTATGAAAACAGACCAATATCACATAAATAGATCCTGCTTTTCAACACACCACTTATTATTGATGTTATTAGATAAATTTATATGACAGATTTATTTGAAGCATTTCTCAATATATGATGAAAACTTAGCTGAAGAATATAAATGACCATGTATATATCCACGTCCTCCTTCATTGACAGCAATACCAGCAGCCCGTCCACTGTATATCTTATTATGACTGTAACAGAAATAAAGACACAGTCATATTGATATTTAAAATTCTGATATGGAACAAACACACTAGCCATTCAAATATAAACTAACAACAGAAAATTGGTATATAAGCTCACATAAAAAGTCATTTTCTATGCTTGAAACATTAAAATCTTCATCATCTATGTATCACAGTGTATAATAGTGTACAACAGACAAAGATATTACCAAACTGTTGGATTTCCTCGATATAAAATATATAATCCAGCTTCTTCTTCCTGATATATATCATTATGTCTTATCTGACCACGTCCACTGCCAAGACCCACAACTCCTGATCTTTTACCATGATAAGTTTACTGCATTAGCATGCTATACTGCAAAGAACTGAAAAAAAATCATAGCTTCAGTGTTTCTTATTTTTCAGTAGGTACAACAACGACCATTAGAACTTCAGCAAGAAATTGAAGGATGGGTTGTTCCCTTAAAATATTGGTTTTCAAGTATGTCAAACCATTTATAATTACTGCTGAAATCTGAGTTTCTAAGCACATTGCCTTTATTACAGCATTCTGATGGTTCTATATCATACAACAGTTCTGAAAGAATCTCCCTTAATGGTGATGTCATGTCATTTCATGGTGATGTTTTTCTGGCAAGTTCACTGACACTGGAGGACACTGAAATAACAGAAAAAAGCATACTAGCAATGTCTCTTTTAAAATAAAAAATGACCCTTAGTTAAAATGTTTACAGTCTACCTCTCTTGGTGAGTCACAAACTTTACAACATCTCAAGACATTTACCAACTGTAGGATTGACAAAGAACAAAGAAATGAAAATATAACATTCACGATAATTTCCCGGGTTTCTAGCCAGTACTCGCCAACTCCTTGTTTAGGTTGTTAGTAACCTGAAGCTAGTGGCATAAACTTGGAACGCAGTTCGCGATCCATTTTTTCTGAATAGCGAACTGCGTTCTAACTTTTAATCTAGCCTGCAGTTCATGATGATTCTTTTCTTTCAAAAGCGAACTGCGTTCTAACTTTTAATCTAGCCTGCAGTTCGTGGTTATTTTTTTTTTTTGAAAAGCGAACTGCGTTCTAACTTTTAATCTAGCCTGCAAATCGCGATTCAATTTCTTTTTTGAATAGTCAAACTTTTAATCTAGCCTGTAATTCTTGAAACTAAGGACGCCCTATGGACGCAATAAACGCGAAAATGGTCGGGGACCTCACGACGACCTGACTGCGTCCTTCCCACGTCTATAGGGTTCTAACCACGACATCGCCATGTCTTCGGGGTCTTTCCTGTGATGTAAGGTTGTACTTTTCGGGAGTCAAGTTCTTGTGTAACTCAATAGAGATCACTGGGGCGCGGATAAGTCGTGCTAGAAAGGCAGAGAGGTTGCCATGCGGACGGCGTGCAAATTCATCAGAAACTCCATGAACAATTTTTCATAAGCTAATAACTTCTATTATCTTCAACTTTAATATTGGACCAAAATACGCATGTGTACACTGGTCACAGCTTTGTTACGGTATCCAAGTAATTGGAATAGAAAATAACAAAAAGATATAGCATCGGAATATTTTGCAAACCGTTTAATGAGTCTACATGCAAGTTTGAAGAATTCATAAACATATTTACCATTCATCAGTTTCCATCATGATTACATATTCTGAAATCTGAGAGCTTTAACTTAATATTATCATTTATTATTACCACTAATATGTTGAAAAGGATCGATTGAATCTTTACCGTAGTGGTATTTGTACCAATAAATAAACCATTATTTCATGCCGGAAAAATGACATATTACCAAAAATAGACGTGCGAAAAAAGGGTTATAAAGGTAAAGAGTCAAGAACCGAACATAACAGAACGTTTATTATATAGAGACTTGTACAATGTACATCGTCAAAACAAAACAAATATACAATACAAATAAGCACATGTCATATGATAGGTTGAAAAGGCATACGAATGAGAAATTATAATTAACTTTATTATATGATCTATAAATAAACACATTTTGATTGGTTTAAAGCCTGATCCATCATATAACATAAATGTCATATTTAACGGTGGAACTTGATATTTAATGGATATTTCGGAATTTCCCATTCTTAAAATAGAACCAGGTCAATATTCATCAAACAAAAGATAGACGCATTGCGTAATTTGTTCTATCGTCCCTCGGTACATGCATATTTGTATTTATCTGTTAAGCTATCAAGTTCTTGTTGAATTTCTGTTAATGGATCTTCAGTTGCAAAGTCAGAATTTTCTGGTGATATGTAAACTAATCCGAATAGTATATCGCTGGTTTTAATGAGTTTCTTCGATAAAACAAACCATAACACTAATCTACTGCCTGTATGTAGTAAATGTACAAATTTGAATAAAGAGCTTTTCACGGCTAAACATAATCCTCCAGATTTACGTCTCATGGTTTGTTTTCTGTGTTTGAAATGTAAGTCATAATTGTTAAACACAACGGTATCCAGACTGTCTTGTTTTGTTTCCTGGAATACTACAATATCGTATTTTCCGACAAAAGAACAAAACTCTGGATTGATTTGTTTAGATTTTAGGCCGGTGTAGCATAAAATTTTGACCCCGTTGAAAAATTACCCTAGGGGTCATTTCTCAACGTTGAAAATCGACCCCGACAGGTTTTCAACGTTAAATTTTCATCATGAAAGTCGTTGAATATTGATCAATGTTAAATTTTGCTCAATCCTGGAGTCAATTTTTAACGATAACTAAAACTATTCGCATTTTAGAAGATATGTAAAGTATTCACATTTTATATTTTATTGCTATCTTAGCATTTTGGAGCTTGAATGCAAATAAAGATATCAGATAAATTTGGTGTGTTTTGTATTAAGACAACAATGATGGTCTACTAGTATTCTTATGAACAGTTCAACTAATTCTTGTAAATGTACTTATTTAATGTATTTACATTCCCTCCTAAGATTCTGTAGGTAAAAATGAGCGTTTATTTTATGTAAACGCTCGGCCTTCCGAGACCTCCTCCTAGGACGGAGCATCTAAACCGACACATTCTGATTGTAGACGCTGGTGATAGCGGGTAGTTATATTCTTACCGTACAACTTGACAGTCTTAATTTATTAACAATCTATCCAGAATGCGTTTCACGTGCGTCAACACTGAACACACGTTTTGTTCACTAAGAACACGAAAAGTCAGCGTTTTCACACGGTCAAAAATGATTTATGGAAGTAACCAAAAGCGAAAATGTAGATATAAGGATTGGGTCTTATTTTTCGGGTGTTTCTAAGTGCAGTGATAAACGTTTAGAAAATTTACCGAGAAGCACGCCTCACGGAATTTAAAAAAAACGCCAGAGTGTTTACACTGCATAAACGCCCGAAAATTAAGAAACAATCCTTAAAAACTGTGTCTTGGGTTTCATGCACCAAAAATGCGTGTATCACGTGTAAAACCAATTATTACCGAAATCAGCAGGTTTTGTAATTCTTGAAATGTGTATATTGAGCAAACTAGCGAGATATTTCATAGATATTTTACATGGCTTTCATTAATTGATTTAGGCATTGAAACAATAACAATTTGATTGCTATTCGAGTCACTTCAGTTCCAGGGCATACCCCTTTAATTCTTCATATACAGTACTATGTAATTTAATTGAATATGCACTCAAAACACTTAAATTTATCATTTCAATTCAAATACAATTACACTTTTCCTACTAGTATACAAATATAAATCGATATGTTATGTACGAGTATTCTCATGGCTTATAATAAATGGGGTCTAAAATCAATGTCAAGAAAACCAAAATATGGAGGGGTTTTTTTCAAAAAAAAGATAAATTGCATATTTGTAAAATTTCAAGATCAATACAGAAAAAAATCGGATTTGTCGACAATTTTACATACATGTTTATAATTTTTTCATGGAATGGTCATCTGTAAAATACAATGAAATGTCTGTCTGATGAAGCTCTTAAAGGGGCATGCTTGGAATTGAAGTGTCTCGAATAGATATCTAATTGGTATCGTTTTAATGCTTATATCAGTTAATGAAAGCCCTGTAAAATATTTACGAAATATCCCGCAAGTTTACTCAAAATACGCATTTCAAGATTTACCAAACCTCAGGAGGTAATCGTCATTTTCACAACTTGACCCTTTCGGGATCTGTTGCAACCGAAAACATAGCGGGACAATGTCAACAAACTCAAAATGGTAAGTATTGCTCATGTTATGTTCATTTTTGTGACACAAAGCTTATCTATCGATCAATTATAGGTAAATATCACTGTTTTGCTGCGTGAAAGGCAGCGCGCACGCTCAGTTAAAATCTCAGACGAATAGGTTCGTTTTTTGAACGCACATTCATCTTTGACTTTTCGGTAATAATTGTTTTCACAAGTGATAAACGCATTTTTAGTGTATGAAAACCAAGACACAGCAGTTCCAGGACATGCCCCTTTAATTAATGATTATCTTTTTTATCATTTACCACGGATCTCAATGATATATGCTTTAATTCTATGTACACTGTTCAACTTTCATAATCGGTCAGTTTTTTCTTCTGTATGTTTTTTTAACAAGAATGTGATATTTTTGCATTTTACAATAAAATAATTGATTGTTTTAAATGGTGTAGTGTATTTGTAAGACATTTAAAAATCTAGGCGAACGATTATCAAAGTTGGGCCGTGTATAACAGATACTGATCATAGGCACTCGATTCCGTGATTTTTATACGCTTCTAGACGTTATTTTTCAATTTCACCCATCAAACAACGCAAACCTGTCGAAAGAAAAATCTTCATTTTTTCCCTTATTGAGTGTATAAAATACTCCAAGGTAGTGAACTCGCCATCTTTTCGATTGACGGTAGTGACGAAAATAAGCGTGGGTCCCGGCTTTCCCTCTAATCTGCACGTGCTTTCCGGGAACCTTGCTTTCGTTGTAGTGTTCCCCAACTTTAAACGTTTTGACAGCTTTTACAAGGAAAGCCGGGACCCACGCTTATTTTCGTCACTACCGTCAATCGAAAAGATGGCGAGTTCACTACCTTGGAGTATTTTATACACTCAATAAGGGAAAAAATGAAGATTTTTCTTTCGACAGATTTGCGTTGTTTGATGTGGGAAATTGAAAAATAACGTCTGTAAACGTATAAAAATCACGGAATCGAGTGCCTATGATACTGATAATAGTTTATTCGCTGTTCCAACTATCTTAATTGATGAATGATTTCAAGCATGAAGACAGTTATGTTATATTTATATGACGTATGTGACGCTATGTACACTTAACTTTCATCACAACGGTAAAAATTAAGATATGCTTTATTTGTAATTTCTTTGTTTTAAATAAATCGTTAAAATCAAATAATTTACAACCACGATCATTATAACGATAAAAACATACAAGTAATTTATTACCAGACTATTGATGTAGTGCAATGCTTTACTGGTTGTTAAACAACAGTTTAAATAAAACAATGCATATATTGTTAGTTTTTATTTAAAGTTATTTGTTCTGTATCGTGTGATGAGAAAGTATGCTGATTACACAAGGTATTTTTATTGATTTATTAATTCCGGTACCTAGATGAATGTATCTGATAGCAGACGCAAGAACTTCAAATCACTCAACACCATTGTACAAATTAAAAAAGTACCGATGACATTTTGTTAAAATTGACTTTCATTTACATTAAATTAAGAGAATCAACGTGAACAACCTCACAAATGCATACATGTGAACATCATACACGTGCACACGCCCACACTAGCATACACATAAACCACCTCACACACGCATACACGTGAACACCCTCACACTAGCATACACGTAACACCCCTACACTAGCATACACATGAACACCCCCACACTAGCATGCACATGAACACCCCCACACGCATACACGTGATCACCCTCACACTAGCATACACGTAACACCCCCACACTAGCATGCACATGAACACCCCCACACTAGCATGCACATGAACACCCCCACACGCATACACGTGAACACCCCATACGCATAACCGTGAACAACCCCACACGCATACACATTAACACCCCCACACGTATACACATGAACACCCTCACACAAGCATACACATGAACACCCCAACACGCATACACGTGAACAACCTCACACACGCATACACATGAACAACCTCACACACGCATACACATGAACAACCTCACACTAGCATACACATGAACACCCTAACACAAGCATACACATGAACACCCTAACACAAGCATGCACATGAACACCCTCACACTAGCATACACATGAACACCCTCACACTAGCATGCACATTAACAACCTTACACAAGCATACACATGAACAACCTCACACTAGCATACACATGAACACCCTCACACTAGCATACACATTAACAACCTCACACTAGCATACAAATGAACAACCTCACACTAGCATACACATTAACAACCTCACACTAGCATACAAATGAACAACCTCACACTAGCATACACATGAACACCCCCACACGCATACACATGAACACCCTCACACACGCATACACATGAACACCCTAACACACGCATACACGTGAACACCCCACACACATACACGTCAACACCCTCACACATGCATGCACGTCAACACCCCCACACGCATACACGTGAACGACCTCTCACTAGCATTCACATGAACACCCTCACACGCATACACGTGAACAACCTCACACTAGCATACACATGAACGCCCTCACACATGCATACACGTGAACAACCTCAAACATGCATACACGTGAACACCCTCATTCATGCATACACGTGAACGACCTCCTACTTGCATACACATTAACATCCTCCACGCATACACATAAACCCCCTCACACGCATACACGTGAACTACCTCACATACGCATACACGTAAACACCCTCACAAGCATACACATGAACACCCTCACACGCATACACGTGAACAACCTCACACACGCATACACGTGAACACCCTCACACTAGCATGCACATGAACACCCTCGCATACGCATACACATGTGTGAGGGTGTTCATGTGTATGCTAATGTGAGATTGTTCATGTGTATGCGTGTGTGAGGTTGTTCACGTGTATGCGTGTTGGAGTGTTCATGTGTATGCTTGTGTGCGGGTGTTCATGTGTATGCGTGTGGGGGTGTTAATGCGTATGCGTGTGCGGGTGTCCATGTGTATGCGTGTGGGGGTGTTAATGCGTATGCGTGTGGGGGTGTTCATGTGTATGCTTGTGTGAGGTTGTTCACGGGTATGTGTATGGGGTGTTCACGTGTATGCTTGTGGGGGTGTTCGTGTACATGCTAGTGTGGGGGGTGTTCATGTGTATGCTAGTGTGAGGGCGTTCATGTGTATACTAGTGTGAGGGTGTTAATGTGTATGCTAGTGTGAGGGCGTTCATGTGTATGCTAGTGTGAGGGTGTTCATGTGTATGCTAGTGTGAGGGTGTTCATGTGTATGCTAGTGTGAGGGTGTTCATGCGTATGCTAGTGTGAAGGTGTTCACGTGTATGCTAGTGTGAGGGTGTTCATGTGTATGCTAGTGTGAGGGTGTTCATGTGTATGCTAGTGTGAGGGTGTTCATGTGTATGCTAGTGTGAGGGTGTTCATGTGTATGCTAGTGTGAGGTTGTTCATGTGTATGCTAGTGTGAGGGTGTTCATGCGTATGCTTGTGTAAGGTTGTTAATGTGTATGCTAGTGTGAGGGTGTTCACGTGTATGCTAGTGTGAGGGTGTTCATGTGTATGCGTGTGTGAGGGTGTTCATGTGTATGCTATTGTGAGGGTGTTCATGCGTATGCTAGTGTGAGGGTATTCATGCGTATGCTTGTGTAAGGTTGTTAATGTGTATGCTAGTGTGAGGGTGTTCACGTGTATGCTAGTGTGAGGGTGTTCATGCGTATGCTTGTGTAAGGTTGTTCATGTGTATGCTAGTGTGAGGGTGTTCACGTGTATGCTAGTGTGAGGGTGTTCACGTGTATGCTAGTGTGAGGGTATTCATGTGTATGCGTGTGTGAGGGTGTTCATGTGTATGCTAGTGTGAGGGTGTGTATGCGTATGCTTGTGTAAGGTTGTTCATGTGTATGCTAGTGTGAGGGTGTTCATGTGTATGCGTGTGTGAGTGTGTATGCTAGTGTGAGGGTGCTCATGAACAGCTCTCTAGGTAGCCGGCGTATTCTTCAGAGGTTATTACATTTTGTAATTGATTGTTCACATCACCAAGGAGATAAAATATTAATGTTTGTCTGTCGCATTGTTTGATCAGCCTTCCTGTTTTGTTGCTACAAATAACTGAAACACATTGAATAAATAAGTTTTAAATTTTCATGACAATTATTGCCGTAACAAGCAAACAACTTTGCTCAGCATATGGCAGTTGACATCGTTTACAGTTCAGTGATTCTGGTAGAGGAATTTTACACAGAAGACGATGCCTTGATATGACACTGTCAGGTCTTTCTGAGGACACGCGCCATAAGTCTGATGTTGTCAGAACAGAATGTACGTAGTAATATGTCAGGAAGTCAGTATTACCACGCATTCGATCGGTCCACGCCTTTTCTTCGAATGCAAATATACTTTGTTTAACGAGTCTCCTCCACAGGGGTTTCGCGGGAAAAAGTCCTGGCTGCGAGCAATCCTTAAGCCATGTGTATATACCATATTTTCTGAGAAAACGTGCAATATCTGGTAAGAAACCGCATGATCGACTGGTCACAATGTTCTGTAACTGGCTTAAACGTAGATTGAACTTTTTATTTACAAAAACCTCGGGCCCAATCGAACCGTGACATGGTACCAAATGCTGATCGATGTACGCTTCAATTGACGTGAAGCCTAGCCGACCTTTAACTTTGCCAGAGTGCGTCAGATGAGGTAAGCATTGCATATGCTTTAACCACGTGCAGTGGGCAACTTCACTATATCAGAACGCGCGATATTGTTCCACAAGTCACAAGCAAACAGTGCACGCGGTAAAACACATGTGATATAGTTATTTTCCATGATACAGAGGTTCAAACCAGAGTTGTCAGTCAATGCATTGGCTGTGGGAAAAAAGGTACCACGCAAAATCTGCTTTACGTCAGTCAAGTTCAATGGATACCTGCCAACGATAGACTGCACAATACCATGACGAATACAGGTAAATGTTTCTGGTAGGGCTGTATTGCCATAACGAAGGGGCGGGGGTGCAGGTCGACGGCGATGTTTCCTGTCCATGATCAAACGGCACATTTATCGGCATTATATACTAGCACATATTTCCATTTATTGTAGCAGACGTTGAGTAGTTCTTGGAGACCTTGTCTGGACAGAGACAATAGAATGATATCATCTGCTTGTGTCGGTGCTGACAGTGACAAATCTCCAAATATGTAGGCCGTGTGGACTACAGGACAGTTCTTCTAAAATGTAGTAAAATGGTCCACATATGCTTCCTTGTTTGGTGCCTTGCTCATTATAAGTGGGGAAACATTCTTCAACAATTGTCCCCTGACGTACGAATATGTTTTAAGACTATTTATTGCTTCCAATATGTCTGTTTGAGACAGCAAAAATGTTAAAAACCAAAAGTTATACCTGTGTGGTGTTATATATGAAAAATAGACATTTAACACTTACATGATTATGTCAACCCAAGCCACAACCAGTTATTATTTTAATTATCTTCTCAATTATTCATTGATCAGTTAGTTAATTTGCATTTTTGTAACAAGATGTTTTATTGGTCAATATTTTATTTCGTAGAACCTTAAACACTTTTTCCTTGATGCGGTCACTTATAGTAAGTGTTGTGTGTTGTAAAGAAAAATAAATTGTGTTGCACAAGGAAACATCTTATTTCTTTTTAGTTGAATGTGACCAGTTACATCACATTATAACAACAACTTAACATCGGAGTTATCTCCCCTACACGGAAGATTCGCTTCATGACACGTGGAAACGCTCATCGTTATTTGAGACGTCAAATATTTCCCCTACACAGTCCGATATTCACATCGTAGAATTATAATCGACAAGGAAAAGGGAAATCACGAAACTTTGAAATAAAGATGAACATTTAGTCTTATAAAATCAGACACAGCTTCAAATCAATTGTCGTTATCTTCTTTCGAACAAAAACATGTAGTCAGGTTTTACAATGAACATTGGTTTATGATTGTTTCATGTCCGTATAATGTCTTCGTCCAATTACGTGTATTGCCGTTTCAGAATAAAAGGGAGAACTACTTTTTATTGGGACTACAGTTGTTAACTCCATTAGTCAGTTTCCTCACCGACATAGTACAGCGGATTGAACAGAAATGACGCATAATAGAAATGCTTTAAAAGATAACCGAGTGACCTTTCGTGGCCCCGGTCATTTTCCATAATTGTATCGATTTCTTTCGCGTTTTGTAAATTTTACGTTTTGAATTAACATTTTTTACCCATTTAATACATGCACTATCTATGTTTATTATTTTTTGACGCTATTTTTCTGACTCACAAATATGGTAAAATTATATACACACGAAGTTAAGCGATATTCGCAATTGTCTTACATGAGCAATCATTATTTTTAACGATGCATACCATATATGGTCACAAAATGCATAACACTTGTCGTACAATGAATTCAGACCAGCTACAATCTACAATAATATCCATGTGTACATATGAGGTATTCACCCATTGTTAAAACTACGAATTCGCCTTATGACCCTGACTGTGGTGCGACTTCAAAACTTCACTGAAAACTATTTCAATATTTTATCTTTACTGATTTTTCGCTTCCACTAATAATGAGGTAATGGTTGCCTTTCTTTTTGTTTCTTTACCAGTTACTGTTAGTTGTGGAAACAACATTCGTCAATATCAAAACTTGTTAATGAAGATGTCAAAGACAGTGAAACCGATTTGTATATCTCAGAACAAAACCGATTTGTATATCTCAGACACAGCGTAACAAAACCGAACAATTATATATCTATGGTGTAGTTACGTACCATGTACCGTTCGTTTATTTCAATCAAACGTGATATTCTCGGTCACCGTACCTATTAATACAATTATGTTCAGACACCTTATAATTGTATTGTCTCCTCCTCTGCTTTCTTACTGCGCCGAATTGATTGTACATTCTGTAAAGAAGAGAAATTAGCAGCTGATTCTTTTATATTCGTAATTTATATTAACAGCGTTGTGTACACCTATAACATCGTCTAGTCTGCATTGATATTTTATTTAGAACCTCAAGTATGCTCGTAACTTTGAAATAACTGTTCCCGATGTGGTGATGGGCAATTTATATTATCAGTTAATACTAAACATTAAGTTTTTCGATTCCCTGTGGACGTAGAAAATTTACACGAGGTTTAATTGGGTTGGTTTCACAATTTGCATATAAATGCATTTCCTAGTATTTCAGTTAAAGTTACAGTGACGTGTATTACATTTGTTTTTAGAAGCGGGAGCGAAGGTAGAGCTTCTAGAGTGATACACACAGTTTTCTATTTACAATCACCTGACACCTCTTATACATACGTTCGCGTTGAAAAATAGTACCACGATTGCAGTTTTGACAAAAGTTTTATGTATTTTGAAAACATGTGGAATAATTACATTGTTTTGGGGAATTTGAACTGTAAAACTAACAAGTTTAATAATTTTGTATTCATCCACATTAAAATTTCATTCATAAATACAATAAATAGTGCCCATCGCTAGTACACATGATAATCGTTAAAAAGACACCAGCAGTGCGATGCCACCAGTAGAGTGAGGTTACGCTATAAACCGTAACTCCGCCTACTGGATAGATATAAAGCAAGGAATGGACTCGTTCTCGCAAAACTTATAAATCTGTGAGATGGATTTGCCTCATATATCTACATTGTATATTAAAAACAACTTCAACATAAATAAATTATTATTATAACAGAATTATAAACAACCCGTTTGTCTGAATTCAAGGCAATTTAATAATTCTTTCAACCAAGGACCCCTAGCACAGTAGGCGAATACTCAACCACAACAGTTAACCCTAATGTTGGAGGAATACTAACTCTATTATTACATATAATTAGGAAGTTTTAAGAGTCAAATGTGAGGAGTGAGTTGACTATTAGTTTTAACAGATTTAGGAGGATAACAAGTGAATCTCTACCAAATTTCTTTATTACCATGGGCCAAAACTGACTCCTCCTTTTTAGTCCAAAATTACTTCAAAACAACATACTATTGGTTTGTAACATTGTGGCCTAGAGTTGGTTGGTACCTAATACAATGTATTATCTAACATATTTTAACTTCGCTCCTGACAGTACTCTCAGTGCTTTGATTTAATGCAGGGCTTGAGATGCTGACGCTAAATGTTAATAAGATTTTACCCATGTTTACATTGCACGACACTTCGGTGCATTGGAATTTTAACACTATGCAATGTTTTGTAATCTTTCACAGTTTTTATATTAGATTAGTATTTTTTTAAACTTGATTACTATAAACCATTTTGCGTACACATTATTTTTTTCATAATCTGAGAATGATATTATGTTTAAGTGTAATGATTCTGACTTAATGTATGTTTATCTACTTCAAGCTAAACTTGAACCAACAAAATATTAAACGATAGTTACATTCATAAGAACAAGTATTCATAGTTGAGGACAAGATGCATTAATCATAAAAAGGTGTGAATAAAAACAATACAACAATACAAACAGCAAGAACTATTACTGAAAACATTGAAAAACTCTGTTTATTTACAGAGTCATATATATATATTCTTTATTAAAGTCTCATTCACATATATATACAAATACAATCACACTATATTATATCACAGAGTCATTATTATGTGACCATTCTAACAGAGAATTATAAGAGACTGGTAAAATTATTCACACGAAAAGTACAAACTAAAAATACATATATTTATATATATATATTATTATTGCTACTATACATGTATTCATATCATATTATTATAAAATAAAAATCTAGCTTTAAACCGACAAAAGAGTTAAAAAGTAATACTATACTTGCTCATAAATAATAAAAGAATGCTAGTCTTAACCTAGTGATTAAGAATATGTCTTGAATACAATGAACATAAAAAGGAACAATATAATAAATTATTAAACTATAAAGAGGTATAGTTGGAAACTAAATAATAAAAAGGTTACACATATGAGACGGACAGTTCACTAAACCATCGTTCCTGGGAAGAACCAGTTCTATACTCTCATCATTCGTAAGAAACTGCCTACTTGCTCATATAAAGAGACATGGTCTGCAGCTGGGGCTCGAACCCCCATTTCAATATAATTAGTGAGAGGTTACAAGGATTTTCAGTCAGCGACCTTAACAACTCGACCAGGCGGAAAACTTAAATGTTGTGTAGTCTCTAACCAGTACAGAAGTATGGAAGCTCTGGAGTATGGAAGCCCTTGAGGGCAATTCTGACTTATGAATACCGACATATGACTTTTCTTCGAAGAAATATTGACGCGCATTTCGACAAATACAACAACATACGTGACGAAGATGGCCGACAACGACTCTGATGATGTAAGTCGGAAGCCTATTAGGGCCATTTTGTCTCAGGAATTCTGAATTATGCGTTTTGTGTTCTGAATTAGGTATTGTGTGTTATGAGTTAGGTCTTATGACTTTGTTCTTATGTATCTCGCGATAAAAAGGCAAAGGAGCGGCAACATGGCAAAACAAAGGCGGAAGTATGGAAGCCCTGGAGGGCAATTCTGATTAGTGAATACCGACTTATGACTTTTGACTTTTGGGTTATGATTTGCAACTTCGAAGAAATATTGGCAAAGATGGCCGACAACTACGCCGATGATGTAAGTACAAAATTGATACTAGTATATTAATTTGCTATATGATGAAGATGACAATGATGATGATATTTGCTGGATGTTAAATGTAATATTGACACCACAGGTGGCTGTATCAGTGTTCGGTTCACAAAAAGAAATGTCCCGTCACTGAGCTTATATTACTATCAAGGTGAAAAGCCTACTATATGTCTATATGCCAAACAATGTGGAACATCGAATCTCGTTTTTTCAGCATAAAAGATGTGCGCAGAAGGAAAATTGCTACGCATGCCATTCAGATAAACTATAAGATATTCATTCCTACCGAAAATCTCATTCAATTACATCTAATAACTGTGAAACGGTAAAATTGTGTTCCTTTCGTTATTTAACTTCGTTGCAAGCCATTTTGAGTCAAGCGCGAGTGATGTATCAAGCGATCTGATTGGTCGGCATGAAATGAACAGTCTATTGTACACACATATCCGACCAATCAGATCGCTTGATACATCACTCGCGTATTTTATGCTGAAACAACGAGTTGCGATGTTCCACATTGTTTGGCGTTTAGACATATAGTAGGCTTTTCACCTTGATAGTAATATAAGCTCATTGACGGGATTTTTTTTGTGAACCAAACACTGATACAGCCACCTGTGATTGACACTGGGGGATTTTTTCCTGCTCTTCTCCTTTATATAGATAATTATTACATTGTAGTGTCCCCTCTAATCTGTCACTCTCAAAACCTTGAGCGTGCTTTTGCTTCTTGGTAGAACTGTTAAGGCTCAAAAGGACAACTACATCATTTTTTATTAAAAAAATTCTCAAGTTTAGAATTAACAGAAAAATGGACAAAATACACACATTCAAGAAATGTTTAATGTGTAGCCGGATTGGTTTGCGGAGTGACTACAGCCCCGAATGGTTCGAGCACTGGGCCTATTTCTGCAACAGTAATAACTCAATAACAAATAAATTAGATGAATTTTATTCCTAATCATATTTTCTTTTAATTGAAGTATTGTTAATATCGAATAGCTTATGGTAAATACATTTATCAAAGATTAAATCTCGATAAATGACAATTTAATATAGTGTCATTAAACCGGAGAATATTTTGCTTTCCAGGAACTTCGGGGCAGCAAAGGTCAAACATGGGGTTATCAAAATTATACTTATGCTGAACTGTATACAGAGGACACCGTGTGGGCCATGGAATCTGATGAGGTCGATGGTTCAAGGAATATGGTAACCGACTTCATGAAAAGGAAATAACTTTCACATGGATTAGTTCGTTTGGATGAAGAGAAAAATGTTCCATGTCATATCAAACAAATTATCAATGAAGGCTGACAGTATGACATGTCAATAAGGCCAACTGCACTAAAGATTTGCAGTGTACTGAACAAATTGACAGTTGAGTTGAAATGACAATCTGTAAGTCATAAGTTATAAGTGGCATGTTATAAGTCATAAGTTATAAGTTCTAAATCATAAGTCACAAGTCATAAGTTACAGGTGACAGGTTTTGACGATGTGGCGCTGCAAGTTTTGAAAATTTGTTGTCAACTGTATAATAGACTTTACCCTTACTATTGTACGTCAGGAAGGCAAGACATTTGCTCAATAAAAAATCTACAACCTGAATGTCTAGCTTCATTATTAATACTGAAACCATAAAAAAATTTGCATCATGTATGCGAAATCCAAATGTTTCATTTTGTCATAGCCACCCACATGCCATATACCATCGATCTATAACCCACAGATTGTCCGCAAATTTGTAGTTCCACATCAACAACTGTATCCAGTGGGATGTTTGTGTGCAAACTTAACTTCTTCATGATATTTTTTTCAACTGACGCAGTGACAACAAAATCCCGTGCCTTGACAACGAAAAATTCCTTATACCTAAACCCTAGACTGAAATGCTTAACAATGAGTAAGAACATGCTCTGGTTTGGAGAATCCATTTCGAAGTCAAATAAGTCGGCACAATAAAGAGTACCATATCCAGCAGTGCCAATATGATCATAACTATGTACCCCTTCAATTTCACTATCTGTCGATTACTATTGTCAGTGAAAGATAAAAGTAATATTTCCAACATTTACCACCAAAATAAAAGTAAAGCTTACATATATACATTACGTTAACGGTGGAGTCGAGCTCATTGTAATCGGCTTAAAATGGGGAAAATGTGAACAACTGTTTATTATTTGACACAAAGACCTATACTTCACAAAAAGCTCTTGGTTAAGCTTTCAGAATATAGAAATCTAAACATAAAGCAAGAAACTGTGTAAGTAATAAAAGTTATTTTTCTGGGTCGAAATTTATTCCTTTCGTTTTAATGGTGAATTATAGCTTAAAGGATCCATGTCATAGATTTTTGTATATTTGAATCTTAATAAAAATGACGCACCAAAAGGTTGTAAGAATCTGAATACAAATAATGTATAGCCCTTTCATACTACAAAAATACTTAAAATAGATAACGAACGACAACTCTGGGTAGAGATTGTAAAGTAGCAATTTATAATTCAAAAGTCATAATTCATAAGTCATAAGTCGGTATTCACAAGTCAGAACTGCCCTCCAGGGCTTCCATACAGAAGAGACCTCAATCACTCTTCAATTACAAAGAGAACGAACATGAAAGCGACTTTTAAGTTGGCGTAATAAAATACCTTGATTGTATAAGACTGGTAAAATTTAGTATGGTAGGTACATAATTTGATACTATTTTACTTATTCACGTGAAACGGCCAAATTGTAAAGTAATTCAATGCAAAACTGTACTAGTAATTATGTTAGTGAAAAAAAGGAAATTTGATTTTGTACACACGCTGCCATACCCCATGTAATGTCTCATTGCCACACATGGTAAGTGCAATATTGGAACAGCATATTGAACCTATGTTCTGGTCTATGATACACTTAGACGAGGTAATTTTGATAAAGCCATGCAGTTTGTTCGTACATTTTCAGATACGTTTGACAGCGTGATCGCATTATGTAGTCTGTGGCTGTGCCTGTGGATACATCAGGTGTACCCAGTTACAAGAGTGACTCCATCTAATATACCTAAAACACTGGCTAGATTTGGTGACAGACTATTTTTACTGTGGGTTTACATATCCTGAAATTGTTCTTCTGTTGTTTGTGATAAATAACAACAAAATACCGTTGCGGCAGCTTAGAAGAATACTATGAAGTAACAACATATGGCGTCGGACAGGATACACACCATACCATATCGTTATTAATAACCAATTAATTTCCAAAGAAATTGAGCCATACAGTCAGAGCACTGGGTACCGTTCCATGTGGAAATGCTTTTTATAAACACGGTGCTTCTGATGGTTACACGAAGTAACAACAACACTGCAGTCATCGCTATGTATTAACACCATGTATATAAACGTATCAATTGAATAAAGTATGTACAAGGAAAAGTAAAACAAGCACAACAACATCACGCTCCAAGAACTCTAGTTGTATTTTTCAGACTGAATTTGAAAATAAAATGTACACCGTGGACAAATAGTGAGTCATGTGCAAGTATCATGTCCAAATGTCCGAGGTCAATGACGCGTTTGCAGTATTATGTTCTTTTTTTTTTTGGTTTGTGTTTGCACCATGGCTGACCAAAACGGGCTCGACATGTTGCCCCTGGCTATAGTCCTCATATTGTTCAAGGTCAAATAATACTGGCTAGATTTGTACTGTTTTGTATTTTACTTGGGCAATTACAATAAAACAATGACAGACAGAAGTCATTAGACATAAGACATTATTCATAATACAGAAGGCATAATTCATAATATAAAGGACATAAATCCTAATCAAATAAGACATATTATATATGACATAATTCATAATGCGAAAGACGTTAATTCCTAATACATAAGACATAATTATTATTATTATATAAGACATAATACATAACACAAAAGACATACATGTATTATTTCTTTGTTTATTTTGTGTAATATCCTTTTGAAAAGTATCATATATATAATATATATGTATATGTCTTTAAACATCACTTCATGCTTTTGACACCTTCCCTTGTGTGGATTGCACCCCTTTTGAGAAAGATTTACATGTATATCCATGGCCTGTAGAGAAATAACAATTTACTGACAATGAGGTTATACTTGGAACAGGAAAACTCTCATCATTAAGTGGTTATTCACTCGGCAGCTCTTGACTGAGTGGATTTTTTGAAGTTCTCAAGTACAAATAATATTGTGATGAATAGGACCGATAGTATAGTCTTGAAGACAACATTCTTTTCCATTATTACCAGTGAATATTCAATGGCTTCTCCATTATATGAGGACAGTTTAACTTCCATGTCTGCTAGCTCGCCCATATCATTTTTCCCATCAGGAAAGAAGATTCTCTTGGCATAATTGGTCACTGTTTCGACAGTTTGCTCACCGTCCTTGTTGAATTCATAGATTCTTGTGCCTCCTCCTCTTCTAGCTGTCACTTGTCTTTATTTTCCTCTCGTTTGATGGAACCATCCAATCTGTAGTTTCAACACTGGGTGTCTCCCCGTAACCCATTGGTCTCTAAAATGATAAGATAGATGTATATGTATATAAATTTACAAAAATCTTTACGGAGGATCGGCGTGTTTGAAAACGAAAATTAAAAGAATATTGGCCTTGTAAATGTAGAGCGGCTATTCTAGATTTCAGCCAAATATTGTTTAACGATGTTCATTAAGTAAATAACGTATGTCAAGCTGTTAGACATACCTAACGTTTCTATGTAAGCGCAATTCTGACTTGTGTATACCGACTTATTACTTTTGACTTCATGGCGCGCATTTCGACAAAGATGGCCGACAACGACTCTGATCATACAAAGTACAAAAACTGATAGATTTATTTGTTTAATGATGATAATGATGATGATGTTGGGATATTAAACAAAATAATGAAATTGAGCGATTTGTTTTCCTGTTCTTTCATTGTAAATGCATATAATTATATTTGACTTCACTCATATTTACCAAGATTGTGAAAGATGCATTCACTATTTTGAACAGATAATGTAGTACAAATTAATTCTTGAAATCATTTAAATGAACTATATTACTGTTATCACCGAAGAAAATGCAAAGAATGATTAAAATTGGTTCAAATAAGCCATAAACAATTTTAATACACATGAAAAAGTGTGATACATGTACATTTATTTGCTAGATATACGCTATGTTTGAGCGTGCATCAGTGAAAGCCTACCTGGCTGATTAGCAGGCTATTTTGTCCAAATAAAGAGCAATTACCACGACAATAAATTATCATACGTAATCAAAACATTGGTCAATTTTTGTCAAGCTTTCAGAATATAGAATTTCAAACATAAAGCAAGAAATTGTGTAAATAATAGTGTTTTTTTGGGGTCGACTTATATCTTTTTAATTAGCCTAGGGAAAATATCCTACTCCCGATCATCAAATTTATTTTTTTCGTTTGAGTAGTGAATTAGAACTTGAATGATCCGTGTTATAGATTTTTATATTTGAAATTTAACAAAAATGATGTCAAAAAAAGAGTTGTAAAAATCTAAGGGTGGCTCTTTCATACTACAAAAATACTTAAAATTACAGCCATATAATTCAAACTAGTCAGAACTTATAGTCTGTGACACGGATCTCTGAGGCTTATTTATAAGGCTCTAAGGTATTAAAAGATTTTTAATAATGAAAGTATACACAAATGTTTTAGGTCACTTAAAAAATCAATGATTATTGTTACAATTTCTAACATGATGCGTAAATATCTAATTACTTACTATAATAAATAGCTCTTGCTAAGAGCTTTTCAGAACTGTATACTTTTGTATGTCAATCTCTTAAGTATAAATAAAAGTCATGGACTTAATAAAAAAAGCCTTGAATGAAGAGGGTAAAAGTAAAAGAATATACAATTTTTCCGTTGTGATTTTGATTCCGCTCTTAACCTTAATATGAAATGAAATACAAAAAAGGAAATTATATGAAGTTGTAATCATTATTGTATATTGGTCAACATGTTACAAGCTTAAAATCACATTCAAGGGCAGATAACTCAAAAACGAGCACCGCGACCCCCATTTTTGTCGCTTAAAATGTTTCTTTTATCATATGCTATGATCATATTGCCGATATGTCTATGTGAAAACTGTCAGAAATGTCCTTTAAACCAATAGAAATCTTCAAGTTTCTTATTTCTAACCCATCAGTAAAAGAGTATTTAAGAGAAAAAAGCATGTATTTGATTATCAGATAAAAACTGAAGGAATCTGGTCGTTATGTTTTGAACTACTTTACAGGCCTTGATAAAGGTGTATGTGATGCAGTACGAACGACAACTCAGGATAGAGATTCATCAAGTTGGTTCCTGTTGACTTTGGCTGTTCAGTAAAGTTTGGTCCACAGCAATATGAAACAGAAACCAGTTTAGAGATATGTTTGTGAAGTTGGCGGCCTGAAGTTGGCGGCCCAGCGGCCTAGAATATTGAACACCCAATCACCCAGAAATGTGTCAGAATCACGTTCTTCAAGCATTAGTAACTATTTTGGAAGGAAAAAGTCGCAAAAGAATCACTGCATCATAGTTAGGCTGATAGGCCGCTAGGTCGCCAACCTCACAAACATTTTAGAGATTGATTTATCTGTAATAAAACTCTTAAGATAACACTCTTCCCGTTTTCATTTAAAGCAAACAAAGAACGACGCGTTTAACTTTGGTATTTGTAGGGATAAATGCAGTGAAAGGAACATGAACGTGATAGTATATTTGGCAGCGGAACCATCAGCCGATATTAACCTGCGGCAACTAGAAATATGTACAAGCTAAAACATATACAAGGGAAGCAACTGCGTCAAGCATGTTACTAAATTAGTTCCAGATTTCTCCTTTGTGAAATTTTGCTCATTCAAATAAGCTCATAAATTATCAAGACGATATATTATTTTCATTTTTTCATAAACGGTTTTAAATTCTGGCAAGCGATTATTTTGTGCATTTATAGACTTCATGAAAGCTTTTGATTTTGTAACTAGTGATAGTCTGTGGCCAAAACTAATTGAACTTTGTATTTGGATATTATGAAGTCAATGTATTCAGGTATTAGGTCGAGAGTTAGATTACATAATCAGTTAAGTGAAGGGTTTGCATGTTGTTGACAAGGGGAGAGTATTTCGCCTTTTTTATTCCGGGTGTTTTTTAATGATATTGAGGATGTTTTTAATAGCAAAGGTATTTCTGGAACTCTATATGCTGACGATATTGTTATATTTTTCCAACAGTAATGACGAACTTCAGTCAAGCTTAGATATTCTTTTTTGATTATTGTAACAGGTGGAAGTTAGTGGTAAATACAAGTAAAACAACAATGATGATCATGAGAAAGGGGGCAGTATTTCATCTAATACTAAATGTTATAATAATGATAATGAGTTAAGAAAAAGTGGAGAAATGTAGCGATTTCAGCTTGATCAACCCAGGTTCGAATTGAAAAGGTCATAACTTAAGCAAAAAAGTTCTGTTTAGTATAAAATATATTTAAGTGAAAACATTCTGAAACATAATTCTAACAAAAACCCAAAACAAAAGCTAACACCAAAACTAAAAACACTAAACTGACTTATCCTCCAGGGTGCTGTCTGTTAAAATAATCGAACAATGGTCAGGTGACCATTCAAAATATGAATACATGTATTTAACTCTTGATACTTAATCACAAAAACTGACCAATAATTGCAAGATTCTGCAGGATTTTAAAAAGGGCTTATGTCAAATGAATATATATCAATTAGAATGAAGCTCCCTGCCCGGGGATTAAAGCAATTCGCAAAGTGTTATTACTTTATCAAACTTAGACTAATTGAAGCTACATATAAGAGAACAATTTAAGACTAAACTAATTCAAAAACATAGTTTGCAAACAGACCGTTAACTTGATATCACCTTTCTTTACTCATGAGAGATAAACACATTAAACAACATATACATTTTTATTGTAAAAACTACACATTCTTGACATACGAAATATCATAAATCTATCAAACTAGGTAAAAGAAAATTACATGATATATTTATCATCATGTTATACCAACTTTGCTGCAGAAAATTACATGATATATTTATCATCATGTCATACCAACTTTGCTGCAGAAAATTACATGATATATTTGTCATCATGTTATACCAACTTTGCTGCAGAAAATTACATGATATATTTGTCATCATGTTATACCAACTTTGCTGCAGAAAATTACATGATATATTTATCATCATGTTATACCAACTTTGCTGCAGAAAATTACATGATATATTTGTCATCATGTTATACCAACTTTGCTGCAGAAAATTACATGATATATTTATCATTATGTTATACCAACTACGCTGCAGAAAATTACATGATATATTTATCATCATGTTATACCAACTTTGCTGCAGACAATTACATGATATATTTATCATCATGTTATACCAACTTTGCTGCAGAAAATTACATGATATATTTATCATCATGTTATACCAACTTTGCTGCAGAAAATTACATGATATATTTATCATCATGTTATACCAACTATGGTGCAGAAATGTACATGATATATTTATCATCATGTTATACCAACTTTGCTGCAGAAAATTACATGATATATTTATCATCATGTTATACCAACTTTGCTGCAGAAAATTACATGATATATTTATCATCATGTTATACCAACTTTGCTGCAGAAAATTACATGATATATTTATCATCATGTTATACCAACTTTGCTGCAGAAAACATACCTAGGGGTAGTTTTTACGACTGGTGGGTCATTTTCTTGTGCTGAAAGGTTTTAGCAGGACAAGCTTTAAAATATTTTAAACTGAATAAACACTTATATAAATTTTCTGATATTTCAGTGAAGCATAAATTTGGATTTTTTGATAAACTGATTTCTCCCATTTTGAATTATGCTAGTCAAGTATGGGGGTTCATTAAAGGTAGTTATGAGGAAAGTGTTCATTTACAATTTTGTGAAAGGCTACTTGGAGTAAGGAAAATACTCAAAGCGATTTTGTTTATGGTGAGGCAGGGCGGTTAAATTTTCAGACTGTAGGATTATTAAATATATTGTAAAATACTGGATAATACTATTGCAGACAGATGATAATAGATATAATAAAAAAGAATATAATATGCAACATTAGAGATGGAGTTGTACCCTCAAAAACTGGTGTTTATTATTAAAAGATTTGCTATGCAGACTCGGATTTTATTATGTTTGTAATTTCAATATATAGACAATGTGAATACATGTAGTTTCTTTTCTGTTGTTAAACAAAGACTCAGTGATAATTTTGTTCAAAATAGGCATACTAGACTAAATGGTTCTAGTAGCGAATTTTTATAAGAATTTGTCAGTTTTTAGGTTACAACCATACTTAGAAATTTTAAACATTAAGAAATTTAGATTTGGTTTATCAAAATTTAGAATGTTTTCACATAGATTACATATTGAATCCGGTAGATGGAACCATCCAAGATCTACAGCTATTAATGAAAGAACCTGCAGCATGTGTCATTTACTCGAAGATGAATTTCATTTTATCCTAGAATATGAATTATATTCAGATATTAGAGTAAAACATATTCCAATGTACTATCGTAGAAATCCTAGTATGTTTAAATTGACTGAGTTATTTAATACGGAAAATAAAATAACGATAACTAACTTAAGCATTTACATTCAAAACACTTTTGAAATAAGATAAGAAACAATTGTCATTTTTCATAAAATTCATTCACTATTCATTAGTTTGAGCTTATTCTAATTTAAGATATTTCATTGGTTCATTTTGATATTATTATTTGTCTAAAATTGTTACAATACATGCGAATTCAGCGAATAGAGGCTCCTTTGAGAGTTGTATTCGAAGACGTTTCGGAATCAGCTCCTCGGGGACCGATATCCGAAAGGATCTTTATATGGTGTGACAGTGCCTATCTTTTTTTTCCTAGGCAGACGTTCTACGAATAACGCTAAATAATTGTTGATACATTATTGATACATAAATAACACATTTTTTTAGCCTTTTCTTGGAAATGGCATGACTAAGATTCATTTAATTATTACTTACAATGATTCCCGTTTTCAATACATTACGTATTCATTATTAAAGCTACCAAAACGATGTTTTATCATGATTTCTTACTTAATGGACCTGTCTGCATGCTAGTGTATCTTTGCGTAATAGTTATTCCAATATTCTATTATGATTATCGGTTTATTAAAGTAATCAAAATATTTTCATTATAATTATTTCTATAGTGATATCAATATCGTATTTTCCCAATACTATAGTACTCATCATTCTACAGTGTTATCATTATCGTAACATTGTATTTTCATCATCATTCTATAGCATTATCGATATTCTATCATCACAGTATTCGATCGTCATCGATGATGTCATTGAAGTATTCGGAATAAATGTTGAGTAATTTCTCGCCGTTGAATTATTGAAAACGCGAAGATTTGTCGTTGAAGTCATTAGTGTCAAATTGATGCTGAATGTACAATGATCATAATTATAGTAAAATAACTGGTATGATAGCAATGAAAGCAGAGGTAATCCAAAATCCGAAGGAAAATGGATCTTACCATATTCGCTATTCGTTGCACAGCGCTGATAAACGTCAATGACTGGAGTGAGTATCATAGCACTGTTGACATGTATATCTCACGGCAAGACAGAAGCTGGTGATAACACAAGCCGGTAAACATGTGGGTTAGAACGTATGATAGACTACATTTTCTGACATATCGCCGTTTTGTTAAGACAAGTTAGATACAAAGATACAATTTTTTTTATTTACAGTCGGTTGAAATATAACAAAATAACATTAGCTATGTACAGCTATTGACCGACATAATTCAGTTAAAGTGTTACATTTTTGTATATACATTATAATAGTTCGGAAAATAATGTTGGTATATTTCAACCTTTAACAAAACTTGTAAGAAAGACACACGGTAATAAATTTAAAATCACAGAAGAAGGGATTTATGCAAGAACGGTCTATATGGAGAGGGACTTTATGCAATCTTCATACTGACAGTGGTACAAAGCATAGTGCAAGTATGGCCTATCTTCATACAGACAGTGATACAATGGTACACTGATCCATTCGCTTGTTCCGAATATCTTTTTATATTGATGAGAGCTCATTTAAACACTTACTTGAACACAGTTCTTTTAAGGTTAACCAGAACAAATAAAAGTAAATATACAACATTACCTGTCACTGACCAGTCCACTGATTGTCATGACAACCAGGATGTAACTTTTCAATGAAAATTATCGTTGGTTAGTTTAGAATCATATGTACGATGTTTTAGTGACATCGTCCCGTACACTTTAAAAGTATTTTAATTATACATATATTTGTGGCGTCATTTAATGCCCATTCATTAGTCGCTCACATTCTTAACAGATATTCTTGGTAATGCAATATGACAGTTGTATGGTTTTCTGGCGTTGTCAATGTTGTATTTACTTATATCGCTCGTACGTATGTGAATTATTACGACGTAAAACTGACATTTCAACCTTTTGTGACAAAGTTCATACACTGTCAGAATCATTTTTCAGCCCAATGAGTCCATTTGTTATGAAGCCTTTACCCCGCGTCACGTGACAACCGCGCTGTGTCACGATAGTCTGCAGGGCAACAGAGGCTGAATTTATTCTATCTCTGGTCTCTTCCACCGCAATAGACATCACCAACTAATAACCTAAACGTTTAATTTTTTTACTGTTTACATAAAATAAACTCAAAATTGTATAGAATTCATTAATTAACACGTGATGATAATATAAGAGGATTATAACAATTAATATTTAATTGGATAAGAAAATTGACATAAAATGGGTGAGTACATGTACATCTAAAGCGTAAGTTTTCGATTGAAATGCATTTATACATTTGGATCTAAAATTTGTATTCATTCTTATTAGGCCTAAGCTTTTAAAATTTTGTCTTACATGCTTTGAAATAATCAGTTAATGACTCTGTACAATTGAGCTCCCGATAAAATATTTAAAAATACGAAATTTATTGAATTATGCCAACGGATAACACAAAAAAGAACAACAAATTGTTTCTGCAAACCATTCATCGCGAAAATATGTGAAACGCATTGATGCATCCTAAAACGTTATAATTCTTTTTAAATGCACATAATTATTATATTAAGGTAATCTAATTGCTTGATCGCTGGATATCATTGTATATGCATGTTACTAAACAGGCATTGTACGTGGATTAATGAAATAAAATGTTACTGTTTTAAGAGAAAAAATGTTGTGTTTACTTTCAACCGATCGATCCTAGTTTTCGGCACCAACATTTAGATACCGATGTGCTGAAATATTTGGGTAGAGTCATACCTCGTGTTCTCACAAACGGTTCCATAAAGGACAACAGAAAATAACGTGTTCCAACCAACCAACCATAGCTTTATGGTCTATTCATCCTGAACATGTCTATTTTTCTGGTATTGCCTTTGACCGTTCTAACCTTTTCAGTGGCACATATTCTGAAATAAACACTAAGTTGTTGCATATAGAGTGATGCCTGAACTTGCCCTAAAGTCACCGCAAGAGGAAATTTTGTGTCTGATTCTAAATGGAATCAAACTTTAACTCTACAGCACGCAATCCTTGGGTCTTTTGTCTCTGATTTCATTATAAGTCCACCCTGGAATGTTGAAGACCTCTGCGTAAGAAACGTTTTATCGTAAAGTAAAAACAGCCATGTAGCTGTTCTCTGTATTATCTTCCAACTACTACAACAATGTAAACATTGACTTCACTATTTGTATTGTACTGACAAGGACTGCAGCTTTAAAGAAGCATTTTATGGTGGGTCGCTATTAGCGCCAAGTGACTTTTTAACGAACCGATCGATTACTTTCCCAAATCGGTGTTGGACTTGGCATAAAGCAGTTACAGTGTACTGGGATATTATAGTGAAGAATCCGACACAGTGTAATATTTATATTGATTGTCTTTATTCCATTGTTATGTACGGTCAAACCTGCGAATGTAGGTCACCCTTGGGAAAGACAAAGTGTGGCCTTTATTGACAGGTGAACTTAATTCGGAGGTCATTTTGTTTTAAAAAATCACTGACAGTTTTTTAAAGAATGGTCTATATACTCCGATATGTCTGTATTCGGAGGTGACCACTAACAAAGGTTTTACTGTAAAATATGGATACAATGAAGTAATCATTCGGGTTTCTTTAGGAATCCGACAAAACATGTTTTACTGTATAAAGATACGTGTGTTTTTATATTTCAGTTCAAAGACGTATCATCATAGTGGTTCATGTATTGTTGTGCTACTGTACGGCACAGAAATCTCCCGGTGGGTTTATGCCTGGATCGTCTCCGGCAACACCTAACTTATCAATGGATTTGTGTCAGCGACAAGCCACAAGTAAACAGACGAATTCAACGTATGTGGGGAAATATGCGGCCTACATAAACGACTGGTGCACGTAAGTTTTAACTCCCGTCTTTATTGTCCCGTTCTTGTTTTTCTTTTTTGTTTTATCAATGTGATCATTGGTTACTATATTAAAAATCAAAGCACTGAAAGAGCTGTTGTTTTAACATGCTTTGACATTTCTAAATCAAACTTGTCTTAAACACTGAAATACATTATGTGCCTTTTTGACATTATCTTGGTATTACAGGGCGAATTCTTGTTTAATCGTATTGATTATTTTATCCTTTACAATGATAAAATGGCGCCGTAAACATCGAGCTCATGTCGGGTAACCTCCGGAGGTCGAATGTTTAAACTGCGTCTTACGAATAATAATTCGAGTAGCTAAATGTTAATGCTGGTCATGGGCTTAAAATGATAATAAATGAGTTCTTTTCATGCAAGATTAATTAGAATTACGTGTTCGCGTCTGAAGCTCGTGCAAAATCGGGTTAACTAAAGGCCCCACTTTTTAATCATAAACTATTGTTTCAGAGGGTCTTTTTGATTTGAATGACCCTGATTGTGCTCAATGTTCAAAATCAAAAGCATTAATGTTGATATTTACTGCAACTTGTGTTTTGTTTACTTGTTTGTATGCAACAAAGAGTTCTTAATGCAATTTCATTAATTGTCTTATCTTTTTTAATGCTAAGAGAATAGTTAAGCGTATGTCCTTCTTCAGTGTCAAGCACATACATCTATTTGCCCTGCATTATATATAAATGTCATGTCGGTCCGTTAGTGTAAATGTTAAAAATAGTTGCTTGGGTACAAACGATATGGATACATATTGCAATAAAAGTTATTTGTTGTTGTTGTTCATATTTCTCTTTTTTGCTTCGTGCGGAAAAAATCACGTTCCGACAGTTTCAGTACTTTGATTTTAATACAGCGATGAAGCTTACACTTAAATAACTACATTATTAAAACACAGTAGGTTGAGAGTTGGATTTGGACAATCTGAGTGTTGAGGGAAAGTGATAACTAGTAAGGTTAAGTAAGGTTAACTTAACCACATGAGCACACTTGATCGAGGCGTGAATTAGTGTAGCGAATTTGACCGAGGATCGGGAGTCTGTGTTTAAAGACTTCAATGATGCCTAAATGTAAACTAATATTTTTTTAAATCACAATATGGCAAATACATTATTGAATAGAATTGAATAATGACGCTTTACATTTTAATAAACCAAACAATGTTATCTACTGGAACAACCTCATCAATCCCAAAATTAGGAAATAATGTTTGTGATAATTATTAATTGAATCAACCTTGAAACGGAAAATTTATAAATTTCAAACTTTAACAAGCCATCGATTATACGTTTACAAAACTATCTACTTATTTCGTTCGCGTTACCACGTAAACCAATATAATAATAATAACGACTTTATTCATTGTGGATAACACATTTGGTCCAAAGCTAATTTTCAATACGGTAAATATAAACATTTGTACACAAAATACATAGTTATACAATAGTTTGTTTAACTGCTTTGCTTGCACAGAAAATGAAAAGCTAAACCTAAGAACGAAAAAGATATCTTGTCAAAATCACTAAAAGGATTTTGGGTCGCGGGATTTTTAAATGAGTCTGTCCCTTAACTACAAACCGAAATCTTTTTCGTTACGGATCCTGACGGAATGGCTTCAGGAAACATTAACACATACACACAATGGCTGACCTGTCCCGCCTTAATGTGTGAAACATTGGTATGACCATCACAACTAACGATGTATTTTTCCTCCAAGGTACACAGTATAGTCACACTACTTGCTTCAGCTTTCTATAATTAGTCTTGTAATCTATCAAATGATACATAAAACAGATCGCTTACAGCACTTTGACAAAATGAGGATGCTTAATTTGTACGTGGTAAGAAAATGCATTTTATGATGAAGCTGATAATTCTAACAAGGAAGAATCTTATTGTACATATTTAACAAATAAATGTCTTACTTCGTTTTGTATTTTTTTAATTTATGTCAATTTTACTACGAGAGTTGCTCCAAACTTGACATCAGAATAAATTTATGTTCCATCGCCCAAGGTTGATGATAATTATCTAATTAACGCCCGTCGTAATGATGTTATATGAAACTAAGTCATTGTCAAGCTCGAGTAGAAAACTTCTCGTATATTAGGCAACATTGAAACGATGTCATTATTCGACATTAAGTCTATTCATTTCATTGCGAAATTTCTTTTGTTTGTTTTTTCATTGTAAGCGAGTGTGACATTTTTCTGCATTGTTCACAAAGAAGATTTTACATCTTTTTGAAGCAAATGCAACAATTTGATATGCTGTATGATGCTTTAAACGACACGTGTAAAAATGTCATATAAACTGTACCTCTATAATAAAGTATAGATTTTACCTATTTCGAAATGACTACTGAAAGTCAACAAACAAACTAGTTTAAACCTACGACTGAGTTTATTGCTTTCATTTCTTTCTTATTATATTGACGTAACATTATATTGAACGATTTCTTTTATTTATGAAGCAAAAGGATCGATCCACAAGTTCTACAACTTAGATACGACTCTCCTCGTTTACACACTTTAAAATTACAGTACAGCCTCTTCAGATCGGCCCTCTCTTGAGCAACATCCTCCCTTCAACAACAATATGATTTTCCCACTGCAGATTTTAAATATTAATTTAACCCTCTAGAGCAACTACCTCTCAACAGCAACATGATTGTTCTACTCCCGAAGGGTGTTGCTTTGGAGAGGTTGCACTGTACATCTGTGGTCATGGCGAGAAATAGGTACAAGAAGTTCGGTTTGTAGTAATATGTTGCATGTTTTAGACATGGTATAATAGCAAACAAACTCGCTAGTAATAGTTGGTTATAGATATCAGTCTTCATATATGATCATTTACTGTTTATTTTTATGTATTTTCTTTTGTTTGTTTTGTGTGCCCACCCCCACACACACCAACCAATTTTCTTATTTATTTACTTTTCTTTCTTATTCATCTATTCATTTATAATTTTACTTATTTTTTAATCTATTTATTTATTAAACATTCTTTGCATTACATGCTCAACTGTGCTTTTAATACAAAAGAAAATACAGGTGTATATACATTCTTCTTCTTTGTATTTTAGAATGATAAACGTATGATACTAGCATTTATAACATAACCTACAAAAATTGACAAACATGGCCTATAAAAAAAACAGAACATGTTTAATTTGATTTATTACGAGTCAAGAACTACGTCATAAAACATTAACGTCAATAAAAATGTTACCGCTATTACCCGAATTATTTGTCATACTTCATCGCGACTGTCATATTGTAAATAAATGAACAGTTATTCTCAACCATTAAACATGTAACTGTACCTTCTGACTAGCTTTGTTGTGTCAGATAGATGTAAAAACAACGAACTTAATGTGTACGAATGTATTAAAACACACAGTTTATTTTAAATGCCGTATCAACTTCAAAGCATAACGCTCACTTTTTTAGTTGTCTTGAGACAGTACGAGCGTTAAATCTGAGATTATCCGATTTTCATTTTGTTTAAATTTGAAAATAAACACAGATTATTTAAAACCTGTGGGGTTTTTTTTAAGTTTAAAGGTTTAGGGTTTTGGACACTTTTTTCATGCGTTGTTTGCATTTGTTTTCCAAATTACCGCCGTTTTTTTTTATTTTGAAATATTTTCATTTACATCGTAGTGAATCAAATATGTTTCGGACGTTTGGTTTCACTTAATACTAATTAATATAATGCGCTGTAAATAAAGACAGAACAGCCCGGAATAGTGTCTATACAGTCCACCCTATGAACAAAGGTCACACTTTAGAAATATATCAATAACATAGAGGTGCAACATAGAGGCACAAAGGTCCTAAATAATAAATCCTGATGCTTGAACTTTGACATCAGGTGATGAAATTCTTGTTTTTACGTTTATTTATTACGTGTATACTTTTATTGCATCCGTTGGATTTTACAATTAGAAATAATGTAAATATAGTTTTAACTGAAAGACATACATATCCGCGTAAAGTTTGGCTTATTTGATCGTAAACTGACATTTTTAGCATAAGATAATACAGTCCATGACGTTTTCACTGAGAAACCGTTGATATTTTATGTTTTCTATGATTCTGGTAAATGGTTTTAAATTGCATAAAGATCATTTTAAATATTGACAAATTTCTACCATTTATTTACTTCAGAAGCACTGCAATAATACGCGAAATATATGTTCGTTATAATTGTCATTTTCAAAAAGGAAGCTATTTTTATTCAATTTCTCATATTCACTTATAAATACCCTTAGGTCCAATGTTGCCATGCTTCATTTATTTTACTTATCGATAATCTAGACACCTCTTAAAACAACCATAGGCACTCGATTCCGTGATTTTTATACGTTTACAGACGTTATTTTTCAATTTCACACATCAAACAACGCAAATCTGTCGAAAGAAAAATCTTTATTTTTTCCCTTATTGAGTGTATAAAATACTCCAAGGTAGTGAACTCGCCATCTTTTCGATTGACGGTAGTGACGAAAATAATCGTGGGTCCCGGCTTTCCTTGTAAAAGCTGTCAAAACGTTTAAAGTTGGGGAACACTACAACGGAAGCAAGGTTCCCGGAAAGCACGTGCAGATTAGAAGGAAAGCCGGGACCCATGCTTATTTTCGTCACTACCGTCAATCGAAAAGATGGCGAGTTCACTACCTTGGAGTATTTTATACACTCAATAAGGGAAAAATGAAGATTTTTCTTTCGACAGGTTTGCGTTGTTTGATATGTGAAATTGAAAAATAACGTGTAAACGTATAAAAATCACGAAATCGAGTGCCTATGAAAACAACATTTGAAAATGACGATTTGCAAATCAATGAAATGTTGCATTTTTGTACTATGACATATATTGATGTTAATATATCTTATCAAAGACGTAATACTTGTATTATACGTCTCTGATCTTATCGAATATTTTTTAGATGTTTATATATTTACATATAAACGATTAAGGTTTTTAACATGAAGAAATATTGCATTGAATAAAATTCTATCGACAGCTTTCATTCTACACAACATGATGATTGTACGTTGAATTGTTTCAAGTAAATGGCCAAATGCAATTGTATTGCTAATTGCCACTAAATGTTACAATACGCAGTCAACCATTGAATGGCATCGCATGCCGAAATCACTCAGGCGATACCATTTACTGGGGTCAAAGGTTTACATGTTTATTTCAATAAAGGGTATCAATACAATTAACTGGGCATATTTAATTATCGTGTAAACTAAGGGAGATTATTCTTGCTAAACTTCTTGGATTTTTGCACACGAAAGAGTTGAAGTTTTCACTAATTTGTATGACGACATTACGACAAGAGTAAAACGAGCTATAGATACACCATTATAGCAGTATGTTGTATTTTTAGACATTATTGAATGAACGTGAAAAAGTCTACCTGATAAAAATACATAGCGTCGGCTTATTTCCACAACCCCGTATGTCATTTTTTCACATTTTGAGAAAAACGCATTTGAAGTTTTGAACTGCAATAACTTTTTTATGGTTGATGACACATGAATGAATTTGAATATGCATATGTAAAATTATGTCATCTATTTATATTCCAAATTTCATAAATACACTGTATGCATAGAGTCAGTTTGCTTTAATTTCAAATTGCATTTTTCAAAATTCTGTTGTAAATCAGAAAATGCTAGTCAAAATAGAATTCTAAAACCCCATATTGAGATACGGGTTTTTTAGCAAAATATTCATGGCACTTCTAAAACCCAAACTTGAGATACGGGGTTCTTAGAGAAACAATTAGAACAAAAAGTGAGAAGTGGAGTAATGTTCGGATGGTAAAGATAATAAACACAAATAACCTTAGATGAAACTATTATTTACCTCTAGCACAACGAGTTAACCCACGTCTTATAAAACATTGAATTCCAAAGCCGTCATCCTGACATATCAATAACTAGCAATATACATGTAGTTAAAATTAAACCATCGATAACATCGTAAAATCCGTATATATAATGCAAAACTCAGTTTACTGACTAGATACTAGTATTTATGATAAAACTATTTCACATAATATATGGTTTGTCGGGATATATTGTAATGTCATGTAATAACTTTTGTAGATGACATTCCGTAACAGTCTACCTATGTTTCTGCGACTGTGCATCATATTTAAAATCTTAAAGGAATCTATCTTCAAGTATGCCAGCACTCCAAAGTAAACACAATTCACCCATGTTCATTTAGAATTCGCTGTATGACTAAGCTTGGTTATTCTGTTGTTTCTGTATAGTATACAAATATTTGATTGTCATCCAGGTAACACTTACATATATATCTACAATGTCCTCTACAGTCTTTCTGAATTTTGATATCCTTCTTCTGTACCTGGTTTCCCCTCAACCTTAAGTATTTTTTTTTCATGTCTGGCCCCTACGTTTTCTTATCTTGTTTTGCTAATTACTCGGGTCTTTTAATCTTTTCCTCCTTCTACGAAGAGTATCTTCTATACGAACTTCTAAATTATTTGCATTTGTACTATTGTCAATAACCTCAATTGAATCAGTGTATGGCCCAGTATTTGTTGTTAGTTCTACATCTTCCATTTCAGAACCTTTCTTATCACCATTGCTTATATTAACTTCTGCATCTACGCTGCTACATTTGTATTTATTTTGAGAATATGAACAGTTTTATTCCAGTTCTTCAACAAATAATGAGAGGAATGGGTTTTTGCATCATGCAAGTGGGTGGTATAACCAATTCAGTGTAGCTTGCATCAACAAAAAAGTTTACATTATCATCTTTACATTCCGGGCTATTCAAAACATCGGTGTCATGCTCAATATCATTGTATTTATCATCCTCAAATCTGACAATCTCGTTTGCTGTCTCTTTATAACAAGCAGTTCTAATCACACCCGCGACTTCTTTACTAGAGCTACATCTATCATTATTGTTTATAGCTGGTTCTGTATATTTCAAGAATGTGGCCTGTGGTTTCCATTTCTTCAACGAACGACAATGAAGGCATCATATCCGTATTGCACACATGTACTGTATATATTTCATTGTTGTTGATGTGATGGAGGTATTCAAAGAAAACAGTTTGAGATATGATGTGTTCAAACTTTCACCAACAGTGACGTCCAGTGTTTTATGGAAATATACATAATGCCAATATACATTTTCATTTCTTACAATGCTTTTACAATGCTTTATGTCCAGAGAACATTGCATGCGTCAACAGTGATCAGCGACTAAAAGTCTTGTTAAAAAATATGTTTTCAAGAGTAGATTGTGTAGTGTTTGTAAAACTTAAGTATAACTGTTAAAAACATGAAAGTATTCATTTACAAAAAGTTCACTTTCGGAAAGGTCCACAGTCCTAATATTTGAAGCGGTGAAGAGAAAGCATATGTGAAAGATTGCCTGTGTGAAAATCTCTGGCACTGAACCCTTGAACGCAATACAGTTATACGAACACCAAATTATTCTTCCCCTATAAGAATATATCCCCTAACGGTTCGAATCCCGAGAGGAGCGAATTATTTCATCATATCCAGCTAACTTATCCACTCGTGTCTGAAGTAATGCACGGAGGTGCAACTTGAGTCTTCTTCCATAATGAAATGTAGGAGTCGCCATATGATCTCAAAATGGGTCGGTGTGAAGTTAAACCAAACAAAACAAACAAACACAATATAAGACTGTATCAATATTCCAAACTTATCCGAAATAATGTTCATCCGAACAGAGGTAATATTGACACATATGTATATCTGGTCCAGAAACAGTTTCTGCTTCATAAAATACAAAAAGATATTCACGCAATAGAAACGTTCACTGAATGCACGTAAACTTGCATGGTTATAGTGAAAATAAACGCCGTAAGTATGTTTCTGAAGTAAGTTTAACGACATCATGAGCGGCCATTAAAGTTTTATCCTATATCACGTGGTACCGAACAGAACGATTTGATTGGATATAAAAGTTACAGGACTCTAGAATTAAAGTTTATCGTAAATAAGCAAGTTACGGGTTTGTGGAATTCGGATTTACCCTACTTAGGGGAGACATATAACCATGTAAGTAGGTTCATTGTAAAGAGCTCATCGAGACGAAATAAATGATACCAAAATCTCAATATCGCCAAAAATTGAGTTACGGGGTTGTGGAAATAACCCGACGATAGTTCTACATGTATTCGTTTTAACATTTTAAAATATGATATTAACATTGTATATACACCGAAATACTCGTACGTGTGCATTGGTTAATCTTTTGGTGATTAGAAGTCTTCCTTGTGAATTACCACAAACTTTTTGATAGGAAATGCAACCATCGAAATATTTTTTTACATGTGCCTTTGTTGATTACAGAAAATATGACGAAGTGTTGCCGTGTATAGACCGAGTTTTACCATCAGCTAACAGCGCAAGTGATTGGTTTTTGAAATTGATATACGATCAGCCACTAGCTACACGAATGTCAAAGAGTGTTTGTGCTAGATTTCCATGTAAGTAGACATAGATAAGATATGTACCTAGTTTCTCATTAGCTTGTCACCAACGAAACAAACTTTCATGGATCAATGTTGTTATTATTAATAACTGTAATTTCCCTTTTTTGATATCCGTAAAAGATTTCGATTCAAAAAAGTTTCTTAGCTTTGTTAATAAAATGACATTTGAAAAGCGCAGTCGTTCGAGTACTAGTATTCCGTCTTACTTATTTACATTCTTGTTCAATATTCCAGATTTGTCTAACTTAAAATGTGTTGAGAAGGATATGGCATTGGTTGGAAAATGTATGCAATGGACAACCAAATCGGCTATTGATCGCTTCTTTGGTCAGTTTATTCCGAACGAGCCTCTGACATCACAGAAGAAAAAGATGGCGTCAATATATGCTTGCATGTAAGTGTATAAAAAAATAAGCTTGACATATCAGCTCTTAAATAATACATTTACACTATCCTATCATCTCCTAAATTTATAATTCATTTATACGTTTATACGTGTGTCAGGGTAAAGCGTCTAAATGTGTGTATACCTGTGTCAGGGTAAAGCGTCTGAATGTGTGTATACGTGTGTCAGGGTAAAGCGTCTAAATGTGTGTATACGTGTATCGGGATAAAGCGTCTAAATGTGTGTATACGTGTGTCAGGGTAAAGCGTCTAAATGTGTGTATGCCTGTGTCGGGGTAAAGCGTCTAAATGTGTGTATACGTGTATCGGGATAAAGCGTCTAAATGTGTGTATGCCTGTGTCGGGGTAAAGTGTCTAAATGTGTGTATAAGTGTGTCAGGGTAAAGCGTCTAAATGTGTGTATGCCTGTGTCGGGGTAAAGCGTCTGAATGTGTGTATAAGTGTGTCAGGGTAAAGCGTCTAAATGTGTGTATACGAGTATCGGGATAAAGCGTCTGAATGTGTGTATGCCTGTGTCGGGGTAAAGCGTCTGAATGTGTGTATAAGTGTGTCAGGGTAAAGCGTCTAAATGTGTGTATGCCTGTGTCGGGGTAAAGCGTCTGAATGTGTGTATAAGTGTGTCAGTGTAAAGCGTCTAAATGTGTGTATGCCTGTGTCGGGGTAAAGCGTCTGAATGTGTGAATAAGTGTGTCAGGGTAAAGCGTCTAAATGTGTGTATGCCTGTGTCGGGGTAAAGCGTCTGAATGTGTGTATAAGTGTGTCAGGGTAAAGCGTCTGAATGTGTGTATACGTGTGTCAGGGTAAAGCGTCTGAATGTGTGTATACGTGTGTCAGGATAAAGCGTCTAAATGTGTGTATACGTGTGTCAGGGTAAAGCGTCTAAATGTGTGTATACGTGTGTCAGGGTAAAGCGTCTGAATGTGTGTATACGTGTGTCAGGGTAAAGCGTCTAAATGTGTGTATACGTGTATCGGGATAAAGCGTCTAAATGTGTGTATACGTGTGTCAGGGTAAAGCGTCTGAATGTGTGTATACGTGTGTCAGGGTAAAGCGTCTGAATGTGTGTATACGTGTGTCAGGGTAAAGCGTCTAAATGTGTGTATACGTGTATCGGGATAAAGCGTCTAAATGTGTGTATACGTGTGTCAGGGTAAAGCGTCTAAATGTGTGTATGCCTGTGTCGGGGTAAAGCGTCTAAATGTGTGTATACGTGTATCGGGATAAAGCGTCTAAATGTGTGTATGCCTGTGTCGGGGTAAAGCGTCTAAATGTGTGTATAAGTGTGTCAGGGTAAAGCGTCTAAATGTGTGTATGCCTGTGTCGGGGTAAAGCGTCTGAATGTGTGTATAAGTGTGTCAGGGTAACGCGTCTAAATGTGTGTATACGAGTATCGGGATAAAGCGTCTGAATGTGTGTATGCCTGTGTCGGGGTAAAACGTCTGAATGTGTGTATAAGTGTGTCAGGGTAAAGCGTCTAAATGTGTGTATGCCTGTGTCGGGGTAAAGCGTCTGAATGTGTGTATAAGTGTGTCAGTGTAAAGCGTCTAAATGTGTGTATGCCTGTGTCGGGGTAAAGCGTCTGAATGTGTGTATAAGTGTGTCAGGGTAAAGCGTCTAAATGTGTGTATGCCTGTGTCGGGGTAAAGCGTCTGAATGTGTGTATAAGTGTGTCAGGGTAAAGCGTCTAAATGTGTGTATGCCTCTGTCGGGGTAAAGCGTCTGAATGTGTGTATAAGTGTATCAGGGTGAAGCGTCTAAATGTGTGTATACGTGTGTCAGGGTAAAGCGTCTAAATGTGTGTATGCCTGTGTCGGGGTAAAGCGTCTGAATGTGTGTATAAGTGTATCAGGGTAAAGCGTCTGAATGTGTGTATACGTGTGTCAGGGTAAAGCGTCTAAATGTGTGTATACGTGTATCGGGATAAAGCGTCTGAATGTGTGTATACCTGTGTCGGGGTAAAGCGTCTAAATGTGTGTATACGTGTGTCAGGGTAAAGCGTCTGAATGTGTGTATACCTGTGTCGGGGTAAAGCGTCTAAATGTGTGTATACGTGTGTCAGGGTAAAGCGTCTAAATGTGTGTATACGTGTATCGGGATAAAGCGTCTGAATGTGTGTATACCTGTGTCGGGGTAAAGCGTCTAAATGTGTGTATACGTGTGTCAGGGTAAAGCGTCTAATTGTGTGTATACGTGTGTCGGGGTAAAGCGTCTAAATGTGTGTATACCTGTGTCAGGGTAAAGCGTCTAAATGTGTGTATACATGTGTCAGGGTAAAGCGTCTAAATGTGTGTATACCTGTGTCGGGGTAAAGCGTCTAAATGTGTGTATACGTGTGTCAGGGTAAAGCGTCTAAATGTGTGTATACGTGTATCGGGATAAAGCGTCTGAATGTGTGTATACCTGTGTCGGGGTAAAGCGTCTAAATGTGTGTATACGTGTGTCAGGGTAAAGCGTCTGAATGTGTGTATGCCTGTGTCGGGGTAAAGCGTCTAAATGTGTGTATAAGTGTGTCAGGGTAAAGCGTCTGAATGTGTGCATTCATATGGAGTGAAGCGGCATATTAATAGTTACTATCCCTGTAATGATTATATCATGCAAACTACCTTCCTCCTCATCATTTGCAATAAAAGTCTCCATAACAGACCCAAAATATTCTGATAATATACGTCAAAACATCCAATGACAGGAGAGTATTTTGTAGAAGGCGTGATATATACGTGTAAACATATGTATATATTTGTTTTACATGGATTAATGAACCATATTCTTAAAAAAAATCTCATTATGCATGTTTTATTGATTTTACGTAAGCTTTCGATTATCTCGTGCGTGAAAATATTTTTACAAACTGATACAATCGGGGGTCTCTAGGAATATGTTGAACATTATAAAATCACTTTACTCGAATGTTAAAGTCCCATAAGCATATAAATGTGTAGGTCGTAATAGTTTCTATTTGTTCTATAACAGAGTAACCCGGTGTGTTTTCCTCGCGTGCATACTTTATAGCAAAAAAATATGTTTCCAAAACCACTATCGTATTTTTTTCAATATAACAGCTGTGTTTTCCCGCAGTCATATTATGCACACAGCGTAAAGTGACGTCACGCGCTCTATATATTTCAAATTTACAAAAGCAGCATTCACAGCGTATAAGTGGGTGTTTTTAGAAGAGAAAGGGATCGTTTCGTCGGTAATTATTATCTTGGGATAATATCAGCAATTATTTTTTTTTGCATATATATTTTTAAAGCAAAATGCTCATAGGGCTTTATTAAGACATTAAGACATTTCATCTTTTCCCACCGAAAATTCATGAATTTAGCTTACTCCATCGCCGCCTTGCAACTCAAAATCGGTCTGAATTACCAAACTAAATACACATTAAAACACTATGGACAGGAATAACAACGCATGCTAATCCTAAACAACACTAATATGAACCCCACACAGCTGTCACTGAAGGTATACTCTGCTCATTGAAGCAGAGAAAGCTGGTCTAAAATGCGGCATATGGTCGAGTTACATTTGTCAAGCCAACAGAAACATATACATTTGTACTAGTGTTTGTTCATTGTAGTACATGGATAGATTTTTTCATAAACGGCACTTCAATATTGAAAGTCATTGATTGTAAATAACAAATTCAATCTACTGGCTTATTTTTATTTAAATGCAAGTCATAAAAATACAGTTGAATCTCGTTATGTCAAACTCGCTTATATCCAAAAAAGTTTTTTTTGTTTGTTTTTTGCTTATATCAAAATTTCGGTTATGTCAAACTGTTTCGTTGGGTCCCGATTTTTTTGCTCTTTCTCTATATGAAATTAATCAGTAGACCTTTTGTGTGACGTCACTTCCGGTCGATACAATTATTATCAAACCGTTATACAACGTAAGAAGATAGTTTATTCTGGTACACAACTCTGCTTATATTCATTATCTACTGATACATGTACTCGTATATTATAATATTTTGTATTCTATAATTTACATACGGATACGGGAATCGTCAACTGCTGTCTTTTGTTCGTGCTTTAATCACGCGCACTGTTTCAATCGTGTTTATAATTTAGAATTTCAGTGGCGACGGCTGGTTGTTTCCATAAGCAACTCACATCCTGCTCTAAACCACAACGAAAGCTTATGTACGACTTCAACATAATGATGAGCGGAAACTGCCGAGAAATAGCGGGAATTCCTGAAACTACCACACAAGGTTAGTATATTTACAAGCCATTACACTTACATGTTAAAAGGGAATATTTCAAAGAGACTAATAAAATAGATTAATCATTCAAAATGACGGTTAGGGAACAGATTAAGATTTCCCCTGCGCGTACATTACGTCACGTATATTCATGTATATTACCAACTTTACTCGAAAAAAAAACTAACAACGTATCATATTTCATATTCTTATTTAATATTCGTATTGCACGAAGCACTTGCGAGGCGCGATCTATGCACATTAGAGTTCAAATATCATTTCTTGTACATTTCATGACATCTATACACATAAATAAATCACTTGGAAAAGACGCAAATAAAACATATTCGCTTTAATCCAGTAACAGGTAACTGTAATTCAGTTCGATAAATAGAACAGTAAAACCATTCTATTATATTCACGCTAACAAAATAATACTAGTATATTATCATTCAAAAAATAAAAAAAGATTAGCGTCCGCTCAGGTTATGCTAGGTTCCCACTGTCGTGCGATCTGCTACGAACGCCACGAATGGTCTTTGAGTCGTATTACTGTAATTTCAAAAACATTTCTTTAACGAAAGACCAATCGTGGCGTTCGTAACAGCTCGCACGACATTGGTAACCTAGCAGAACAGAGTACGCTACAACAGATGATGACCCGAGATCAGTCACCACGATTTGGAAACCCGATGGAATACGATCTGTTGCGTTTTGTGACGATCCAATACGATCTGATACAATAATCCTGATTGAAAATTAATCGTCTTTATCGTAGACATTTTTTAACCGTTCAAAAAATTATACGACTAACACGATTGTCACGACTGACCTTAAGATCTAATAAGCTCTGATAGGACCAACACGATTGGTCCACGATTAAGACCACGATTTCAATCGTGATGCGAATCGTGATAGTGAGAACCTAGCATTACGCCTCGCAAAGCTGAATGTCCACTTATTTAAAACATCACGATTTTGCATTGCCCCATGAATATGGAGCGAAATCAATTGACCGTGACTCAATAAAACACAAGGAAAAATAAGGCCGGTTCGAATGGTCAAATGGAAGAGCTGCCGGAAGAGGCAGAGCTCTTCTAAACTGTTCGATTGTTCGTCTTCTAATTTTAGAAGCTCTTCTATCTATTCCGCCAAATGGTTAGAAGAGGTGGAAGGAAGATTAGTCACATGACCAAACAGAATTGTTTGCAATGTCAGAGTGTACGTTAGTTTATTCACACGTTTTACAGAATATTGGTTTGACTGTTAGTTTTAGTCATATCTAATATTCAGACGCAGACATTTCGGCTGCGAGTGCGTTTGATTGGGTTTCCCTTCTGAGCTCTTCTAACCGGGGTATTCTTATCTTACGAAAGACCAATCGAACCACCTATAGTTTACTTTTAATTCGTAATGTCAAATTCAGAATACTATCATGATAATCCATATCGTACTGTTGATCGAAGGCACTTACTTCTTCGCTGTTAGTAATGATTACACAGTATACGCTTCCGTTGATGACGCAAGACGTACCAAGTGTTGGGATTTCATTGCGCTCGTGATATGTCAGATGCTTTTGTGACTTAACTTTAAAATTCGTGAATTTAAGACCGTCTTTTTATCGTTTGCGCGAAACTTAATTCACAGTTACAATTATTTCTGTAAACTGGTTATACTTTTTACAGAAATAATGACAACAACTTTGGAGATATTGTCTACGACTCCAACAACCAGCTTGCCGAAAAATGACAGTGTGGTTGAAAATGTGGACGAATCGTTATCTGACAACAACTCTACACTAATTCTACCAGAAGTTCCTGTTCAGAATTCCACAAGCAGCAATACACATGCTGAATACCGCAGAAATGGAGCGAAAACGATTGTCATCGACATTTTTACTGTTATAATATTACTTATTGCGTATACGTCTTTCATTAATTAAGTTAGTTCGCTCTGCTATCAACAAAACTGGAGTATTTGCTTGACATATGGAAGGAATTTCACGCTTTAATGAATGCTATGATTTCATTCATTCACAGCTTTGTCACGCTGAATATGCGGTTTGTCCTTGGAAGTTGAACATTGATTCCAAAATGAAAATCAATCATAACACAGTCCTTATTCAGTTTCACTTGTTATTTAATTTTTGTTTACTCTTTGTACGGAGAAAGAAATGACAACAGGGGACATTACATACGTATGTATCTAAGCGTAACAAATTCTTTGTATCTGGTTATATACTCATAAAAACAGTGTAAGTAGGTACGGATTTTAATATTATTATTAATTGTTATTGAAAGCGTGCGGAAAGGTAAAAAGTCAAGCAATTAATGTACCATTCCACTGGCCTGATAAAAAGTCTAGGGTCACAAGGACGGGCAGGTCTGGTAAACAGAAACAAACGTTTTTACGCCTTATACGTGTTTGAGTTTTAATGTTTAGTGTGCGTTAAGAACTAACTGAACATAATTATATAGGAGGTAGACTTCTATTATACACAAAAAAAATAAATCCTGGAGGCCTTGATAATTACTATAGATATTATTATAGTTTTTATAAAATCGTATACATAAGAATAACACGGTAGGGTGAAGCTTATAATGACTTCGCAGTACGCAATTCTTCTCCATATCAGACTTCAGAATAATTACTGTATATACACCTTTTATTATATACTTGTATATGTATGTATGTTTGTATGTATGTATGAAGAGATAAATAGGTGTTTCATATGTAGGTTGTTCTATAAAATGCATGTTAATGAAACAGTCATTAAAAAGTACTACTTGAATTTATACAACTAATTGTTCATCATCATATGTTCTCTAATGTATAGAAATAATGTAATACACGAAAAGAAACGACTAACGTTGTGTAGAAACAATATAATACACACAAAGAAACGACTAACGTTGTGTAGAAACAATATAATACACACAAAGAAACGACTAACGTTGTGTATAAACAATATAATACACACAAAGAAACGACTAACGTTGTGTAGAAACAATATAATACACACAAAGAAACGACTAACGTTGTGTAGAAACAATATAATACACACAAAGAAACGACTAACGTTGTGTAGAAACAATATAATACACACAAACAAACGACTAACGCTGTGTAGAGACAATATAATACACACAAAGAAACGACTAACGTTGTGTAGAAACAATATAATACACACAAACAAAAAACTAACGCTGTGTAGAAACCATATAATACACACAAACAAACGACTAACGCTGTGTAGAAACAATATAATACACACAAAGAAACGACTAACGTTGTGTAGAAACAATATAATACACACACAAACAAACGACTAACGCTGTGTAGAAACAATATAATACACACAAACAAACGACTAACGCTGTGTAGAAACAATATAATACACACAAACAAACGACTAACGCTGTGTAGAAACAATATAATACACACAAACAAACGACTAACGCTGTGTAGAAACAATATAATACACACAAAGAAACGACAAACAAACGACTAACGCTGTGTAGAAACAATATAATACACACAAACAAACGACTAACGTTGTGTAGAAACAATATAATACACACAAACAAACGACTAACGCTGTGTAGAAACAATATAATACACACAAAGAAACGACTAACGCTGTGTAGAAACAATATAATACACACAAAGAAACTACTAACGTTGTATAGAAACAGTATAATACACACAAAGAAACTTCTTACGTTGTGTAGAAATAATGTAATGCACGCAAAGAAACTTCTTACGTTGTGTAGAAATAATGTAATACACGCAAAGAAACTTCTTACGTTGTGTAGAAATAATGTAATACACGCAAAGAAACTTCTTACGTTGTGTAGAAATAATGTAATACACGCAAAGAAAATTCTTACGTTGTGTAGAAATAATGTAATACACGCAAAGAAACTTCTTACGTTGTGTAGAAATAATGTAATACACGCAAAGAAACTTCTTACGCTGTGTAGAAATAATGTAATACACGCAAAGAAAATTCTTACGTTGTGTAGAAATAATGTAATACACGCAAAGAAACTTCTTACGTTGTGTAGAAATAATGTAATACACGCAAAGAAACTTCTTACGCTGTGTAGAAATAATGTAATACACGCAAAGAAACTTCTTACGTTGTGTAGAAATAATGTAATACACGCAAAGAAACTTCTTACGTTGTGTAGAAATAATGTAATACACGCAAAGAAAATTCTTACGTTGTGTAGAAATAATGTAATACACGCAAAGAAACTTCTTACGCTGTGTAGAAATAATGTAATACACGCAAAGAAAATTCTTAAAATGTCTGGTCCCATGATGGATATTAATGTTTACTACATGTACATGTATGTGAATGATAAAAATCTACGCATAAGGGCTTAGGCATATATCCAATAAGTGTGTGGTAATGATATTGCAAGAATCGTTTCTTAAAAGCATCCGTGTTTCTTTCAAGATATTTTATTAACAACAATTAATGCATGAGTCATTTGAAAATATCCGCCAACGTATGTAGAATGTACTTATTGTTCAGTTTCCAAAAGCAGTGCAAAATGAAATAAGTTTCATATATCTGGAGTTATAACATATTTGATTGTTAGTTATCTTTAAAGATAATGTTTGACTGTTTATTAATATGTTGTCACAGTGTGACAGCACATTCGACAGCTTTGGCCATTTTAGAGCCGACCAAGAGAGAGAGAGAGAGGGGGGGGGGGATAAAATATAGCTATGAGAACCGGGCATGTGTATCCCTATTCTTTTCGAATACATTTTCCTGGTTTTTATCGTGCTTGGGGTAAGGCACCGACATACATTTTCCCTGTGAATATATAGACACAGTACTTGGCTCGGTAGTTGGGATGGGGACACTGAAAAAAAGTCCCTGAGATATTCGAAAGGCGGAGCCGAGAATCGATACCACAATCTTTCGTAAAATAGTCCAACACGTTACCACTAGACCTCCGATGTCCAACACGTTACCACTAGACCTCCGATGTCCAACACGTTACCACTAGACCTCCGATGTCCAACGCGTTAACACTAGACCTCCGATGTCCAACGCGTTACCACTAGACCTCCGATGTCCAACGCGTTACCACTAGACCTCCGATGTCCAACGCGTTACCACTAGACCTCCGATGTCCAACGCGTTACCACTAGACCTCTGATGTACAACGCGTTACCACTAGACCTCCGATGCCCAACGCGTTACCACTAGACCTCCGATGTCCAACGCGTTACCACTAGACCTCCGGTGTCCAACGCGTTACCACTAGACCTCTGATGATCAAGTTTAACTGAATTAGATAAATGTTATAATAATAATGACAATCGACCTGATGTTCGCACCGTTCCTTTTCTTACAGTGCTGGCTGGAATCTGAAGACGTAATGCATAGAAATTTCAAGTGAACTTTTGTTAGAAAAAATTAAATAAGTTCTTGCATAATTTTATACAGTTATTTCTCATCTGAATAAACAGCTACTGATCTTTCAAATTTTCCACGAAACGTCTTAAATCATAACCAATGTACGAACTATGTATTCATCATAAGGTGCCTTAACCAATCGTTTCCTTGCTACATTGTATTCACGTCTATTTTTTTTAATCTTACCCGTTTCATTAAAAACGACTAAGCACTACTCGTAGTTCAGCAAAGTTAATGTTAATGGGACGATAAAAGCAGAATTAGCGTTATTGTGACGATCAGAGCAGAAAAACGCCATGATTACACTTAATTGAAACAGGTTAGGCTAGGTTTTCGTACTTCCAGTTTTCGGTTAGAACCCGGTGACTTAGAGACCAAATAATGTATTCGGATTACACCAGGTATTCGTAAAATCCGATTCGTATAACCGGGGTTCGTTGTACTTGAAATATATGGACGTAATCGGGACTGTAGATTTTATTCGGATAATCAAGGTTTTACTGTAGTTCTATATGTGCGTGAAACATAACATAAAGCTGGATAAAGACAGTGATGATGTTATAAGAAAACTGACGAAATTCTACCTACGCCATCATTTCTAGAAGAAGAAAAAATTCAAAAAGGCCTAGTTAACGAATAATGTGGACCCAAAAAGCAACAAGGCGTGTCATATATCAAAATGTTCGCAAAAGTTTAAAGTTTTACTGAAGCCCGGCAATATGATGTCCATTTCAGTAAAACATGTATAGAGAGAAAATAAAAATATCCTGTAAAATAGTTACATGAGAGAGGATGCACTTTAAACTATAGGCAAATAAAATAAACATATGTTGTACTCATTTCATCATGCATTGTATGATTTTCTGAAGGTCAAACCCAAGGTCACAGACAAGGTCAAGAGGTCAAATTCACAAAAAAATAACCTTATCACCACCAATTGTATTCTATGATGATAACAAATGGCATAATAGATAACAATTATTCATGTTAAAATGAAACATCGTTATTGCCTGAAATCATAACAAAATTATATCATTCCTTTGTTACCATAGGAGCAATCAAAATGGCTTTCAAGATGGCCGCCATTTCAGTATAATATACAAATGTATAGAGAAAAAAGTAATAATATCATGTACAATAGTTACATGAGAGAATACACATAAAACTACAGAGATTTTGATATATGACACGCCTTGTTACTTTTTTAGGCCATGTAGATCTTCCAAACTGGCTAATATTTCCTCTACTACTTGTCTTGGCCAGCCGCAGTGCTATATCTTACAAGCTAATTCGTCAAATTGATACCCCACCGGCACGCCAAGTGTTTTTATGAGTCCGTTATAGCAGATAAAGCACGATGGAATACATGATTGCTACAAATCCACTCCAAGCCACATTACAGCAAAATACCTTTCTAATTATTAAAGTAATAGTAAACTTGACCATTTTTCTAATTCAAAAAGGGGATAGCCTTTGTCGAAAATTTTGTCAGAATTATCCCCTTTTTGAATTAGACTCTTTTGACTCAAAATGTATTATAGAGTTATAGTTCATGATAATCACATTTCCACTCACCACACTCTACTAATATTCCAAGTTTCATGAGGTTCCCTAATATACTTTTAAAGTAATTATAAGTAACAGTAAAAGTAACATTTTTTCTAAGTTCAACAAGGGGCATAATTCAGCCAAAATTAAAGTTATGATTCTTGCTCACTGCACTTCCTCTAATCACACTGTACCAATATATAAAGTTTCAAAGGGTTCCCTTTAATACTGTTCAAGTAATTTTTTCCTTCTACATTGTATATTCCTTTACTATTTGTCAACCCCACAAGAGTATTTTATTAACACCAAAAGAGAAAATTTAACCCCACAACGGTGAGTTGTGTAGCATTATCAGTTATTCATGTAACATGATACTCCAGTGTGTACAGCCCCTTTATAATAGAGAGTTTCCAGGGCACTACACCATTCCTACCACGGACACTGCTTAAACAACTAACAGCTATTTTACATGTATCTTTATAAAAAAAGTAGTTATAGAACACATAGTCGTTCTTGTGAATATAAACCCATGACATAACAAGTTGTACGTACTGTAACCCCGTAATGTTGATTTGTAGCCCTAGCCCCACGACCTACCTCTGGTGTGTACGGATTATGGAAGGACGGACGAACAGCCGGACGGACAACGCCAAAGCAATATTATTCTGCCTTTCGCGGGGGATAATAAATGTTTATATTTTTAAAATCCTTGCTCACGGAAACAGTATACCTTGTTTATGTACAGACTACGAAGAGAGTATTCTTCTGAGCCGTGAGCAAACAGTGAAGAGGAGTCTATTCTCGAGGTAGGTATATCGTGTATAGTCACTGTATGCTTAACGTTCCCATCAACCCAAAACTTGACAAGTCAAATAGTTTTCTGCGGCCATTTAATTTACAGACTAGCTTCTGTAGCAGACGGTATATGATTCAATGTTTACCCTTTGATAACAAACTACAACAAAACATCAAGAGAACATTACAGACAAGATGAGTTTCTTTTATCGGATCAAAATATTAACCAGTCTATTACATCAGGTAGTTCAGAGCACATACTAGTTCCAGTGTTTGCCAGGACTGGGCCATCATAGAAATTCAGCATTTTTCTAGACGAATTATGTTTACGAGTATTTGTTTATTATAGCTGTTTGCGAGTACTTACTGTATCTAGACGAATTATACTTACGAGTATTTGTTTATTATAGCTGTTAGCGAGTACTTACTGTATCTAGACGAATTATACTTACGAGTATTTGTTTATTATAGCTGTTTGCGAGTACTTACTGTATCTAGACGAATTATACTTACGAGTATTTGTTTATTATAGCTGTTTGCGAGTACTTACTGTAGTGTCTATAACTAGCTTGGCTAATCCTGGCCATTTGATTGGCTAATGGTGATAACTGAATCTATTAATAGTTGACAGGTAAGTAAATCATGAAGGCATTGCCTAGATAAGTTGTTGTGTGGCTATTTGAAGTTCAATGTGGTTGTATGATAGTGCTCAGATTTATGGTGAATTCATTAACATTTAGGGTTGGTTCTATTTGATTGATGTAGGGTATGATATAACAATGTGCTTGTGAACTATATATATGAATTTATTCATTTGTCAAATACTCATGTTTGTCATTAAAATGTGTATTATTCATACCATGTAAATATTTATACCCTTGAATTGAATTAAATATACAGACAATATCTTTTATGAAAAAAGCAACTTCATACAAACACATAAACCAATATGCTTCTTGAAATTTGTCTACCTATATCGTTTTTGTTATAGATTTTCTTGTTACCACTAAGGTCCTAAAGAAAAGTTTGGACCGGTGTGCTTGGATTTTTCTTTATGTTTTAAACTTTCAGCCAACCAAACTTTTTCTTCGAGTACTAGTTACGGTGATGTTCAACACTAGACATGTGTCCATATGACAAGGAGGTCCTCGTTGTTTTGTCATGGCAGGGATAGGTTCACCTGGGGCCAAAAATGGCCCAGTATCAAATTCTGTCCAAAATCTCATTATATGTTCTCTATTCGTCGTATTTGAAGAAAATATTACAAATGTTTCGTTAGAAAAAAGCTATTTTTCATCTATTAATTGGATTATATGTGACAAGATTTGTTGTTTAATTATGTAATTGTTGATATTCATAAATGTATTATTAGGTTGCCATGGTAAGTTTCATAAATGTATTTGAAGAAATGAGCAACTTTGCTTTCGCATATTTTTATGACCTTTATTAGGTTAATGAGTGCAAAAGTAAAATCTTACTTCTACTTGAACATTTTATTACAAGAATGGTTATTACAAATTTGGTTTGACATTGCAACCGCGTTATAATTATTACAAGTTTTGTTTTTATTGCAAGAATGGTAATATTCATTAATAACATACATTCTTGTAATAAAAACAAAACTTGTAATAATTTTTACAAGTTTGATTTTAATACATAACAAAAGAAGCAGTCATCAAGCAAAAAGAACCCGGTGAATTAGTGTCAAATTTGACCATGACTTCAACAAATCAGGGTCTTTCAATTGAATGGTCTGGACTCGTGCTCTCAGGCGCTTATCTCTGACATCAAGTTGTGCTATCGATACTTATCGGAGAGCTTTTTTCACGCGTGTATAGATAACACACACATTTTCAATTTCAATTTATTAAAAAACAAGAAATCAAAAATTTAAAATAAAATCATGAATTAACCGAGTATTTATCTGTCTAAAATGTGTTGCAAGCATTTCAGCGATAGATGATTATTAAAGACGGAATTACTTACTAAAAATGGTAAAATCCATTACAGCTGGTCAAACTCAAAACGGCAACTTCGTCAAAACGGCTCAAATTCATGTATCATTGTTTCTTAGCATCGGAAACAATATGAAAAAGTAACTGCATGATTTAATTCAACAACCTTTAACAGACATGAAATTAATCCCGACTACATCACTCTATAACTTAAAAGGGTTTATTTACTTACGAAAAATACACGCTTTGCGACAACAATCTAGATCTTGGCTTAAAACGAGTTTTCGTCCATTATGTGCCGTCGGATTTCAACATAAATAAATGAATTTCATCCTAAGAAATTGGTGAAATTAGAAGGGTATACTTACGATCTAACTTTGCGTGGAGCTCTACACCAATAATGTTTAGTAATTTGTGAATATTTGGGTATCTATTTCAATGTGTTCTTCACCGTTTCACATGACGGCCATCTTGCGCGCGATCACGTGATCGCTACCCAACGCTTTAATTTACGGAGTCCAGACCCTTCTTTTTTTTAGTCAGAAAAGCAACCTCTATTTAGAGTATATACAAACTGAATGTGAGTGGACAATGGACATTCATCTTCATCTGTGTGATTTCGTTTAGTATACTGGGGTGTTATATAGTGGTCAGACATATGGATATACTGATGTCTTCATTCAAGTTGTGTTTGGCGTATTAACTGAAAATAAAACTGAAATTTCAAACTTGATTAGCTTTTCTATTGAATACAGTAACATATCTAAGGAATATAACCGTATTCATATTTTGGTCATTAATTATACATTTAGTATAACAGTTGTAAACCACTTATATCATTTAGAATTTGTAAAACGGAGTACTAATAACAAAGACACATAGTTATATTTTTTTATCTTTCTAAAGATGATTGAGAAAGTGCAAGTACAGAACTACATGCAGTATTTACAAACAAAATTAATATATTCTGAACACTAGAAAGTTGAGTAACACTATCTTTCTTATTAGTAAATACATGCATAAGAATAGTTTTGATGCAAGCTTTCCAAAGGAGTATCTCCCGCAACAGTCATGTATGACTTTTTGTCTTGCATTAAACATCGAGGTGATGAGAGAAAGACGCATGCAGAAGTAGTCTACAATTTTCATTACTTGTAAATAATTACATGTATTTGTTTAACAACATTGCTGTATCATTTTGACAGGGTTGTAAATCAGTATTATTTTGCTTCCTTCTAGAAAATGCACCACTAAAATCTTCGTGGAAATAACACTACCAAAATCCGAAACACCTCACACGCAATTTTCTTGGCATACCATTCCAACTCGTTTCGTACTTGTTTCTTTGTATTTGAACGTCTCCTAGCACTTCTACTTACATGTACATGTTCTGGAGAGATATTGAATGGGACAGACGCATTCAAAAATCAAAGTAAGAAATCATATCATCAAAATCTTCAAACCCAAGCAAAATGAAAAAAAGCCGATCAAGTTCATAATAGACTCGCAAAGTGAAACTGGTTGCTGTTCTATGTGTACATTTATGTCACTTGATACTCACATAGTGTTAGACTCTTAACATTAAAAATATGGACATTTGAATACCGATCTCACATAAAATTCGCTATTTCTAGCACGTTTGTCGATAATGATCTAAGAAACTACGAACAATTCATAAAAAATTAGATGTACATGTGAAAAACTAATGTTCGAAGATCAGCATCGGCCATATATTAACCTGCTAGGGTAATATTTAAAAAATGGTAAACGATTGTCTTACCTTTTTATTGGTTTTGCACCTTAAAAAGCGTACGTACTACTGAATGCGCGTTGGCACCTTCTACTCGCACTGAACGATTGGACTCGGTGTTGGATTACAGTCAACTGGTACCCAACGTCAACTGGTACCCATTATTTTTTGGTCAAGTGGTACCCACAATGAAATCAAGTGGTACCCACAATGCAAATTTTATATTTAATTGATAATTGGTTGACTGAATTAAAAAAGTGATTTCTAATTTATCAACAAACTGTTATTAATAATTGATTGAATTGGTTGACTATTAGAAGTGTTTGCCGCAGTAAGCAATTTAACAAACATTTTTAAATTTCAACCAATCAATCACACAAATTTAAAAAGTTTGTTGTATTATTTTAACTATCACTCCTAATTGCTAATTTACCAAACAGACTTATTTATGTTTTATCGAAATAAAGTTTTATAGTACATTGATTTAGTTGAATTTTAATGGTGTATCAGGATATATTATTATAACATTATGTTTTGGATTTGTGATAAATATTATATTGTATATGTACAATAATATCATATTAGGTGAGTGCATGGGTATTTAACTTACATTTTCAATGACATAAAAACATAACTTTCTGACTCGTATCGAAAATATGTTATTTTCTATCAATGTATGGTGCTATTTCTTTGTTGAGTGGGTACCATTTGACTTCAAATTGGGTACCACTTGACTTCATATTGGGTACCACTTGACCAAAATATAGTGGGTACCACTTGACATTGGGTACCAGTTGACCAGCTCCCCATCGGTGTTTACCATACTATATTTTATAAGTCCATAAATACTTCCGGTAACTCCACTAAATTACACAAGCATATTTAATATTATTAGTTGTTGGTGTCTTAACAGAACAGAAAAGAACATTTTTGCTATTTATTTATCTATCATTACTGTGTCAACTCAAACTATGTGTGATCATTATTACTAGTCAATAGACTTAAACTATTTTTGAACTTCCAGTACTTTGGTTGTTTTCTATTTTTAGCATTATCGCGATATATACTTATTAGAAGGAACTACAAAATCGGTGACGTCTTTACGTCACGTGACCAAACTTGACTATCAACAAGCAAGATGGCTGCCGAAGTTAGGAATCCGAACCAAGAGCTTGTTAAAAGTCATGTGTTCGAAATAGGACCGCGTTATACAAATTTACAATATGTCGGCGAAGGAGCATATGGGATGGTTGTGTAAGTGGCATATAAACAAGATATCATTTTCATTGCAAAATTATTGCAATTTTGTTTCAAGTTTTGATAGCATTTTATCTGGGGTTTTCCGTGCAAAGGCCAAAGCATGTGGACACGATTAAGTCGTACGTGCAGTGCTATTTCGTTGTTTGATTTTATGTTTTACTCGCATTTGTTACGCAAAATCTAAGAAAACTCAGGATAGCTGGATGTAGATAGCAAAACCCGCTCTTATGAATACTGACATAGTGTTCAAATTAGCGGGTGGGTGGTGGATGCACCTGTCATCCAAATTAGGCATATATGGTTAAAGCTGTTGAATTGACTCAATAAATAACCTTCTAGGTTCGTGTTAATTGACACTGAAATAAATGAAAACACTCAATCCTATTATTTGTTTTTATTTAATATTTATAGTTCATGCTGTAGCAATTCATGTTTTTTTTTAATAAACTTAAAATGGAGTTCTCTAATACTGCAGTATCCCTTGTATACGGTTATACTTATTACCGTGAGTGGCAGAATAATAACAATAACTGACACATGGGTGTCACCTCTACTACCGTTTTCGTCTAGCATTTGTTCATATTATGCGTGCCGTGACTTTCGAACATTTTCATCGATGATTTATGCCATTTCTACAGTCTAGTCATTTTATTTTTCGTCAAGGACTTATATACATTCATGGATTCGCAACTGCTAAAAATAGCTCAAACAATATTATTAGATGATCCCACAATGCATTGCTATATACTCGGCAATGTCCAACAGCTGTAATCGGGTGTTTACGAACTTGAGTCTTGATTATACTAAAAAAACTGGCAATACATAGTTCCCACATCTACAATAATTACCTCCCTTTGCGGCCATCTTGCTTGGCAAATTCAACAAGCACTAATAGAAGATATTTAAGTTTTTGTTTTGATAATTCTAAATATAGGATATTTATATGTGACAACTACATTTTCTTAAACCTGATGTGATTGTGGCCTTACCAACTTCATGATTAAGTTATCTTTTATAAATTAAGTTGTTTAATAACCAATTTTCTGATTTTTTCTACTAAGCGCATAAGAAATTTGCCAAGCAAGATGGCCGCCAAGGGAGGTAAATATTGTAGATGTGGGAACTATGTATTGGGCACGGGAAATTGATTAAGGATACAACAAATTCTTTAAACATGGCTTTTTTTCCTTCTATAACAGTGGCCGGAATTCAGTGACTTCCCAATTACAAAAAAGGCTGTATTTTTCCAGATTTTAGGCAAGAAATTCCCAAAAATACAATGCTATTCAAACTCAGAAGTCTAACCTTCTTAAAATTTAGCCAAATATCGCACTTGAATTTCCCATGAAAGGCTAAGGCCTCTTCCCAATTTTTGGATAAAAGGCCCTGTTAAAGATATTGAGATACATTTACGAGGGGTGATCCAGAAATAACCAGTCTGAGTCTATAACTTATGAACAAAATGAGAAAAATTAACGAAAATCACATATTCAATCTTTAATACATTATCTAAAAATTTCAGAAATATTGATCGAGTGACATTTGCACACTATTATTTGACAGACACCATGGTATGGACTAGCAGGACAACGTCAAGTTAACATGTCGTGATAGACGTCATGTTGCTTGATGTGGCATTACGTTCACAATCACTTTTCTGTTTGATCAACTTTTGCATGCAATAAAAATTATGCAATAAACCCAAAAATGTCCAGCACTGACTTTTCTCATGTATTACTGTTTTGTAATACATCGCTGAACAGTTCCATATGTGTATTCTGTTAAATGAAAGACACGGGCTGACGCGTCTGTCACTGTACAGACACCGTCTCAAACAGCGCTCACAAGCGTCACGTCCACGAAAGTTTTACGGCCCCACCGCAAAATTGTATTATGGTGCGTATTTCTTGTGACACTGATGATGTCATGCTCGATGACAGACAGTAACACATTAAATGTTGCTGTTTACTAACTGTTACAGCAATGACTTCAGGGTGTTCATTTGACTCGAGCTGCCGGGTTTTGACGCACGAAAATCTCATAAGTAATGTTTTTGACTCTTCAAAAATATGCGGTGTGCGTCAACTTTGACCCGGGGGAATTTCTACCAAAGCATCAAAAGATAATCATCCATGCGTTAATTACCCGTCGTGTTAAATCTAGACCAGTATGTAAGCGCGTGTCGCGTCGCTGATTTGCTAGGGCCAAATGCCATGACCTGATGACGTATAACACGTGTTTAATGACACTATAGAAGCCGCTTGTTTACAAGTGGGATCTATTGCATAGATAATACAGCATGTTTTTAACACTTACTTTGTGGCAATCAACGTTGATTGTTCGCGAGAAAGGTCATTTAATCGACAGAAACATCGGAGTCCTTTAATGTTAATCAAAGAAGGTTGTGTCAATGCGAATTCGGCGAGTAAAAATATTTTGCCTTTGTTTTTACCGATTTCAATACATTTTCCGATGAATGCATGAGCTATTAATTAATCTTATTTCAATTATCCAGTGTAGCGTGTAAGTAAAAATGTGTAGTTTTGAATGGACCTGATGACCTATATAACCACTTCCCAAAAATCATACTTTCACTTTACTTATAATAAGGATAAAAATGAAACATCGCCGAATAAAACTAATTATAAAAATAACGAAAAAACGCCCGTTGTACGGTCCGGTGGTCATACAGTGACTAGGGGTGACTATTGGGTCCAGTTTTGGCTATTGCAATACTATTGATATTGCTGAAAGTACTATTGCGATACTATTGCTATTGCTAGTAACTATTGCAATAGTTATTGCCAAGATTTGACAACCACAGAGATTAACTTGTAAATGCAAATTTGCACAGTGTAAGATATAATTTTGCTGAAAATATATGCTCAAATGTTTGTGGAAATGATTGGACAGAAATAGATTAATAAAATTAAGTTCAAATACTGAATTCAGTGCTTTTGTTTGATGCTTGTGCATATTTACAATTATTTTTGTAACGAGATACAATGTACAACGGGTGTTGATTTAGATTAATAATAAACTTTAAAAGAAGGAAACTATCGTAACTATCGAACTAACTATCGGCGATAATTATTGGATCGAGACTTTTACCAGCGATCCATACTATGGGGACACTTGAGATCGCAATGCATCGATTTTTCGATGCATCGGCCCACCCCTAACGGTGACGTATATTACGAAAAAATCGTTGAAATAAACATTAAGTTCTATTTTATGTTGTTGTGTGTCTTTTTCTTGTTTGTTTAGTAACTTATATATAATTAAAACATAAGTTGTGTTACTTTTGAATATGATTGACACATTTGTGCTTGGTAATGTTTAACTATGTGCATGTGTATCTAATGTGGAATTTTGGAAAAAGATAAACATTTTTTCTATTCATTTGTATGTGATATATGAATAGTGACAACATATTAAAATAATGACAAGAAGTATATACCCACAGAAATAATGAAATGACCTCAATACAGGCACTGGACACTATAAAAAAACTAAAAATAATAAAGTAAATATAAAAGCAGAATACATGACTGTATAGGAATGACATTGGCACTTAGAAGAACAAATTTCAAGAAATTATTTTATTCATCTTTTCCGCCCCACCCCCAGGTTAGTTTACACTGACTCTTGGAAACGCTTGCATGACTCTCGAAAATTTCATTTTGACTCTTGAAAATTTTGTCTAAAGGGTAAATGACTCTTGACTTTCAAAGTCCAGTGAACACCCTGGACTTCGATATTTCATAATATGATGTTACACACGTTGGGTTAGGCACAGGCTTATTTGCGCCGATATTTCTTATGTGGAAATGAAAATTATTTACGAATTTATCCTTGAAGTGACACTTGCCCCGCTAATAATATATGCCACATAGGTTGCTATAGCGACGATTAAACATACTGACCTTGACTAGCAAATTAACCTCCATTTAATTCTAGCTGTAACCCCCGTTCAATTGATATGTAGTGCTATTGACCGTTAGATAATTTGTACCCTTTTTATTTAGGTGTGATTAGTGTTGAAACTGAAGCAGTTTGGTCTAATTTGGTGACAAATCTTAGCGAAGTAACTATACATCATTTTCTGAAAATCACTTCATAAATGAATTGTGTTAAGCTTGTTAGAAAACACTGCCAACCCATTTTTAGCTCACCTGATTCAGTTGTTACATATTATATATTTGCATAAAGTATATGAATTCGGATGACATATTTCGGATAACAGTACTACATTGTGCAATACATTTAATGGCTGATTTTGGCATCTAATCTTTGATATTTAATCATGTGATGAACATTTAGGATGAAATCTCCAATTGCCAGGGCATAGTGTAAGTCATATGAAAATGACCTCAATATGTTGTTCAGTTTATGTTTAAAATTTAATGGATTATTATTCTACGTTCATAAAAACATGTGCCATTACATTTTAATACTATTGCAACAACAAGATAAAAGGTGTAAAAAAAAGAGCCGAAAAAATTGAAGGAACATTAATTTTGTAAATTTTGTGATAGACATCTGTCTCCTTCCAAACCAAACATTAATTCAGACTAAAAATTCGCTCTATCATCAATTAATAATCAATTTTTACAAGCACTGCTATAGCTAGACAAGACTTGATAAAATATGAGGTATACCATGATATATACCATGGTTTACTGCAGTATAATTTTTACTTGTGGTACCCAGCTCTAAGGTATTATGATTAGATCATTTGTAACAGATTTATGGCCCTTTGTTTATATTGTACATATGTATTTGATGAAATTAAAATACTATTACTCTTATTTACACTTCTCAACATTTCTCAGAGGATAAGTGTCTGGAGAAGGAAAACTTGGTTTGGTGACAGTACCTGTCACTTGTTTATTTCAATATTTAATTAAAGGCTGAAAATAAAAATAAGTTTGTTTGTAGTGCTCCTTTTCTAGAAAATAAAATTAAATGTTCAGGCATTTCATTGTATTTGAAAATCAATCTGCACAATCTGGTAGATCTGTTTAGAATATATTGATATTGCATTTGTCTACATACTCGATTTTGTGTTATAATTTTGTATTTTTCATTTCAGATCTGCTATTGATAATGTAACCAAAACAAAGGTTGCTGTGAAAAAAATTTCTCCATTTGAACATCAGACTTACTGTCAAAGAACTCTAAGAGAAATCAAGATTCTTACAAGATTTAAACATGAAAATGTAAGTATTGACTTCATGTTATCAGCCTCATTGCTCGGCTGATCACGGCTGTGCATACTGTGATCACGTTATAGTAATTCCATGGTATTGGTAGGATATGACTCACTAGTAATCCTTTAGATTTTCACACTATAGGCATGCTTGATTGGGCGATCAGAACTGTATTTTTGGCAACATTGCCTGTTTGTACACATATAGCAAGCTATCATTATTGTTTATCAGCATATAGTTTTTGTTGTTGTATTCTCTGCATAGCAGACAAATACAGTGTTACCATATTTCAGAAACAGTTTACACTGGAAGTGAAACACCTGATAGTGATAGCATTCACTTCCTGTTCAAACACTGCAAAAAATGGTTCAGAAGGTTTCTAATTCAAAACATAATATTGGAATTATTTGTATAGCTTGCATTTTTTTTTTAATTGAGGTTCCAATGTCATATATATTTTCAAAGATAGCCTATACATAGTAAATATATAACACTGTGTATCCCTATGCCTAAAACTTTACATAAGGCCATTATAAATTAATTGCTTGATTATCATCCAAATTTTTCTCAAAAAGGGGGCGGGGGGGTAGAATTTTATTTTTTAATTTTTATTTTTCCAAAAACCTTATTGAGACCAAAGTATATATGGGAAATACAGAACAAAAGACTGATAACTGTCCTTCCGTTTACTCAGGGATGCTAGTAATATTCTCAAAATCAAGAGGACCTAGAGCTTTGATATTTGGTATGTAGCATTGCCTAGTGGACCTCTACCAAGATTGTTCATATTATTGCCCTAGGGTCAAAATTGGCCCCGCCCTGGTGGTCACTTGATTTATATAGACTTATATAGGAAATTTGAAAAAATCTTCCTGTTCAAAACCACAAGGCTTAGAGCTTCGATATTTTGTATGTGGCATTGTCTAGTGGACCTCTACCAAGTTTGTTCAAATGATTGCTTTAGGGTCAAAATTGGCCCCGCCCCGGGGGTCACTTGATTTATATAGGCTTATATAGGAAAATTTAAAAATTCTCCGAAACCACAAGGCCTAGAGTTAAGATATTTTGTATGTAGTATTGTCTAGCAGACCTCTTCCAAATTTGTTCATATTATGGCCCTGGGGTTAAAATTGGCCCTGACCTTAGGGTCACTTGATTTTACTTGACTCGTGTAGAAATATTTTAACAATGTTCGTCTCCAAATGACCTTTTTTCCTGGTGAGCATTTACAGGGCCATCATTGCCCTCTTGTTTAACCCATTTCTGCTGCTCAAATCGGTCTGAGGCGTTGAAATTTGGTGTAGACAGGCAAATTGTCATTTGCACCCTGGTTCTTATACTAGGAACCTTGATAGTTCTAAACATGCTATCTGAAGGGTGAACTGCTTTCAGCAGTTATTGAGTCACTCAAAACAAATTCCTATACGTTCCAAGTCTGATTTCACTGTGTTAACTTTTCAACAGTGTAACAAGATGAAATTATTCTAATTGCTTCATTAATTATGTAAATCCAGCCAATCATGGTAAAACTTTCTTAAATGTCTTCATTAACTGCATTACAAACAATCTGGACTCGACCAATCTGTCTTCATCTATTGTTTGTATCGCGAAAATACATGTCTATGCATATTTAAGAGTGTAAATTTAACCCAACCACCAAGTGTTCCATTGGATGGATACAATTCACTTTCTCTGTTATCTCAGTAGGGCTGACTTGGAAACATGGAAAAAGGCTAAAAAGTCAACGTTTTTATACAAGATTGACGTGACGTTGCGACTTATAAGTTGTTACTGACATATTTTGGCTTAACATCACGTCGATCTTGTATTTTATGGCAACGTTTTTAGCTTTTTTTGTGTTTAAATAAATTCAATGACACGAAAACGAAGTCGTTGACCATGTGTTTTTATTTTTTTAAAGTCTTTCAAATTATTTTAAGAATCTCTACCGAGTTTTTAAAAAAAATTTCATTGGGCTTTTTTTTTCACTGTTGACGCGACTGAGAGAAAAATGTCTCATTTTTTGGCATTGTAAATTGCTACCCCTACAGAATGCGCTAGACGTCTTTTAATATTTAATGGCAGCAAAATGTAACATTACTGATTTTTTCCGATTTGTAAATGATCCAGCATTGCAGTTATGTAAATTGCATAACTTAATACACAATATTATCCGAGCAGTGCAGGAAATAACGTGAATTTCAACGAAAAACATATTGCTCCGCTAGGTGGCACTTTTGAGCAGTTTCCATTGAAATATCATTTGAATATATCATTTCTGCATTAGCCAATACCTTAAAGGTTGTTCATGCAAAATTTATTTAATTTTAATTTATAGTTAAGTATGTGGATATCTAAAAAATGACCATTTTTCTGGAGGAAACCCGTGATCTACCTTAATTGATTTACCAGCATCATTATTTAGAGAACCAATAGGACCTCTTGCCGAACAAAGTAGTCCATGATGAGACAATATTTTTTCAGAGAAAAGGGATTTTTAAGAACAAAGAATACACTTTTAATTTGTTAAAAAACAAGATCACGAACCACAAATCTTAGTAATGACGATTATTTTTAAAACCAATGTAATACATAACGTTTTTTTGGGGGGGGCAAACGTCCACTAAGAATTAAGCACTGGGGGGCAAATGACCTCTTAGAAATAAGCATTGGGGGCATATGTCCTACCCACCTTTTCTACTGGGGGGGGGGCAAATGTCCACATGTCCATTTTTTCATTGTAAGGGCAAATGTCCTTGGGGGCAAATGTCCGTATCCCGTCTAGTGCCTGTGATGTTGATGTTCGTAATAACAAAGTTTTACTGTACTATTATTTGTAACACAGTAACACCTAGTCACAATTAAAGTGCCCTGCAGCAAACGTTTACTTACAACAGTACATGCATAAAAGTCAGAAGTGAAACAAAGCTACTTTTACTTTAATATATGTCATAGTTCAACTGTCCGAAACTTCAGGTTTTTTATTAAGGGACTGTTGTATTAAGAGACCACTTTATCAATTTTCAACTGCCCACTTATAAGTTGGCCTTTAGCTTTAAAAAAAATTGAACTTTGGACATAAGAAAGTCTGAATCTCTGAGTTTGACTAGTTTTTTAAATATTTTGATTCAAACCTGTGTTAGCGGTCAACTCTGAACAAAGGTCAGTCTTTAGAAAAACATCATTTATTATTTGGAACAAATTGACCTCTGAATGAAGGTAACCTGTCAATATTAAATTTTGTTTTTGCCAAGGGTGAGCTTTGTTCACAGGTTTTACTGTGTATGCAGCTAAATCTGATGTACAAATTACAACTGTGGCATATTGGTAACTAGAAATTGAGAAGATCTAATGTGTTCATACATTCTAAAGTAGATATGAAATTAACAAATCACATTGTTTTGTCAAAATGGATAACATTGGCAAGTTCTAGATGAGAGATTTTTGTCCTTACAGACTGCATATTTTGTCTTTATCTGTTCTCTGTTGTTAAAAATTTCTAGTCAGACATTCAAACTTAGATCTGTAATGATGATAATTGACAGTCTATTGGCAAGCGTTGTGAAATTAATGAATATTATTCAAGCATTGATGTTTATAAAACCTCTGGAACATCAGTAAATTTCTACCATGGTTATAGATTGGTTTATAATTGCATTCATATGATACATAACTTGTTCTCTACATTGACTGATTGAAGATAATTTATATTGTGTGCATTGTTTCCCCACTATGTTGTGATCAGTTTGGGAATGTTGTTAGATGCCAAAATCAGTTATGACCATACCAGTCAGTTTGATACGTCAAAAATAGTTAATGTTGAACACAACAATTGAATAGACTGAGGAATGTATGACAAGTTTCCTTACACCCCCCTTCCCCCAGTGGGCTGTTACTCTGCCATTCATCATAGGATTTTCAAATAATTTACCACTAATGTTAACTATAATTAGACATTGTGTCGAGCATATCTTTGATGGCTGTAGCTTCAAGGTCACAGATTACAAAGGTCATAATTTTGGTCTTTTTGGGGTGTTTGGGGTGTAGCTTCATTGTAAAATTTCGAAATAAGTTACCACAAATGTTAACCATCATTGAAGGATGTATTGGGGGCAACTCCCATGGCTGTTGCTTGAAGGTCAAGGTCACAGTTTGAGTTCCAAGGTCATAATTTTGGTCCTTTTGGTATGTCCTCTCTAGCTGTAACTTCTTCATTCTTTGGAGGATTTCATAATAACTTGTCGCAAATGTTAACCATCATTAGACAATGTGTCTCACGCAACACCCATTGATCTCATCTGCCACAGCAGTGACATCAGCTGTGGTAGCAGCAGTTTCTGGCTGACCAGGACGGGGGCCAAACATGGGGTCAATTACTTGAAAAAGTAATCGATTAAATTAATGATTATTACTCCTTTTTCAGATTTTAAATCAGTTTTACAATCTTTATTTGTCTTGTGCCACCTGAAAACTGACATTTTGGACACCACAGAAGTCCCATGTATCTGACACAATTCACTAAATATCTGTGAAGAGGAAATCTTAATACTAACTCGACCTTCAATATATGCCCTAATTACAAAGCTTGTCTGAGTTTTCATACAGAAATATAGCCAGTCTATATGACTGCACCTGTTTCTACTTTTAATAACTTTAGAAAGACTAAATGGACTAGAACAAACTTTTGTGTCATTATTCAAAAACACTAAATACCAAAATTTCCATTTGCTTCCTATGGCCATGAGTGACACAATTTAATGAACAGACCTTGTATGACAATGGTCAATGTTTAAAATGTCATGTCTATAGATTATGGCAGTATTTAGCTGGTAGTTAAGTGTTAAGGGGTTCACCTGTCTGTATTTACCAATTATGTAAAGTATATCCTTATCAGTTGCTGTAGATTGTGTATGCTGTTACCTAATATATATTTTTTTCTCTATTTGCAGATTATCAACATTCAAGATATTATCAAGGCCAACTCATTGGATGAAATGAAAGATGTGTATCCTTTAATGCGAACAATATTCGTGGTAGTTTCAAGGGTTCAAAGTTTTCGATTTATATTATTTGAGGTTTTTCCAAGTTCCCAAGGGTCATTTTCAGCCACTTAAACACCCAAAAATAGTGCTGTTGACAAAATTGCTCATTTTCAGGATCCCCCTTTGAGTTATGCACCTGTCAATTCAGTCAATTCAGTTGTTTGAAATCAACAGTTGGTATAATCCTTCGATGCCCCTCCATTTGGAGGGGGGGGGGGGGGGGGGGGTAGGCATTCATTTGTGATTTTTCGATAATTTATGAAACTCATTTAGACAACATAACTATCAGACATGAAAACATTGAAAAGCAAAGTATATTCTGTATGAAAGTATATTCTGTATAAAACTGGCATTTGACTATTTAGATCAAACCACCTCTAAATTATTGGCATCTGTCAATGAAGGCCATCATAATTGTCTTTCCTAATTATGACCTTTGCTCACAGGTTTGACTGTGACATCTTTTTGCTTTAATGGAAGCTGATGTGATATTCATATTACTGTATAACTGGTTTTATTTGCTTTAGTTACATTTTACAAGTTACTGAAATACTGAATTCCTTGAACAGCTATATTAATTTTACAAGCGAAATCAGCTATCATTCCTAGATGTAATGATACAGAAACAATTGACATTTTCCACAAATCTACAGATAGTCAACAATACCTTTTGTTAGAATCATGTCATCCACACCATATTAAGAGAAACGTACCATGATTATGCACTTGCAAGGAGAATACGCACAACAGTGTCTGAGGATAAAAAATGCATTAAAAGAATGGAAGAATTAAAAGACAGTCTAAAAGGATGAAACTACCCAAAAACCATGATAGAAAGTGGAATCAAAACTATCGAAAATTAAAACGAAGGAAAAATCACAAGTCTTACCATTTGCTCAACATACAATCAAAAAATCCTCAACTATTCTTAAAAATGAAAATATACTTCAACAAGGCGAACAAACGAAAACAATATTAGACAAAACATAGATAATTAAAAGTAAAAGACAGCCAGGTAACTTAAGCTGGTACCGTGAATTTTAAACTTTTCTGTATACTAATGTGTTAATGTATGGTGTATATATATACAGGGCTCCAAATAAGGGACGTATTTGCGTACATACTGCTTAGTTTTCCCGAAATACGCATATAAATATTTCTAGAGCGTACCAATACACACTTAAAATCCCGGGTACACGCTTTACTCGATTAAAATGCGTAACTATCAAATTAAAAGTAGTATCTGTGACTATAGCGATTTAACTGAACATACTGAATAAGACATTGGTATTGTATATACTGTAAGCTGCATGTACATTCTTCACTGGATGCAAAACAAGTTCATAAGAATGATTCACACATTAAATATAGAAGACCACAATACAACTATATACATTTAAAAGGTAAGGCTTTAGTGTGTGTTGATAAGTGAATACCCTTTAGAGTGGTTCCATGATTGTCACTACCCTCTAAAAAATTGACCAATTGGCAAACAATTGAGAATACCCCTTGCCCAAATATTTATCTGGAGCCCTGTATATATTTATAGTATTTATATAATTGTCTTGTGGACCTCTACAAAGTTTGTTCAAATTGTGGCCCCGGGGTCAAAATTGGCATCGCCCCGGGGGTCACTTGATTTACAGTAAAACCTCGATTATTCGAATGTCATTGGTTTCGAATAATCCATTTCAGTATGATGTACTGTTTGGAAACGATAAATTCCTTACTGTCCGTATTTTACAAGGGAGTTAACTCTCGTATACAAACACGACGTTATAATAAGAATAAGATCAAATATATAACAAACACTAATTATTATACCCCCAGATATGAAATATATGGGGGCTATATTGGATTCACGCTTGACGGTCGGTCGGTCGGTCGGTCCGTGCGTCTGTAGACACAATTTGTCCGGAGAATTTCTCAGCAACTACTTACAGGATTTCAATTAAACTTCACAGAAGTGATCAGTAGTAAGCCTAGTTGTGCATGCTTAAAGCATTTTTCGTTCGGATTAATTTTCACTGAGTTATGCCCCTTTGTTGTTTTTATTCAGTATATACAATAGGCAAATTTTGTCCGGACAATTTCTCAGCAATTACTCACAAGATCTCAATGAAACTTCACAGAAGTGATCAGTAGTAAGCCTAGTTGTGCATGCTTAAAGCAATTTTCGTTCGGATTAATTATCACTGAGTTATACCCCTTTGTTGTTTTTATACAGTATATACAATAGGCAAATTTTGTCCGGACAATTTCTCAGCAACTACCCACAGGATCTCAATGAAACTTCACAGAAGTGATCAGTACTAAGCCTAGCTGTGCATGCTTAAAGCATTTTTCGTTCGGATTAATTTTCACTGAGTTATAGCCCTTTGTTGTTTTCATACAGTATATACAATAGGCAAATGTTGTCCGGACAATTTCTCAGCAACTACTCACAGGATTTCAACAAAACTTCACAGAAGTAATAAGTAGTTAGCCTAGTTGTGCATGCTTAAAGCTTTTTTTTCATTTGGATTAATTTTCACTGAGTTATAGCCCTTTGTTGTTTTCATACAGTATATACAATAGGCAAATTTTGTCCGGACAATTTCTCAGCAACTACTCACAGGATTTCAACGAAACTTCACAGAAGTAATAAGTAGTTAGCCTAGTTGTGCATGCTTAAAGCATTTTTTGTTCGGATTAATTTTCACTGAGTTATACGCCTTTGTTGTTTTTATACAGTATATACAATAGGCAAATTTTGTCCTGACTATTTCTCATTGACTACTGCCAGGAATTCTATAAAACTTCTCAGAAGTGATAAGTAGTTAGCCTAGTTGTGCATGCATTAAGCTTGTCTTGGTTGGTTAAATTTTCACTGAGTTATGGCCCTTTGTTGTTTTTTATACAGTGTATATACAATATCTCAGTAACTACTCATAGGAATTCAATGAAACTTCACAGAAGTTATAAACAGTTAGCCAAGTTGTGCATGCAATAACCAGGTTTTGTTTGGATTAATTTTCACTGAGTTATGGCCCTTTGTTTTATACAATTAGGTAAATTTTGCCCGTACCATTTCTCAGCAACTATATGCAGGAATTCAGTGAAACTTCTTAGAAGTGATAAGTAGTTTGCCAAGTTGTGCATGTCCACAATAGGTTTTGTCCAAGTAAATTATGAGTTATGACCCTTTGTTATTTTTTATATAATGTATATTTAGAAACTGGTCAGGATATATCTAAGCAACAATTTGCAGGTATTAAAAAATGAAAATGCATTATATTTCCCTCTGTAAAATGTAACAATAACTGTGTCAAGGCCGCATCTGGGGGTATTCATCACCTTTAGTGATAGTTCTAGTTTATCTTTGTTTTATGAATGTATATGAGTTAACAAATGAAACAATAATTCTTGTTAAATGAATACCTGCGTATTTATGGATTATGCAGAACACAATCCGACCCAAAATTATGTCATTCACACTTCATTTACTAACGATCGACTAGGCATCGCTATCGTCACATTTTAAAATCAAAGATGTTATGTTTTTTCTGTTTGGAACATTTTTTCACTAAATCATCATATTCTAGTTAGTTTTGTATTAATTGTGTTCGAATTAGTTTTTAAATTTTGAATGACGCTGGAATACAGATCACCATGTACGTACGCGTATTAACTTATTATACCCGAGATCATTGTGAAATATTCGTCGAAATTAGTATAAAATCGTAACAAACAATATGATCAACTTAACGATAATTAAACTGTTGACACGCTTCATGTATGAATTGATGTTACACATTGTTTGTCACACGACATTTGATTCTCAATTGGCCATTGTTATCAATTGACGAATTCGAATAATGGGTGTGAAAATACGTGCATTCGTAACTTTGGGGACCAAATAATGTATTCGGATTACACCAGGTATTCGTAAAATCCGATTTGTATAACCGGGGTTCGTTGTAGTTGAAATATATAGCGACGTAATCGGGACCGTAGATTTTATTCGGATAATACCGGGTATTCGGATAATCGGTGTTTGGATAATCGAGGTTTTACTGTATATAGACTTATATAGGAAAAATAAAAAAACCTTCTGGTCCCAAACCACTAGGCTTAGAGCTTTGATATTTTGTATGTGGCGTTGTCTAGTGGACCTCTACCAAGTTTGTTCAAATTATTTCCCCAGGGTCAATATTGGCCCCGACCCCGGGGGTCACTTGATTTATGTAGACTTGTATAGGAAGTGAAACACCTGATAGCATTCACTTCCTGTTCAAACACTGCAAAAAATGGTTCAGAACGTTTCTAATTCAAAACATAATATTGGAATTATTTGTATAGCTTGCATTTCTTTTTTAATTGAGGAGGTTCCAATGTCATATTTATTTTCAAAGATAGCCTATACATAGTAAATATATAACACTGTGTATCCCTATGCCTAAAACTTTACATAATGAAGCTTTACACAATATTAACAGACCATCTGAAAAATCTTATTCTCAAAATCAAGAGGACCTAGAGCTTTGATATTTGGTGTGTAGCATTGCCTAGTGGACCTCTACCAAGATTGTTCATATTATTGCCCTAGGGTCAAAATTGGCCCCGCCCTGGTGGTCACTTGATTTATATAGACTTATATAGGAAAATTAAAAAAACCTTCTGGTCCCAAACCACTAGGCCTAGAGCTTTGATATTTTGTATGTGGCGTTGTCTAGTGGACCTCTACCAAGTTTGTTCAAATTATTTCCCCAGGGTCAATATTGGCCCCGACCCCGGGGGTCACTTGATTTATGTAGACTTGTATAGGAAAATTTAAACAATCTTCCTGTCCAAAACTATGAGGCCTTGGGCTTAGATATTTTGAAAGTTGCATTTTGTTGTGGATCTCTACCAAGTTTGTTCAAATCATGACTCCATGGTCAATATTAGCTAGGTCCTGGGGGAAGTTGATTTCAACAACTACTGAACAGTCGGGATAGATAACTCTTTACCATGTCAAATAACTTTCCTTGATTTAATCACCCCTTAGTGTTACAATGCTCAGGTGAGCGATAATGGGCCATCATGGCCCTCTTGTTTTATTTTCCTGAAGTTTGTCTTAATATCAAGATTTTGCTGTATATTGTTTTGTATTGTTATTTGTACTGTATACATCTTAATATTGGTGCCCTTTTTATTTTGGCGATTTGGGCAGTCAGCATCAGAACAACCAAAATAAAATCTAGGCCCCGCCAGTATAAAACCTCACCAATTAAACACCTTCAATTATTTTGTCGAAGAAATGTAACTCTTGCTGTCAAAAAGGTGATACCAACACTTCATGGATTTATTTTGGTGGTTGCGAATGAAGCACAAAATATAAAAAAACATCTTAAAAACACCAAATTTTGCACCCGTAAAATTAAAGATGTATACAGTATTACCGGTTTATATTATTAATTTAGAGAATGTTTGTTCAAATAGTTAGGCTACTTTCTTTGTAGGTTTAATGACACAATATCTCAGTAAGTTACAGCGATCTTTATACTGAAAAAATCTAAGTTATTGTGAGTTCTACATTCCTTGACACTGTAACAGATATATTGTTCAATGTTTAATGGAGACAGATATGTATAAACTTCTGAAGACACAGCATCTAAGTAATGATCATGTGTGTTACTTTCTGTACCAAATACTTCGAGGGCTCAAATACATCCACTCAGCCAATGTACTACATAGGGATCTCAAGCCAAGTAACTTACTTCTCAACACGACTTGTGATCTCAAGGTTAGTATATTCTGCATAATATATAGGGATAGAATTTGTTCAGTTTGCTGTCTTTTTTGTTCTTTATTATACCCCAGATATAAAATGTGATTGGGCAAAATCAGCCAACTTCAAGAATTATGTGCCCTTGACCAATCCTAATCATATTTTCAGTAAACATGTATAATCAAAAGATCTTGGACAATTTTGATTATGGGCGGAATAGGACCAGAACATCAAGAGCTATGGGCCCTTGACTTTGAAAATTTGCTATACTTCAGTTTGTTTACACTCTAGTGCCTTCATTTATTCACCAATCCTAATCATATTTACAATGAATGTGTATGACCTTGCAGTCTTGGACAAGTTTAGTTATGGGTGGAATCAGACCACAACTTCAAGAGTTATGGGCCCTTGGATTAGAAAAGTTGCTACGTTTTAGCATGTTTAACAGTATTATACCTTCATTGTTGGTTTTGAACTCAAAATCTACGTAAAAATGGGTTATACGAGATGAAAACTATATTACCTGGTCATTAATTAAAGTGACTTTGTTCTCAGGTGAGCGATCTAGGGCCATCTTGGCCCTCTTGTATATAAAATGTTTATGGAAATATATAAGGATATTTCTCAGCAACTATTTACAGGTAATAAAAAAATTGAAAAAGTGTATATTTCCCTTTGTAAAATGTAAAAGTTACTGTGTCAAGGCCGCATCTGGTGGTATTCATCACCTTCAGTGATAACTCTAGTTTGTTTTGCTGACAAACTGGGTGAAATTATGTTTTAATTATTACCAGAGTAGTTGCAAGACTAGTGGGGGGGTTTCTGTGGTCAAGCAGTTCATCACTAGCTCCTCATCAATTTAGATTTTGAATCCCACTGGGTAACAGAAAGAATTCACATATGAGGAAGCTGTTTTTATGGCAATTATTTCTTTATCCTCTTTTCAGATATGTGACTTCGGGCTAGCTAGGGTTGCTGATCCAGACCATGATCACACTGGTTTCCTGACTGAGTATGTGGCTACACGTTGGTACCGGGCACCAGAAATTATGCTGAACTCCAAAGGCTACACAAAGTCTATTGATGTTTGGTCAGTTGGGTGTATATTAGCTGAAATGTTGTCAAACAGGCCATTGTTTCCTGGAAAACATTGTAAGTCTGTTATTCTATGAGTACTGTAATTCCAAACATTCTCTAAACAAGAGTACCAGGTCACAAGATAAGCCCATCAAAATTCATTTTTCAAAATGTCAGAAGTGCCTGGGCCAATTGGGCTGGTTATCGAACTTGACCGAGATCTCATGGCCGTAAACATTCCCATCAAGTATATATATAGGTATATATACCCTAGGGGTGGAGTGTTATGTATGCCCCAGGGGTGGAGTTTTATATATACCCCAGGGGTTGAGTGTTATAATATTATACAGGGCTCAAGACTAACAGTTGTCCGCAAGCCTGAGGCTACCTATTTAATCCAAGGACTATCTAGGTTTCCAAGCTGGGTATCCCATCTGGCTATCTATAATTAGGATGACCTGAATTCTATAAATTCAAGTAAATCAAATAATAAAGGTTGCAAACTTTTGTTAGATCTGATGTGATGTAACCTCTATAACTTTGTTCAATACATTTGTGAAAATCTGACGTTCATACTTGTCTTGTATTCTAATAAAGTGCACTTGATAGGCATTGAAATAAAATGAACAACATGTTATTTATGTATTAAAATGATGACTACCTAAAAAAAAATTTCACAATAAATCAACTTCTGAAACAATAAGTCTTTGATATTAAAAAAATGACTGCAATCTTGCAACAAACAAATCAAGTTTCATTGTCATTTTAATTCACAAGTGTCTTGACCGATTTTAACGAGGCGTAAAAAACAAAGTACTCGATTAACTATAAGGTTTGGTCTTTTATTGCCCAATTTAAATGTGTACAAAAAACAGCATTCACTGGTCAGCATGCAGTGACCACCTCATTATAAAGACAGCCTCATTAAGATGACCACATATTTATTTTACCCCTGCAAAGATGGTTTGAGAGTCAGTGATCCACTCATTGCAGAGTTATGGCGCTTGAACTTAGCCATATAGTGTACTCTCGCATTCTTTGTCACTTCTACAATGAAGCTCTAGTTTTGACTGTTTTCTGTATTTACTCTTGAAGTATATTTTAAGTTGATTAAGAGACTTTCTTCAATATTAAGACAAATTAAGTTGGTCCCAGTGATGGTCATGAAATCAAGGCTTTATTGTGATTTAGTTCTTTCAGTGTTTCATTTTCTATTTATTTCAGATCTTGATCAACTGAATCATATACTTGGTGTTATTGGCTCTCCAAGCCAGGAAGATCTGAATTGTATCATTAATGAGAAAGCTCGTGGTTATATACAGTCGTTGCCCTATAAACCAAAGACTGTGTGGGAAAGACTCTTCCCCAAAGCTGATGCTAAGGGTAAGAAATTTGACCATTTTGCTTGGTTTGATAGTCATTCATCTTTTAACACCTTGACATTGCTGAAAAGCTACTGGGGAAGTTGAGTATCTATGAAGATCTATGTTATTTATTGTATTTCTAATGGATTTTTAGCTCACCTGATTCATCAGGTGAGCTTTTAGGATCGGTGAATGTCCGGCGCCCGGCGTCCGTCGTCCGTCCACAATTAGTTTGTTTACACTCTAGCAACCGCAACTCTTTACGAATCTTAATTAAACTTGCTCACAATGTATATGGCCACAATGTCTCGGCTAAGTTCGATTATGGGCAAAATCTGATGATAACTTCTAGAGTTATGGGCCCTTGAATTACAAAATTTGCTATATTTAGCTTGTTTACACTCTAGCACCTTCATTTATTCACCAATCCTGATCATATTTTCAGTAAATGTGTATAACCAAAAGATCTTGGACAAGTTCGATTATGGGCAATATCGGACCAGAACTTCAAGAGTTATGGGCCCTTGACTTAGAAAATTTACTATATTTGAGTTTGTTTACACTCTAGCACATTCATTTATTACCAATCCTAATCATATTTTTTCAGTAAATGTGTATAACCAAGAGATCTTGAACAAGTTCGATTATGGGCGGAATCGGACCAGAACTTCAAGAGTTATGGGCCCTTGACTTAGCAAATTTGCTATATTTTAGCTTGTTTACACTCTAGTGCCTTCATTTATTCACTGATCCTAATCATATTTACAATGAATGTGTATGACCTTATGGTTTTGGACATGTAAAGTTATGGGTGGAATCGGACCACAACTTCAAGAGTTATGGACCCTTGGATTAGAAAATTTGCTACGTTTTAGCTTGTTTAACAGTATTATACCTATATTGTTGGTTTTGATCTCAAAATCTACGTAAAAATGAGTTTTACGAGATGGAAATTATATTACCTGGTCATTGATTATTGGCCTTGGTTCTCAGGTGAGCGATAAAGGGCCAATGTGGCCCTCTTGTTTATTGATGCCCTAAATAACTGATGAAGTTGTTAACTTTGGATCATAGCCAGTTGAAAAGACTGCCCATTTGTCTTTATGTTATTTGTAATTCTTTTGCTAATTGACGGCTGTACTTCAGTGGTCAGTGCGATGGATTTGTAAAGGTTCGATTCCCAGTTATACCCTTCTGTGAAAATTGGACAACAGTCTTGATTTTCCTCCACATGTGGCAACAATGCTGGTTCTGAGGTGAATGGGTAAGCTAGCATTGGTTAGAAAATAGTCCAGGAGAACTGGTGTATATATCTGAAAAATTGTTAAATAATGGTGTTAAACCCAAAGAAATAAAAAAAAAGATAATTGAATGTAACTAAAAGCTTTTTCACCTGCCCATGAATGGCTCTACTTTTGGAGATCAGAAAAGTGCACCCGCTACTTCTGGGTAGTATACTCGCCCATTTCCAGTTTACTTTATTGTTGTAGAACAAGTATACAGTACCTTTCCTATCAAGAGTTATTTTATGATAAGGAAGAAATTTGCAAAGTCATAATGGCTGTGAAAGTCGTACGATAGATATTTATTAATTGACATTTTGTCTGAACAGTGTCCTAACCATGTTATGTGGAGAACATTTTGTCGAACAGTTCTAAATTCATACTTTTCATGCATTGTACTAGAAAACAAATATAAATGTTGTAATGACTGTTGCAGCATATTGCTTTATTATCTCAAAGACTAATGCAATGCATACTGTGTAATAATACATGTACATTTTGTATTTGATCATTTTTAAAGTGTTGAATGTGTTGAAAAAAGATATTTTATTTGAAATTTGACCAAATAGCTATACAAATATTAGGGTTAAGTATTCAGGGACTCTACATTACATGTAAAGTGGAGTCCAACAAATGATCAGAAAGGCGTTTAAAGATGAAATATTCCAACACTTTGTATGCATATGTATTATATAAATATCCAACCCACAGAGGGTGATAGAACATAATGTTCACCCGAAACAACGTCACAAGTAATGTGGACCGAGCCTTTAGCCGAGGTTGACATTACCTTGTCAAGGGTGAACGTTACAGTGATATTTTAAAGACCTAGAATGATATTGCAAGAAAATAATGCATCATACTGATAAAAATATACGAGGATCATAAAGCACCAATCCAAAAATTATTCGCTCTCATGAAAATAAATAGCCAAAATACGTACCTATCCAACAACTCGTAACAAATGCGTTTGTTTCTTTTTGTGAAAGCAAGTTCACATCAAGATGAGCAACAACACCTATTAATCCATCGGTGTTAATTGACACTTATAGACCCCTTTATTACAACCATTTAATCGTGTTGATCCATTTGTTTTCACAACTTATTGACGAGCGTGTCTACACATATGCCGAATTGGGTTAGGTATAAAGTTTAAACAGACAGACCGGTCGTATTACCAGTGTAACAGGCCATTCTTTCCCCCCTGGCCACTTTTTCCCCGGGGAAAAGTGGGCCTAGGCCATTTCTTCCCCCTCTAGGCCACTTTTTCCCCCCTGATTTTTTCATCTGTATATCTACATCTTTCGCTTAACGTCTGTTTGTTTATATTTCTGAGTTTATATTTACTTTTGTATGTTCATATTTTTGAGTTTATATTTACTTCTATATGTTCAAATTTCTGAGTATGTATTTACTTAAGTATGTACAAATTTCTGAGTTTATATTTACTTCCTTATGTTCATTTTTCTGTGTATGTATTTACTTCTGTATGCTCATTTTTCTGAGTTTATACTTTCTAAGTTGATACTTACGTCTGTAAGTTCATACTTCTGAGTTTATACTTACTTCTGAATGTTCATATTTATGAGCTTATACTTACTTCTGTAAGTTCATATTTCTGAGTTTATATTCACTTCTATAGTCCATACTTCTGAGTTTATACTTACTTCTGAAGGTTCATATTTATGAGTTTATACTTATGTCTTTATGTTCATATTTTTGGGTTTATACTTATGTCTTTATGTTCATATTTCTGATTTTATACTTATGTCTTCATGTTTATATTTCTGAGTTGCCAAGAGTGGAAAAAGTGACCAAAAATGTAACCAATTAATATAATGGTTAGCTTTATTTCAGAATTTAAGTTAGGGGAAAAATTGGCAAAGAGGGTAAAAATTAGCCAATAATGTATAGTATTTCTGAAGACAGGGGGAAAAGTGACCAAGAGGGTAAAATAGCAAAGAATCATAATGCAATGCTGTTACTATTAGGGGGGAAAAGGTGGCCAAAGGGGGTAAGAAATGGCCTAGAATCATAATGCAATACTGTTATTATTAGGGGGGAAAAAGTGGCCTAGATGGGAAAGAAATGGCCTAGAATCATAATGCAATACTGTTATCATTAGGGGGGGAAAAGTGGCCTAGGGGGCAAGAAATGGCCTAGAATCATAATGCAATACTGTTATCATTAGGGGGGAAAAAGTGGCCAAAGGGGGGAAGAAATGCCTAGGCCTAGGCCAATTTTTCCCCGGGGAAAAAAATAGACTGCTACACGGGACCAAAATACATAGAAATACCGATATTGGGACCGAATAAAGTGTTCTTAATACGTAATAGCGGGCAGTCTCATTATCGGAACCAGCGACCATTGAAATAAAAAAGGAAAATATCGGGACCAAGAAAAAGTGGTCTTACTATGTGGACGGGCGTATTATCGAGACGGTCGCATTATGGAACTTTACTGTACTTATTTGCACATTAAGCAATAAGGGTGCTTATTTACAAGAGCGCAGTTCACAAAATGGATTTGAAATACTACCCAGTGTCTAAAGTATTCTGAAAGTTACTGATTTCGGCAAAGGGGATAATCTACATACTGAAAAGGCCTGACTGATGTATTCTATTTTGTATATTATAGCACTGGATCTGCTGGAGAAAATGTTGACATTCAATCCCCACAGGAGAATCAATGTGGAGGAAGCTCTTGCACATCCTTATCTGGAACAGTACTATGAGCCTGCTGACGAGGTATTGTGTCTCAGTTTTTAGCTCACTAGAGCACAAATTGCTCAAGATGAGCTGTTGTAATCATGTGTTGTTCGTTGTCCAAGGTTCTGTCTGTATTTTCATTTAGGTACTTAAGTGGCTTCTCTGTGTGGACAAAGTAGTTGAAAAAAGAATGTTAAAGTAGGTTTTATGTGACTATAAATGCTCTTAGGTGGCTATTAATTTCTTTTAGGTGGCTCTTATTTAGCCCCACAATACCCAAAAATACAGAATGTAGCCATATAAATGATAAGTACCTAAATGTAGGTCTTTATCAGTCTGTCTACTATTGCTTTAAACAACGTCTCCTTCTTAAGCAGTTGGCCAATTTCAATGAAACTTTACAGGGGTAACTTGATTTTACAAAGACATATATAGGAAAGTTAAAGAAATCTTCTTGTCAGAAACTACAATGCCTAGAGCTAGTAGCATCATCTAGTGGACCTCTACCAAGTTCCCCCCTGATTTTTATACCCCCAAATGGGGGCTATATTGGATTCACGCTTAATGGTCGATCGGTCTGTGCGTCTGTAGACACAATTTGTCCGGACAATTTCTCAGCAACTACTTACAGGATTTCAATGAAACTTCACAGAAGTAATCAGTAGTAAGCCTAGTTGTGCATGCTTAAAGCATTTTTCGTTTGGATTAATGTTCACTGAGTTATAGCCCTTTGTTGTTTTTATTGTCCAGACTATTTCTCATTAACTACTGACAGGAATTCAATGAAACTTCACAGAAGTGATCAGTAGTAAGCCTAGTTGTGCATGCTTAAATCATTTTTCGTTTGGATTATTTTTAAATGAGTTATAGCCCTTTGTTTTTAGCTTTTAGAACACTATAGAAATCACTGTTTTGATTTGATCTTCATGAAACTTTGTCAGAATGGTTATTCCAATAATATGTAGGTCAAGTTTGATAATGGTTCATTTCCGGTCAAAAAGTAGGTCACTAGGACAAATTGCTGGAAAACCTTGATAACACTCTAGAAGTCACTGTTTTGATTGGATGATCACGAAACCTTGTCAGAATGTCTTGGACGAGTTCGAACATGGGTCATCTTGGTTCAAAAACTCGGTTGCTAGATCAAATCTTATGAAAAACCATGTTTACACTGTAGATTTCACAGTTATAACTGGATCTTCACCAAACTTTGTCAAATTGTTTGTTTTAATTATATGTAGATCAAGAACAAATATGGGTCAATTGGGATCAGTAACTAGGTCACAAGGTCGAATCTTAAGAAAACCTTGTTTACACTGTAGATGTCACAGTTTTGATAATAATAAAATGAAAATAACTTTCAACAGGTGCAGATGATATCAAGAGACCTGTTCATATGTAGACAAATTTATATGTACCACATCTGTTATGTTTGTTTCTCAATTGTGACAGTTCTTCATGGGAGTAACTAAAAAAAAACTTTAGTTAGCTACTAAATCTATTCTTAATTAAAGAGGCATGTACACAGCATCCTTAATCCAATGGACATAGCTTATCATTTACTGGTCAGAGATATATAGCTCATTACAAAACCATGTCTATTTTTATAAATATTAAAGTTTTTGGTCAGAAAAATACAACTAACCTGCAAGAACAATAATTATTGCATTGCTTTAATGTTAAGTCTAAATATCATGTCCTAGGGGCCTTTATTTGGGGATATGAGGTATATTATGGCGAATGAAAGAAAATCCGAGGGTTTCTATACAATGTTTGTAAGATGATAATAGAACTTTCATCTATGTACCTTTTTACAGCCTGTTGCTGATAGGCCATTTACCTTTGAGATGGAATTAGATGACTTACCAAAAGAACGTCTAAAGGAAATGATTTACGAGGAAATAGAAGCATTAATGGAGAGAAATAAACAAGGTATAAACTTCTATGACCCATCCACCTACAATTTCACTGCACCCTTCTTTCATTTATGTATTATACTGGTATTCACTTCTAGGTATAGAGTGTTCATAGTTATGCTTATGTTATACAGAAGCATGTATGGTGAACAGTCAAGTATGAATGAAAGTACAGTAGTTTTATTACTGTTAAGTATACACAAAATAAATCAAACATTCCTGAATAGAAAACTTGAGTATTTACTCACATACCATAAGTCTTTCTCACAAACACTGACTGAAACAAATTGTCAGATTTCATGTACCTAATGTACTTTTTGAAATCACTGTTGAAATTCTGGTCTTGCATTGACTTTTGACTTTCAAAGTCTAGTGAAAGACTTGTTTATAAGCAAGAGCCCAGCAGATAGAAACTTAAAACTAGTCATGAAAACTGTTCCATTACTCAGTTACTGTCTGCCAATAACAATGCCTCCATAAGGATAAGTTGCTTTTAAAAGTTTGCTGTCTCATTAAATGTCACATTTGATTTTCAAAATGTCACATTGATTGATTTTTATCCAAAAGGGCCATTGTCCCATTAAGAAAATTTCTTACCTGGTCACTGTATATTACTGCAAATTGTTGAAAAACAGTGTTTATCCCAACTTAATATATTCAGTTGAATTGTATGATGCTTATATAAACAAGTTATTTTTGTATTTTTCAGCTGGCATTTCGTAGAGGACCCAACCCTTGCTTTCTGCCATAGCAGCATGTGTTTTAAGGTGTTCATGTATCAGCTAAAATCTCCATTTGTTTACATATCTCTTTGTATAAGAGGCAGTCACTGTGAATCATTTTACTTTCAAGCTTAATCTAGCAAACGCATTTAATATATTTGATCAATTTTACAACATGTGCAAGTGTGACTTTTTTTAAAGGAAGCTCTTCTGAACTCTTTCAATATAATTATCCTGAATTGTATCTGTTACATGCTTGATGACTTGCGGATATGATGAAATTTGATGGGTTACTTAATTCTGATTGGTTAAAAGCACATCTCATTGATTTAAAACAACTCCAGGTTTCCAAGGTTTATAGATCTCATTGTTTGAGACGGTGAACTTTGTTCTGATTGGCTGAAAGAGCTACAAGTATTCTCATTGGTTGATTTAAGAGCCTAGCTAAATAACTTTTGTGCTAATTGATTGTTACCATGAACTGTTGATAAATTATTGTAAATGTAAAATTTAAAAACCAGAAACCTGTGACGTTTTGTTCACCACAAGTGTATGTGCAAAAATGTCCAACAAACATGTTGAAATCACACTAGTTGTAACACTTGCTTGCAATAGATACATACATCTTATTAGGAAAATCTATGTTCTTGGTGTATCATTTAAATAATAACATTTGTAAAATACCCTACTTTGGTAGCTTGTCTTTCATGAAGATGTACTAGATATTCCCAAGCGAGTGTACATGTTAAAAACATTTTACAGATTGTCAAGTGATGATGTTAAATATTTTTGGATGAATTAAGTCATTTAAAGGATTATTTGATCGAATCATGGATTATAGGCTTATAGATCATTTATGATGGTTCTCAATTTTTGTAATAAAAGGTGGGTGGGGTCTCGTCAGTTAGAAATAGGGTTGATTATTTAGGAATATTAAGTATGTGGTTGACTGAATACATACATACAATGTGAGAGATAATGTTCTGTTAAGTGGTCTTTTTCACAGAAACTGCTTCTTGTAAGAACAATTTCCCGCCTGATCATAGAGCTGTTATTTATCTTTCCCCATTGATGCTTTCATTTCAAGTTTTGTACTTATGACTCGTGAAATTATATTTCCCAATGGTTAGAATTGTGCATTGATATTACAATGTTGATTATTACATGCATATATATATTTTTGTTCATATATTTTCATTATTTTTGTATGCTTTGTTTTTGTTGAATTGTTATTTTACAATTTTGTTTATTTTGACTTATTAACTCATAACCCACTTTAACAGTTAATTTGGTTTAAGTCTGATGTTTTTCCCTAGTACAAGTACAAGTTTTTCTCTATGACTTGAACTATAACACAGATATCATTTTTACTTTGCTATGATAAGTATAAGTCAAGCAAAATAAATTGTTTGAATGAATTTATAACATTTTATCTACATTTTTTTTGAATGATTGTATTTTCTCAATTTCTTTGTTTGCTAAAGTTCTAATTGTATCTCTTTCTGTAACTTACTTGTTTAAAGATATTGTGTTGTTTATTTTGTTAATGGTGTCTATTTAATGAAATAAATATTTAATCTGATACTGTTGGATATATTATGATACAAACATTTACATGAAAAATAATCAAAATTATTATTTAAGCAAAACAGTTAAAAAAACACAAAGTGTAACTGACTAACACTTAACCTTCCATAATCAGTGTATTAACTTCAAATAAGATTGCATTTATCTCTAAGCTATATTAATGCACTAATGGATTGCTTTTCACTTTATGTTATGGTATTATACTTTAAAACTGTATGGTCAACACACATCATATTATAATACCGCGGTATATATATATATGTGGCAATGTCTTCTGTTCTAGATTCAGTCCATACCTCCAAGGTCAAGGTCACACTTGGAGGTTAAAGGTAAAAAATCAATACCTTTTTCTGTCCACTTATTAACATTGTCATCTATTGATGGATTTCGGAAATACTTGGCAGAAATGTTTACCAGCATGTGGCGTTGTGTCAGGTGTAAGACCTAGGGTAAAACTCATTCTCGAAAGAAATTAAGTCTTAACAGATAATATTGCTGAAAAACTTAAGTTCCTCATAGAGGCGCGTGGGGGTATTCGCCACTCCTGTGACAAGCTTGCCACTCCTGTGACAAGCTCTAGTTATATCTTGCTGCTACTGAAATTCTTGCAAGTAATGGGCTGAACTTTTTACTCTCACTTTAAGATTGTTTAAGTTACAGTTCATACCTAGGAACTAAGTGATATTTGTCTCCCCTTAGTGAAGGAGGCATGATTTTTAGCTCACATGAGCACTTTGTCCAGTGTCCCTCATCTTGTGACATCAACCTCTATCTTGTGAACACACAGGGGTCACATTTTTAGTTCAATTTTCACAAAACTGGGCCAGAATATTAATACTGACAAAATCCCGGACAGGAAAGATAATTAGTCATATTGCGTCAAAAACTAGGTGATCAAAAACACTGTTTTGATTGGATCTTTATGAAACTTCTTCCGAATGTCTATGTAAATGATATCTTATAGAAAATTGAAAATGGGTCATCTTGGGTCAAAAACTAGGTCACCAGGGCAAATTACAAGAAAACCTTGTGAACATTCTAGAAGTCATTGTTTTGATTGGATCTTCATGAAACCTTGTCAGAATGTTCGTCTTTTTTTTTGGATATCTTGGACAAGTTTGATAAAAGGTCATCTGGAGTCAATAATTAGGTCACCAGGTCAAATCTTTGGAAAGCTTGATAACATTGCAGATATATAATTTTGACTGGGTCCTCACCAAACCTTATCAGAATGTTTACCTTAGTATGATATGTAAATTATATGTAGGGTCAATTGATTTTGCTGCTGGTCTTTTTTCTGGTGAGTGATATAGGGCCCTCATGTTTATTGTGAAACAATTGTTTCCTTTATTCTATCATCATCTTAATATTATCAGAGCTCTATCATATTTTGATTTAGAACTTTAAGCATAAGTGGTTGACCATTCCAAAGGTGTTTGCTTGACGTTTGTCGCAGAGGTTCAAGGTTGTATAACACAAGATTGCATCTTATTCATTTATTTACTAAGTAAGCAATTTTGAAGGGGAAACACATTTTTTTTAGAAAATTTTTCGATGGTGTAAGTAGTGGAGGAAAAGCCTTGGTTTTAAATCACAATATTCTGTTAACCAAGTCTATACCAAGAATACACCATGATTATTCGAATTTTACAGTTGATATTCGTTAGAACTGAATATAAAATCTTATACCAGTTTGTGTTAAGATTTGTTTTTAAGACAAATGTTTTTGTTACCTTATTTTGCATTTATAAATATTTTCTGACTTTCTCATTTAGAAGTAAGTGTGATTAGTTATTCATTACCCGGTATTTCTCTTCCTGATTGTTTGATTGAAGAGATAAAACTTTGTCTCTTAATAGCATAATTTATGTTTCTTTCTTTTCTTTTTAGCTCACCTGAGCATGTAGTGCTCGGAGAGCTATTAGTATCAAGCAATGTCTTGCGTCCACAACTTAGGTTTTTAACACTGTTGAGGTCACAGTTTTGATTGGATCTTCATCAAACTTTGTCAGAATGATGTCTTGGACAAGTTCCAAAATGGGTCATCTAGGGTAAAAAATAAGGTCAAAGGGTCAAATCCCAGTAAAACCTTGTAAACACTCTATTGGACACAGTTTTGACTGGATTTTCATCAAACCTTGTCAGAATGTTTGTCTCTTGAATAAGTCTGAACATGGGTCTTTTGGGGTAAAATTTGGTCAAATCCCTTGAGAACCTTGTTAACACAGTTTTGATAGGATCTTCATCAAACCTTGTCTGAAAATCTTCGACATAAATAAAAATTAGGTCACCAGGTCTGATCACTGGTAAACCTTGATAACACTGTAGAGACATCATTGTTTATCAAATATTGATGAAAGTTGCTTAAAATATCTGTCTTGATGATTTCTTGGTCATTGTTAGGCTCTGACGTATTTAAACGTTGAGAAAGAAGTTGTAATGATACAAAAGAAGTTGCCATATTTACTCAGATGAGCGAGAAAGGGCCACTATGGTCCTCTTCGGTATTTTTTCATGTACTCATTGTTATAAGATGATGTTAACGATTTAAATGAGAGGATTTCATTTAATTAGAAATAAGGTCTTAAGTATGATTAGATCTATTTAACTCTTGGTTGAAGTTCACAAAACTGTTATGTTTCAAAAGTGCTATGGGTAGTTGTTTAGAATTTATAAGTGTTGACATTATTTTTGGAAAGATGGTCTTTACATTGTTACCTGTCTGCCTAGCTAGACTGCATTTCATTCAAGACCATGTCAAGTGCTAGATACTCGTGATGTAGTATATTATTTTATAATCAAGACCATGTCAAGTGCTAGATATTCGTGATGTAGTATATTATTTTATCAGCATTTATTATCACAATTTGTTCATTTGAATGCAAATTTTTCCTACTGTTAGTTCACCACCTTACTTGCCAAGTTTGTTGAATAATCTTTAAATTCCTTCAGTCTTTGTACATTTAATGAACAGTGGAGAAAATTTTGTATTTTTTAGCTCACCAGAGCACAAAGTGCTCAAGTTGAGTTATTGTAATCCCATGATGTCTGGCCCCGTCCATCAACAATTGCTTTAAACAACATCTTCTTAAGCTGTTGGCCAATTTTAACGAAACTTTACAGCCAGGATATTCCTTGCATGAAGCTCTTCAGTTGTTCAAAAAAAAAAAAATCAAATATCATTTAAAACTCTGGTTGCCATATCAGAAAAAATGTCTTGTCTGAGATTACAGGGTAGAGCTTAGATATTTGGTGTGTAGCATTGTCTAATGGACCTCTACCAAGTTTGTTCAAATCCTGGCCCAGGGTCAAAATTGACTGCCCCCAGGGTCAATTGATTTTGCAATTGGTCTTTTGATGTGAGCAATATAGGGCCACCGTGTCCCTCTTGTTAGTATGCAGTTCTTGTTTGTATAAATAAATTATCAGATAATTATTGATGGGTCTTATGTGTAATGTTTTTTAAGGCTGTATTCCTAATGCCTGACTCATTCAACCCTTCCTCATTGCGGTTAGACAAACCAAATTTTTAACAGTAGGTACATAGGTATTTAATTTAAACATTAAAAATCATTCTTGTACTGAAAACAAAAAGATGGAAACATTTGGGTGGGGGGGAATATCTAAACTTATTTTTCGTTATGGAGATTTATAAATGAGTCAGTTGCCAAATTGCTAACCAATGATTTTTAAGAATGGACTTGTTAGCTGATTTTCTGACACCTACAGTATTTGTTTAAACTTAATCATCATTCTGATGTTTTACTTTTGTCTGTAAGCACTTACCTAAATTCCTTGAGATATGTGTCACTTTAGACAAAAAAATACTGTTTGTGTATTATACTTTGTATTGCTGAATTATTGTATGACTTAAGTAGAATTTACTGCAATGTATGTACATTGAAGAAGCATGTAATGTGATGCGAGTTACTTCGAATTTAATTCAGATTTTGAACTTAGAGCATTAAGCAAAAAGGTTTTAAAACCATGGGAGTTTTTGTGTTTTAAGTATATTTCTTGTATATGGTTTTGACCACTTTAAGTAAATAATTGCTCAGTCAAGTTTCAAATAAAAACAGGTTGTGGTTCATCTATTTTTTCTAGTGCAATCATGATTTAAGTAGCTACAAAACTCTGTGTGATAATCATCATTTTTAATAAATTAATCACGACTATGTATAACTTTTTTGCATTTGTCAAATCTGTGTCAGTGAGTTTAATCATGGCTTGTAATTTTACTATGTCATTTTTTAAAAGTCAGTGTTGTTTTTTCATATTTCTTGTGTTGCCAGTATTATTTGACCATACTAAGACACATATAGGCTAAGATTCATGTACTGTACTTCTTCTATATATCTCAATGTTGTAAGAGTGAGCGTATTTGCATGTTTTCTAAGCCCAAGTGAATGGTTACTTTCAATCATTAATATTTTATTTATCAAAAATTCTCTGTAGTTACAATATGTAGCGCTTGAATACTCGTTATGTGCTGTTTTCTTCATTGACGCAAATGATTTCCTTGAAATAATCATTTCACAGTTAATATGTGCTTATTAGTTCTTGTTAATTCTTGAAGACAGATGCTAGATTTCAAGTAAGTGAATAAACCTCTTAGGCTAATAAATAAGAGGCTAATAATTAAATTAATGAATTTTTTTGTTCCATCTACTTATTTTTTGTACTTTGAAAATTAAAAACTGGATTGAATTACCTTTAGAAAAAACAAGATTAATGGATTACCTCCCTTTGAAAGTGTAGAGGTCAAATTTGAATGTAGAAATTATGTTCAAAAGTTGGGATATAGCCTGTAGTATCTAAATTCATGTACAATTCTGTAGACAAAACAAGACATTCCATAAAATCTGTGGTATTAGGTCTTTGGTTTAATGAGGATATGTGTGTTCATTTGGCTTTCCAGTCAACTCGCACTTTAGTGAACTCGTACCTTAGTCAACACGTACCTGAATTTGGTTAACTTGTACCTTAGTCTTCTTGTACCATAGCTAGTACGTACCTTTGTTTCATTATTTTTGTTATTGTTGTATCATCATAGTTTTTGTTGAACTATTTTTTATAACATGTTTGGAACATTTTGGAACAAAGACTCATTTTAGGCTAACTCATTTGACTGTAAATAATTCCATGGACTATTCTATTCCAATATGATATCTAATTTTCCGTAGATCATATACATTGATGTGCTTTTTCTAGCTTTAGTGATACTTTTGAGAAAGTCATAAGAAACCTTTTTATGACCCCGCCATTCTTCGGCCCCTGCCATTCGAAGTATGGTGAAATGTTACCCCTACCTGTCGGTTCGTTCAAATTTTGGTATCCGATCAACTCAAGAAATATTTCATGGATTGGTTTCATATTTTGCATGAAGGTGTAAAATTATAAAATACAGACCAAGTCCGAGATCCGGTAAAATCGAAACATTTTCACAGGAGTTTATTATGGCCCCTTTTAGCTTAAATCTAAGCTTAATGGTGGTTTTCGATCAATAACTCAGAAAATATTTCATGGATTGATTTCATATGGGGGGGGGGGGTGTAATAATAAGATACAAGTCAGGATCGATATCTGGTAAGATCAAAACATTTTCACTGGAGTTATGGCCCTTTTTTACTTAAATCTTAGTTTAATGTAGGTTTCCAATCATTAACTCAAGAAATATTTCATGGATTGGTTTCATATTTTTCATGGAGGTGTGTAGTAATGATTGATTTCCGTTCAAAACATTTTCACAGGAGTTATGTCCCCTTTTTGACTTGCTATCAATGAGTGGGGGCATTCGTATCTAGTCTAACAAGAATTAAAATCCAAATATTTCTGAGCCATATGTAAGAATTGGTAAAACTGTGTGATCAAAAAGTTTCAACAGTAAGTCTATGGGTAAGTCAACATTGTTGTATTCAGAAGGTATGTCGCTAGTTGCTGCTTGTTAATTAGCAAGTCAGTATCAGTATTCAGAAAATTAAAAACAATTATAACACTTCAACACAAGTAACAGTGGATTGGAATTTTAACAAAAACATGTATAATCCAAATTAACATTATATAGATATCTTATTCTTCGAGTCATTTGTTATGAAAAAAGCATTTCCATGTCATATGGCTTAAAACTTGATAAATGACCCACGAGAGTTTAATCCGCTTATATTTCTAAATTATGATGAGTAACGTGACAAATTGTTAAAGCTCATTGAATTCAGATAACTGAACAGTAATCATACTATCAGCCATATTTTCATGATCTTGATGTTCATAATGATTCATGTGGTTCATATTCATGAAATGAGACTTCTTTCAGGCCTTTGATTTTACTAAGGTATGAGTTGACAAAGGTATGAGTTAACTTGGTCGGGTACAAGTTAACCACAGATAAGGTTCGAATTAATCAAGTCCAGAGTTGACTAAGGTACGAGTTGACCCGACACCTTCATTTGTCTGTTTATGTTCATGTATGAACTTCTTGTGTGTCAATACTTTCTGTATTTTTCATATTACATGTTGCCTGTTATCACTGATGTTAAATATATCTATCGCTTTTTTTCTAAAAATAAAATTTAATGTTAGCACTGCTGTAATTCTATTTCCTTAGAATAACTAGTTTGGCCAGATTAATTCTACTTTGAACAAATAAATAGGAGAATAACAAAAAAAGGCCAGTTACATATTAATCAGTTTGAGAGCGTTTGTGCCCTAAGTGCTCAATGTGCTCATGGTGAGCTATGTGATCACCTTGCATGTGTGGTGAAGTGGCGTCAGTTTTAACTTTAAACAACATCTCCTCCTACATCACTTTGCCTAGAGCTTAGATATTTTGTATGTAGTATTGCCTGGTGGACCTCTACCAAGTGTGTTCAAATGATGACCCGGGGTCAAATTTGGCACTGCCCCGGGGTTCTCTTGATTTTACAATGTCTCATATGGGAAAAAAGTGAAAAATGTTCTTCTCTGAAGATCTTACTTCTGGTGAGTGGTTATAGGACCTTATGGCCCTCTTGTTTTTGATTGGTTTAAATTTGATAATTCTAAAAAATTTAGACAAGAAAAAAGACAACTACAAATGTATTAAGCTAGAAACAAGACATTAATGTCTAACCTTTGTTTAGTTACAATATTTGCCAGTTAATATCAAAATCTATTTCTATATACATAGTATTTTATTACCATGTCTTAGTGTTAATATATTCATTTATTTATATTAGTGCATGTAAATAATATGAGTGCTGTTCCTGTCTGATAAATACATTTCAAAGTCACACTGTTGAATATTTTCATAAAAAAATGGCTAGAATAGTGTTTTGAAGTAGTCCATGACTTTTAACTAAGATCAGAATTCAGATAAGCTGGATTTTGGTCAGGTTAGGTTTTGTATTCTGAGGATATTTACAAATCTTGCAAAAAGAGATGAAGAGTAAATTCGTACTGATTACTGAGATAATAAATTATTAATGTCTTAATAAATCTGAACAATCTTGCTTTAGTGGGGTGATTATTATTATGATAATTAGGGTTTTATTCTGTGATCAGTTTTTTAAGCAGCAAGGGACAATTTGTGGGTGTTTTTTCCATATTTTTTTGTTGTTCCTTTAACATTAACAAATTTCGCCTTTCATGTTATAACCACTAAGCACTTCTATGTTACTTTGTCTTAGAATATGGGGCTTTTAAGAGTACGGAAGAAAGACTATATTATTGAATTATTTTCAAACAGTGTTTTGATTGATACATCTGACTGCTTGCTTTCAGTTTCATCATTTTAGTGTAATATGTATTATCAATTTGGATACATTGTTTGGCATGTGGATTGATAGGCAGAAAGCTGGTCCTAAATGAAATTGTACATATATAGATATGATTTAGGGCTAAGTCAAATGCAAGTGGTATGTTATTCTTTCATGTATTTTTTGCGATAGTTGGGTTGATCTATTATATGTATAAATAATACATGTATACTTATATTTCCATGTGCAGGGCACAGCCCTCTTGTTCTCTTTAAAATATACATGTGTAAAGCTTTTTTGTATGAATGCTTGAGAAATTTATTAAAGTATCCCCTCCCCTTGTGTGTGTTTGTACTCATATAACACATGATAGTGATTTCTTTCTTTCTTTGTACGTCTGTTGTTACAATGTATTGTTGTGTAAATACACAAATCTGTACTTAAGTAAGTACTGTGGTGATGCTCCTAGTGTTAATGTGCTTATGTTTGTATATTACTGTTCATTAAGAAATTGTTCAATTTTACCTTATATATATTTGCTGACATTTGATGGATTAACAAAAATATCCCATTCAACACCCTGATGGCGTTTTAGCTCACCTGAGCACGAAATGCTCGGAGAGCTATTAGTATCAATCAATGTCCAGCGTCCATCATCCAGCGTCCATCATCCAGCTTCAACAATTGGGTTGTTATCACTCTAAGGGTCACAGTTTTTATTGGATTTGTTTAGAATGTTCATCTCAATGATGTTTTGGACAAGTTTGAACATGGGTCATTTAGAGTAAAAAATTAGGTCATGGGGTCAAATCCCCGGAAAACCTTGTTAACACTCTAAAGATCACAGTTTTGATTGGATCTTCAAACCTCATCAAAATATTTGTCTTGATGATATCTTCGACAAAAATAAAAATTAGGTCATCAGGTCTGATCACTGATAAACCTTAATAACACTGTAGAGACAACATTGTTTATCAAATATTGATGAAAGTTGCTCAAAATATCATTGTTAGGCTCTGACCTAGTTAAATGTTGAGAAAGAAGTTGCAATGATATGAAAGAAGTTGCAGTCTTTACTCAAGTGAGCAAAAAAGGGCCAGGGCCACCATGGCCCTCTTGGTTACATTTTACTGATTTTTTTTGCAATTTATTGTCTGGATGATTTTTGGATTGATTTGAATGTTGTTGATAGGATTATTATTTCATTCATTGTGAGTTACATTTTTTTTATCTTTCTTGAAATGGGTTTGGAGGGAGGGCGACACTAATCATGATAATACATTTAAAGAACATTTTTGGTATGTTATTTTTTGTGAGTGGGATATAGTCTAAAATATTTAATTACTCATTCTACATATTAAAAATTCACAAAACATACTTGAGAAACTTATTCTTAAACACAATAATATTAAAAAGTGTAATTACACAAAAGCAGTTATTAGCTGTTCCCAATTCCAAATTTACCAGTTGTTTTGTCTCCATTATAACATACAAACTAAGGATTATCACATATAAGGTCAAATAGGATTTTTGCAAGAAAACAAAGGAGAAAATGTTAATATAAGGATTGAATAAACGCTCAGGGTTTTGAAAATTTAAGTGATAGCATGCTACAGAGAATTTGCAAAACCCTGTCAAAGAATTTGGGGGGGGGGGATTCAATTTTTCGCTGATACTTGTTACAACATAATTGTACTCTTTTAAATGTATTGAAACCATTTCTAGTGATAGAAGTACTTACTGGTATAGTGTACTTACTGGTATAGAAGTACTTCAAGTTGTACTTACTGGTATAGAAGTACTTCAAGTTGTACTTACCTGGTATAAAGCTTCATCAACAATCCAGATTGTATTATGAACAAAATTAATTGTGTGTAAATCATTAAAATTCATTCAACTTTATACTGCTTTAGTTTTTGTGATTACTGATCATTTGATATAAATCAATTTAATTGTAATTGGATGCAAGGATGGAATAGGGCATTAATTTTGTTAAAATTAATTAAGTTCAGATTGTTCGCCATGACTCTTGATAAAGATTTTGTCAGCTCATCTGGCAAAAAGTTCCAAGATGAGATTTTAGGATCCTTAATTGTCTGTCATCTGGCGTCGTCAGCAATTTATTCAAACAACATCTTCTCTTTAACCACTGGGATGTTTCTTGCATGAAGCTCTAACAAATTTGTTAAAAAAGTAAATTTCATTAAAAAATGGTTGCCTTGGCACCAAAAGGATTTTTTTTTTTAAATCTTTAAAAAATCTCAAAAACCAGAAGATCTAGAGCTTTGATATTTGGTGCGTAGCATTGCCTAGTGCACCTCTACCAAGATTGTTCAAATCATGGCCCCAGGGTCAATATTGGCCTGGTCCTAGGGTTCAAATTAAATTAAACCAAGATTGTTCAAATTGTAACCCCCCCCCCCCCCTGGGGTAAAAATGACTCCATCTTGGAGGTAACTTGATTGTGCAAGGCTACAGTAGTGGTCAGGTGAGCGATATAGGTTAACAGGTTTAAGTACTGTTATTAAACTGAAAAACTTTCAAGATTTTGATATTTTAGCCTTTTAAATTGGTGTTGGATATATATATATACTTAGTTTAATTTAGATTGTACCTTTTTATTTCTTAAATAAGGACTTATGTTATGGAAATTAGCAGCTGTTACTGCATGTTTGTATCAATTTAATATTTATTGTTAAATCTTGATCTGTAAATCTAGTTTTCTAATTTACCTCGAAATTCTTATAGACCACAGTTACCTAGCTATTTTAACACAACATTCAAGAAATTATTTGGTGGGAGTTTTGTACAAATCACTTTGACATGAATTTCAATCGACAAAAAATATACCTCATGTAAAACAGGAGGGCTGATATGAATAAAATGTTTTTGAAATTCTCAAATTGTTTAAATATTATTTCATGTATAAATAACTAGAAATAATCCTGTTGTATAACATTTTCTTGTGTCAATTAACTATTTTTTATTACTTTCTATTATATACAGCTAAATTTATAGCTGCATTGTTGTACTGTTATATCTGTGTACTTGTCTTTAGAACTTTGCTGATAAGCCTTCTTAACTCTTGACAATATTGTATAAATGTTTTATAATATCACCTAGTTTGTTCTTTTTTTTTACCATCTTAGAGGACTGTCTGCTTCTGGAAAATAGTCCACAATTCTACTTGTCCCTACTTTTCCAACTTTTTTTTGTCTGAGCCCTACTTTGCCTTTCTCAAGGTGAGCTATTGTGATCGTGTTTTATTCATCTTCTGTCCGTACATTTGTCAACAATTGCTTTAAACAACATCTTCTGAAGTAGTTGGCCGATTTCAACAAAACTTTACAGATATGTTCCTTGCATGAAGCTCTACCAAAGTTGTTCAGAAAATTAAATTTCATTAAAATCTCTGGTTGCCATGGCAACCAATAAGTTAAACTTTAAAAATCTTGTCCAAAATCACAGGACCTAGAGCTTATATATTTGGTGGTGTAGTATTGTTTAATGGAACTGTACCAAGTTTGTTCAAATTATTCCCATTGGGTCAAAATTGGCTCCGACCTGGGGTTCCCTTGATTTGTAAAGGCTTGTACTGGAAAATTAAAACCATGTTCAAAACAATAAGGCCTAGAGCTAAGATATTTTTGTATTAGCCATTGTCTGGTGGACCTCTACCAAGTTTGTTCAAATATTGCCCCTGGGGTGAAATATTGGCACCGCCCTGGGATAAATTTATTTATATAGGCTTACATAGGAAAATTAAAACTAAAGTCAAGATATTTTGTATGTGGCATTGTCTAGTGGACCTCTTGGTACTAAGTTTGTTCAAATATTACAATGCTTCTCTCCATAAATGTGACTCAGTGAAGAAGTGTCTTGATGCTGAAAATGTGATACAAGTAAGACACCCTCCCTATTCTCCTGATCTATGTCCGTGTGGATTTTTAGTTCACATGAGCACTTCTGTTCAGGATGAGCTTTTGTGATCAGTCTTCGTCCAGCGTCTGTGCGTCGTCAAACTTTTACCTTGTGAACACACTAGGGGCCACAATTTTAGCTCAATGTTCGCAAAACTGGGTCAGAATGTTAATATCAACAAAATGTCGGACGAGGTCTTCATGAAACTTTGTCAGAATGTTTATTGTAATGATATATAGGTCAAGTTTGATCATGGGTCATCTGCGGTCAAAAACTAGTTCACTATGGCAAATTGATGGAAAACCTTGTGAACACTCTAGAAATCCCTGTTTTGATTGGATCTTCATGAAACCTTGTCAGAATGTTTGTATTCATGATATCTTGGACAAGTGTGAACATGGGTCATCTGGGGTCAAAAGCTAGGTCACTAGGTGAAATCTTATGAATAACCATGTTAACACTCTAGATTTCACAGTTATAATTGGATCTTCACCAAACATTGTCAAATTATCGTTTTAATAGTATTTAGTTCAAGTACGTGTATGGGTCATCTGGAGTCAATAATTAGGTCACCAGGTAAAGTCTTAGGAAAACCTTGTTAACTATCGAAGACATACTTAAATGCCGTGGGCTCCATAACTGTCATGGTTCCCGCTATCACTATATTGTGCGCTGTAAGATTGGAGATGGAAACCAACTAGTTTTGCATAAAATAGTTCTACTTTCGGCTTTCGCTCAATAGGTCAGTAATTACTCTACACAGACGTATGCATGCATTTGTTATTGTGCGTGTTATATGTGACTTTTTGACATGAATAATGTTAAAAGGCGTAAAGTGGCGTAAAACAACAATATACATGAGTGTATATTATATTTTCTAGTTCTAAACGCTTAACAACATAAATATAGTGAAATATGCAACAAATAATGTAATTTTATTGATTATTTTAATTTTTAACGAATATATATATACTGTATGAGTACGTAAAATGGCCGCGGAAAACAGTGTAAAATGGCGTAAAACATCAAATTTATAAATGGATGTATTTTATATTACATAGAATTAGTGAAATATGCAAACAATTATTGTGATTTTATCAATCAGCTTTTTTTTATATATACTGTATATTGGGGTGCTTGAAATACCGGAAAACACTTGATTACCTGAAAACACTCTCTCTCGATCTATCAAGGACTTATATACATACATGTATGTATATAAGTCCTTGGATCTATATATATAAACTGGATTATTTCTCATTATAAATTGATTATTTTCACAAATACGGCTTCCTCGGTCACTTTACTTACTCATACAGTATATATTCGTTAAAAAATACCGTACATACAGTCACGGAGTCTGTTATTACTTCCGTGATACAGTATATTTAAGTCCTTGATGTGATGCATATAATAAACACCGAATAAGCCACGCCCCCTCATGTATTATTCAGTGTAACTTCAATGCGGTCTGTACCTTCACTGCGGGAGAATTAATGCCGTCCTGTTGGCGTTTAGTTAAAATAACTTGCGTCTAGTGAAAACGAAATATATTGAAAGTATGTAATAATTAAGGTTGTCCTTACATCAGAAGTTCCACAGCGATTTGAAGTCATCAATTTGGGTTAAAAAAGCACATCTAAACTTGATGACATAACTGGATTATGATTGCAAATTGATTATTTATTCGTACTCATTACTCTTCGTCCCATGATGGAATCATCTACAAATCAACTTAGCACTCAGCCTGGAGAATCCGTAATTTATAAGGTAAAGTGTTTATTGACACGAGCATGGCGTGAACGATGGACAGAAGTACAATGGGGAATACATTTGAAGAAATGTCTGTACTCAGCAGCTGGTACAGACACAAAAGAATTGATGGGTAAGAATTATTACTAAGATAGTGAGTATCAATGACTCATTATATATATATGTATGTATATAAGTCCTTGTGAGTATGTTAATAATTGTTATCTTTTGTTGATTTACCTGGGTGTTATGTATATAAGCCACTAACTACATCCTTGCATCATAAGAGCTGTTTTTCATGTGTTTGTATACTGAGCAATATTTGCCTATAGAAATCAATCTCTACCCAGAGTTGTCATTCCACAGATACATATGTCATGTCATATCGTTTTAGAAAAACGCTTCAGGTTGCTCCGTTTATATATTAAGCTGTGCCATTAGGGATTATTTAACCTTGTAACTCTAAAACCAATTTAGCAGAATAATTGCGAAGTAGACAATTGAAAACACAGATAATATAACGAAAGGATACCAGGCTCGGATGTCAGTTTCCAATCATTTAAGTATGCAATTCTCTTCAGATGACCAAGACAACACAATCTATGTTGTTTTCATTTTGAGGTGTTGTCATCATTTTTAAATCACACATCTGTCATTGTGAAGCTGGACTACTTTTTTAGATGTTGACAGAGATTAGTGTGCGCATAGCGGGAACAACAACTCTGTGTAGAGATTGAGTAGAAATACCTAAGCTTGAATTTTGATTGGACATTATGTGACATTTATCAATCTTAACTTGTATTCTCGGTAAAACTCTTGGAACATATTGTCACTTCCCATCTATTCTCACACTTCAGTAATTATGCCATTATTTTAATACAACATCCTGTTTGATGTCTAGCATGGCTTTAGAGAGGGACGTTAGTGTGAAACACAACTTGTGGAATTTACAGACAACTTAATCAATAACATCTCACTAGGAAAACAGAGTGACAGATCTCATACTTATAGATTTAGTTAGGTTTTTGAAAAGGTAAATCACCTAAAATTGCTCCATGCTCTTCAGGAAAATGGCTTCACTCCACAAATCCTAAACTGGATACATTCATCTCTAAATAATTGGTCGGAGCTGAACTGTTAATGGACTAATATTCTACAGAAGTCCCTGTAAATTCTGCATGGGATTCCCATATCTCAGTCCCAGGGTGGCTTTGCTTCCTCATCCACATCAATAACCTTCCTTCCTCTGTCTCTAACTCCCAAATCCACCTCTTTGCTGATGACACTGCGGTCTACATTACTATAAACTCCTACTCTGAATCCCTGCAGGAGGATCTCAGGATGCAAACCTGGGAGAACGAGTGGGATATCAGGGCATGAAAAATATTTTGAGGGTTACTCGTCCTGCAGGATATATATTAAAATCCACTGATCCTACCCTTGATGTCACTCATCCTACTACTAGTCAGTAGTGGCAAACGAAAAAAGCACTTGAACAGTAAATGTATAATAATTATTAATAGTTATACATACACTTTTTGATAATTTAAAAAGTCAAACATACAACCTAATTAATGTACATTTCTAGAGCATTGGATGCCATCATGACATAATGTACTATTTTATAACTCTTCAAGGTTACAAATGAACAACTTTATTATTGACAGTAACAGTGTCATAGTAATACATACTTAAGCTGTCACAATAAATGTATCAGGTGAGAATGGAGTTCAAGACAGTTAAGTAACTGAATATGCAATTCACTGAAACAGACAACAGCGAACTGATAATAATAATTTTATTGATAAACATCCAGAGAACAGTCGGGATAAATGCCACACCGGGCCGTTTTATGGGTATCAATATTAAGTACCTGACTATTGTAATCTTGAAATATTTATTCATGCTATTCCTAAAGTTCTGCATTCTATGTGTCCCTATGCGCACTTGACTATGTTGCTACTTTATAATGTAACAAACTATACTAACAAACTTGTGACTCTTTCATATTTCATATCTTGATTGTAAACTGCTTTTTGGATTCAACATTATTCATGTTTGCAGCTACCTGGTCATTGTTTGAATTACAGTTTCCTGACAAAAATAAGATACCGACACACATGGCATTAATAAACATTTAAACATGATCGTACATCACCAACATGACAGGAAAACAATAAAAATTTCAGGTTCTATCGCAAATTACTATATACAGGAGACCTCTCTGGAAAGCAAATTTAGACGTGCTGTTTTTTCCATAGTTTAATGAGTGGAAACTTGCCTGTCTACTTGTGTTGTTTTGGGGTTACGTAAAAATGCACACTGTTAAGTCTCCTGAAGTCTTTAGTAATAAATGTTTTACGCAAAGTATGTTCTGCCAACCTAGGGCTGTAAATATTAAGAAAAATAATTGATTCTTCGTCCAAGATCTCTGTTTCTCAACCGATGATTGATATATTTATTATTAGTACATCCAACTTCAAGATGAATTAAGCTCTCAGCTTTCGGAAAATTTATAACTACTTTCTATCTAATCGTGAAATATGTTTTTGAACGATGTTAACTTTATGAACAAAAATGTAAACATGGTGGGAATTGGATCATGTGCCAGGGAATATCTGTTGAAACATTTTACATTTGATGTGGATGTGTCTTCCTGCTGTTGTGATATATTTCTATATTATTTGCATCATGGTGTAATTATTTACATTGATTTGTCTTTTGATGGCTGTGATGGCATATGTCATCATATTAACCAATATTTTTTTTTGCAGAAGTTTTGCTTCAACAGGCTTTGGTTGGTGCTCATCCTAACAGTTTGATCTTGTCCTACATCAAACATACTATCTTTGCTAAGGTACAAACTATTTTTCAATGTAATTTCAGCGATGTTTTTTTTTGCCTATTTTTTCATGCGGCCAGTTTTTCCTAGGGGAACAACTGGCCTAGGCCCTTCCCCCTAGACCACTTTTGCCCCCTTGTAATAACAGTATAGCATTATGATTCTTGGTCATTTTTATTCCTCTACCAATGTTTACACTTTAAAAAATTACATATAGGAAGGGACTATATATAACATATATATTTAAGTTTGTCCGTCTGTCTGTCTGCTTCAAATTGGATCCTGCGATAACTTAAACACTATTTAAGCAAGGTTGATGTACATATATGTGAATTGTGGAGATTATGACCATCATTTGTTTTTTCCCTCATGTTAACATTATGGTTGCTATGGCATAAAAGTGCACATGTTTTGAAACAATGAGTTTTTCCTAAAACCAATGAGTTTTTATGTGTGTTCGGAGGTTAAATATGAAAAAGGTCAACACTGTGTAAATCGCTAGTACGTTTAATTTCTGCATCAGCAGATGTGCCACTCTGGCCCAACACACTATTGAAATTTCCCTGTTATGTTACACTACCCCCTATCTAGTGCCTTGAACTCAAATAACTTATTCTAAATGGTATAATTGTTAATTTGTATTGCATTATGATTTTGTTTTCAGTTTAAACTATGTGACAAAATCTTACCATTTCTTTAACTAGGAATTGTTGTATATTATGATGTATTTTTAGTTTAGGGCAGGGTTCAATCTAGCTTGTGGCAGTAAGTGGCCTTTTGGGACTTTCGCCTAATACTATTACTAAACTAATACTAACAAAAATTTTCATATCTATCTATTGCGTAAAAAATACTGACTATACAAAGTGGTGTACATACCTACAGTTATATTTTTTGTTGAGTTGGGAGTTGAACAGTATTGCACATTTAATTGTGGGGTAATATAGCATCCTTGGTGTGATTTGCGGAAAAGCACGGAAAATGTGGAAATTTGCCATTATTTTCGGGAAAAGTAGAATATCTACGTAAATGCTTAATAACCATAGAAAATTATAACAAACATAAAAGCCAAAAGCATGACTGTGTAGTTACTTCTTAAACTTTTACCTAAACTACCTTTCAGACTGTCAATCCATAATCACTACACATTTATTTTGCACCTTCAGTATACTCACTTTAAGAATCAATATCTCCCACACTGATAAAAATTACGTCACAAGACAACAAAAACAGTGTTCCCATTCACTTCTAAATTTGGGGTAAACTTACCCCTGGGTTCAAAATCTGGGGGTAAGAAAAATATTTTTGGGGTATAAACTTTTTTAGCTCACATGTCACAAAGTGACAAAGTGAGCTATTAGGATCACTCTCCGTCCGGCGTCGTGCGTCGTCAAACTTTTTGTTGTGACCACACTAGGGGCCACATTTTTGGCTCAATTTTAGCAAAACTGGGTCAGAACGTTAATATCAACAAAATCTCGGACGAGTTCGATATTGGGCCATTTGGGGTCAAAAACTAGGTCACCAGGGCCAAATAAGGGAAAACCTTGTGAACACTTTAGAAATCACTGTTTTGAATTTATCTTCATGAAACTTTGTCAGAATGTTTATTTCAATAATATGTAGGTCAAGTTTGAAAATGAGTAATTTCTGTAGTAAAATTAGGTCACTAGGGCAAATTGCTGGAAAACCTTGTGAACACTCTAGAAGTCACTGTTTTGATTGGATGATCATGAAACCTTGTCAGAATGTTTGTCTTCATAATATCTTAAATGAGTTCGAACATGGGTCATCTTGGGTCAAAAACTAGGTCGCTAGGTCAAATCTTGTCAAAAACCATGTTAACACTGTAGATTTCACAGTTATTATTGGATCTTCACCAAACTTTGTCAAATCGTTTGTTTTAATGATATAACAGTCAAGTATAAATATGGGTCATCTGGGGTCAATAACTAGGTCACCAGGTCAAATCTTAGGAAAACTTTGTTAACACTGTAGATGTCACAGTTTTAATTGGATCTTCACCAAACCTTGTCAAAATGTTTGCCTCAATGATATGTGGGTCAAGGATGAACATGGGTCAGCCGGGTTCGAAAACTGGGTCACCAGGTCAAATCTTAGGTAAAAGTCTTGTAAAAGCTCTAAATGTCACGCTTTTGATTGGATCTTGGCCAAATCTTGTCAGATTGTTTGTCTTAATGATATTAAAGACAAGTTCAAATATGGGTCACCTAGGGTCAAAAACCAGGTCACAAGGTCAAATCTTAGGAAAACCTTAATAACACTGTAGATGTCAAATTTTGATCGTATCTTCACCAAACCTAGTCAGACTGTTTGTCTTAATGATATGTAAGACAAATTCGAACATAGGTCGTCTGGGGTCAAAAACTAGGTCACCGGTTCAAAACAATGTTTTAATGAGTGAACAGTGATTGTCATGTGAGCGATATAGGGCCATCTTGGCCCTCTTGTTTAAATTAGTTTTGCATTTACTTTGCAGTAAATGCCTCGCTGCTTGAGGCCTCCTCCGAGGTCAAACTGAACTGTTTTACGTTAGTGACATAATTTCAGACGATACATAAAACGTGTAAAAAGGATAAACAAAGGTCAACACAGAATGGTTTTCCTTTATTTTTGCTCAATCATGCAGTGTTTGACACTTACTCAAGTTCTAGGCTAGCGCTAACCAAAAATTCTTAGTAGCCAGGCATTTTATCATCTGACTATTGACCCAGATTTCTTAATAGCCAGATCAGCATTTAATTAAACAAAAACGAAATGTTGCGCACCCAAAGGCATTTATCAATATCATTCAAATACTCAATTTACTGTGAATAGGAAAGGAAATAAATCTCTGTCGCAAAATTCAAATTTAATTTCTCTGGCTCTTACACCTTTTGCCTTGTTGAGCTGCATTAAAATGTAAAGGGGGTTGTTTTTAGCTCACATGTCACAAAGTGACAGGGTGAGCTTTTCTGATCAGTCTGCGTCCGGCGTCGTGTGTCGTCAAACTTTACCTTGTGAACACACTAGGGGCCACATTTTTCATATATCATTGAAATAAATACTATTTATTGAACAGCTGTGTTTTCTGCAGTAAAGTTATGCACACGTCGTAAAGGTATATGCAGCATGTGGGGGTATTTGTCACCTTTTTACCATTCTAGTTTGTTATGTTGATTTCATTCTCTACTGTGTCTAGTTCATGTTTAAATCTACTGTCTGTATTTTGCAGCTTATACCAACATACACAGTGTTCAAGTTTGTATCTAACTATGAGGAATTCAACAAACCACATTGCTTATTAGCTCTAATTGAACTTGCGAAGGAATGTGCTGTCCATATGAGGTATGGCTGTTGAAACACAAGCTTGAACGGATTACACTCCATATTTACAATTTAATATTCAAATTTTTGATAATCAATTACATGATACTATAATTATAACAAAAATACTATAGCTTTGTCATTGTGATTGAATCCATCCTCGAACAGACAAATTTCACATTTAAAAAAAAAAAAGTGCAATCAACATAATACAGTATAACCCCTGAAAACTGGAATTCTGAGGTTCCAGTATTCAGAGAACTTTTTGCATTGATTATAGAAGAGAAAAAATTTGGACTTGAAAAGTCGTCTGATATTCAGAGAATTCTGGTTTTCAGGGAATCCGGTTTTCAGGGGTTATACTGTCTATATATTTGTTAATTCTTGCTTTATGTTTATAGTTACAGCTATGTCACAGAGGGTGGTGTTGGTCTGTGTCAGACTGTGGAATCTTTAATTGTTTGGTTTCTAAAGGTGATGCTGCATTCTGTGAAGGTGTATCGAGACAGTTTTCAAGCTGAGTACGCTAACGTTCTACATTCTGCAGCTTTGGCTTCTGACACGATCACTGATAGTAAAACAGTAACTGGTCTCTTGTTTATTGCTAGAAGTGAAGATTCAGGTAAGCTTTTCTGTGGTTCATAATGCAAGAAACTTTATGACCATTGTTAATGGCTTTTAATAAGACTTTTTTGTGTAATGATTTAATGTTCAAGATTTTTTTATTTTTCATTCTGAGAGCATTTTATTTGTTCTCTCAATTGTAAAAGGATTTTTTATGATTATTGTTAAATCAAAATTAGGTTTTATTTCAAATGGCTACAGACCTTTACCATAATGAATTAAATATTCTTTTATTTCTTAATTTTCATGGAATAGATGTACAGTACGGTTCGGGTGATTTGTCCGAAAATCGCGTTCACCCCGATCATCGATCTTGAAAAAAACACAAATCAAAGCAATGTCGCTATTCACCGCGTTTTATGACTTCTTATCAGATGGTAATCTTTGATCGCTAAGGATCACGGTGATTCGCGTATGTCTAAAGCAGACTCTCGAGTAGCTAAAATGATATTTATTGTGAATGTTTCTTCTACTTTCGCTTTCTGTTGACCTTTCATTTTCTGAGAACAGACACAGTTTATTTTCCGAAAACATTATCATGGTAAGATAATTCAGGATTTTAATTCGCGCTAAGCAACAGGTAGATCGCTTCAACATGGCGATTTAAAATCCGCGGCGATTCGCGATTTTCATACAAATCACCCGAACCATACTGTATTATTACATTACAAGAAAAGTTCAGCATTAACCTATTTGCTTGTTTTAGATATATTTTGTGAGATGGAACAAACAGAGCTAAATGTACGTGGAACATTGTCTCAGATTCCTCAGGATGCTATATCGGCTGATATAAGACAAGATGTCTCAAATCTGGACTTCTTAAAAACGTGAGATCTCTTTATCCATTCTCCTTTAATGAGAATATTTTTCAGCAATTTCCATGTAATAATGTAAAATCTTATTTCCTACCGATGTCTTTGTAATTTTATTCGCAATTTCTGTGTAATGATGACATTCTTATTTCCAACCTGTGTCTTAGTAATTATTATAATACACCTTTTTAATAATTTCTAGTCATTACTTTTCCTGAATTTGTACAGTTACCTGAAGTTTGCTTTTTATATAGAAAATTCTTTCTGTATTGTCTCAGATTTTGTTGTTCAGTACGAACACAAAGTTAAGACCATTTCTCAACAGTTGGTTGTGAAATATTTCCTACATACCGAAGAGCTTCCATTTACAAATTCAAATATTACGTGCATTCAAGTCAAAATTAGATGGCTATGCAAAATTGTAAACAAGCAATACAAAATAGTCATCAAAAATTGTAAACAATCCTCTACCTCGGAATACTACTGTATTTACTATCTGTACACACATTTCAAGGAATGATGATGTCATAATTCACATGCTATATATGCTAATAGTCTGGTTCCTAGCTTCTATGGTAAATATATAGAAGTCTGGCATCATTGAATTCATGGACAATACGATGATAACTGTGAGTCTACCAGATATTTAAAAAAGGGATTCATCGAGAAATTGTTTATTACTGTATCCATTAACATACCTTTAATGCATAGAACGTATAACTTTTTGTTAAGTAGGTTTCGGACAAATATCAAGATAACGTAATTATACCCCCGCAAACGATAAAGTATCAAAAGTTTGTGGAGCGAACTACTTTCACATTCTTTAAGTAATTGCAATGAAACTTGAAATATGTTATCACCATCAAGTGTAGATGTGCAAGACACACTTTTTATTCCCAGCAATTCACTCATTGCAGAGTTATGTCCCCTTGAACTTAGCCGTATAGTGTACTATCACATACTTAGTGTCACAGCGGTGGCGAGGGTATTGGTCACCTCTGTTACAGCTCTAGTTGTAGTAAGTCTGTGTCATTCTCTGCACCAGTATTAGCACAGTGAGCACAAATGTCACGCTGACAACATTTAACAAAATTGGCAAATTCAATGGACTCTCACATGACACCTGTAGTCTACAGTGATCACACTATTGAGAGCATCTTCTAAAATCAATGCATGGATAGATCGGGGGCATATTGTTTTTGGTCTGTCTGTTTGTACCTAACTTTAACCTTGCTTATAAAATCAAAACGCCTGCACCTACATTCATCATACTTCATATGTAGGTTCCTCATGACAACCTCTACACAGGACCTGTGCATTTTCAGGTCAGTTGGTCAAAGGTCAAGGTCACAGAGTCATTGTGTTTAAAAAAAATCCGACATTTCTTTTAGGATACTACTCCTACATTTTTCATGGGATTTTGACGAAACTTTCACAGACTTGTTGTTACCAAGAACCCCCACACGTATATTCCGGGTTTCGTGATTCGATCATTTTTTACATAATTATGGCCCTTTGTTTATTTTGTGTGATTGTAACAGCAAAATACTCTTATTTCCTTGTTTTCTCCAGGGATTTTGATAAAACTTTCATGGAACTATTGTTATCGAAATACCCAATGCATGTTGTAAAGGTTTTATGATTCGATAATTTTTTACGGAATTATGACCCTTTGTTTATTTTGTGCATATGTAATATATAGAGAAATACTCTTTTGTTTGCTTGTACCAAACTTTAAACTTGCCTATTAAATCAAAATACTACCACCTGCAATCATCGAACTTCATATCTTGGTTCATCATGACAATCTCTACAGGACCTGTACATTTTCAAAAAGGGCAACCGGAGGGGGCATGGTGTTTATAAAACACATCTTGTTCATTAACGATTTAGTTGTCAATTTATCTTTTGATTAACTCGCACGGCAACGCAGACAGCATGATTCTCTATCTTGATGACTGGTTCTCTGCTCGATTGTTTTATCGATTACAATAATAAACACGCTCTGGGAACCATGTTTGGGTAGATTTGCACCCAATGGTGCCGAAAAATTAAAGCAGGTTGCAGCAATTTCTGTGGGTCGGTCTGGAAAGGGAAACAAAAATAATTTTATATTTGGCCTTAACAATTGCATAGTAGGTGTAGAAGAGCGCAGTTCTTTGGTCTGCATCAAAATTCAACGTGCAAACTATTGTTCAGTTCCCAACACTCAGCCCAATACCTCACCCTACAAGAAATTCAACTTTATGACTAATTTGTAGTTCCAAACAACAGCAGTGCCTTTAGATCTTTGATTTCATTTGTGTTCATATTTGATGTAAATAGTTGCATATTTTATACATTGAGTAATCACATAGTTTCTCATATTTTTGACAAATTATCTTTTAAAATTGAATTTTCTGTTTGTACTAAAATTATTATGTATTTTCAGAATTAAATGCATGGTGATGCCAGCAGACATATTATTGGATATTTCACATCTTCCCATTTGTCCTACCATTGTTACCATGGTATCACTAGAAGCTATCATGAATCCAACGAGCGATATGCAGCCATTTGTTGAACAACTTTTTGTCTTGGAGAGACTGATAGTAAAACATTTTTATCTTCATTTTCTTAAAAAAAGTCCAAAATATTTAACTGACAAGCTTTCCAACATTTTACATTAGCTATCAAAATAGTCATGTTTAGGGCTACCTAACCAAAATTTTAGGGTAGGTAGGTCAGGAAACTTTTCAATTTTTAGCTCACATACTTGTGCTCAGGGTGAGCTTTTGTGATCAGTCTTCGTCCGACATCTTGCGTCTTCAAACTTTACCTTGTGACCATACTACGGGCCACTTTTTAGCTCAATTTTAACAAAACTGGGTCAGAATGTTAATATCGACAAAATCTCGGACGAGTTTGATATTAGATATTGCAGTGCACAAAATCCAGGTCTCTAGCTCAAAGGTCAAGGTCACACTTAGAGGTCAAACGTCAAAAATGAGCATTATAGACCTTGTCCGGGCTGTATCTCTCTTATGCATAGAAACTTCAAGATCACAAGCTGGCTAAACAGGGGCTTGACATGATGCCCTTGGGCTTTAATAATTGGATCTTCGCCAAACCTTGTCAGAATGTTTGTCGTAATTATATTAAGGATAAGTTCTAACATGGGGTCAAAAACTAGGTCACAGGTTCAAAACAATGTTTTAATGAGTAAACAATGATTGTCATGTGAGCGATATGGGGCCATCTTGGCCCTCTTGTTTTATGAGCGTTCCTTTGCGAAAAATATATGGTACAATCCCCAAATATTCGAGTGATTTTTCTGTTCAACTTTTGAAGTCAATTGAAAACTCTGTGAATGTTATACAACTTTTGTCTGATATTGAATGACATGATTTTCAGAAATTCCAAAGACCTTACTTGTTTTGTGAGTTACTCCGTGCTTGTTTTATGGGTCTTGTGGACGTAAAGGCAGCTGGATCCAATGAACAGGGGACCCAAGAACAGTATAGATGGTGTGCTTTTGCGTTTCTTAAGGTAAATGGATAAGCCTACAAATTTAATGGTTCTATTTACAGTTACTTGACAAAAAAGAATAGTAAGTTCTTCTTTTCTTGTTATCCCCATATTGATAGATTGGAGGCATATTGTTTTTGGCCCATCTATCCACGGTGGTTAACCAACTCAAGACTTTTTAGATCAAATCAGTGTCCCCTAAGTATTTTTGATCGAGCAAAGGACTTTTACTGAATATCAAGTTAAAATTTTAGACAGGTGTGTTGAAAATATTTGATAGTTTACATGTTTTACTCAGGGCGCATCAAAATCGGTCCAGTCGCCACCCCCTCCCCCTCCCCATTTTTGGGGCGAAAATGTAACACCCTACCCCCGTAAAGTAAATTACCTAAATGTTAGTTGTCACCATTAAAAATGTGCAGCATCGCGGTTTACATAATTTATGAGTGACAGCCTAACTTTTTTTAACTGTAGGCCCAAAACACAAGCCTTGAAGAACAATTTCTAAATTCAGAAAGGGTCGCGAAAATGTATTACAAAACCTTGTGCATTCGATGAACATTCATGCAGGACTGTTCTAGAGTAAATCGAGCGAAATTCATTCACATCTTATGTTTACTTTACTTCATGATCGGGGAAGGCTTTCTGACTATCGTAATGTCAATGTTTTTAATGTCAATATCAGTACAGATTTAAAGATCGTCGCGGGAGACAACTCCATGCTGCCGGTGTACCTGTAAATAAATCTCTTGTGCGTTCGATTACCTTTCAGAACTGTTCTAGAGTTATCGAGTAAAAGCGTCTGCATGTAAGCATAAACTGGTTCCCGTTCCATGTTGCTGTGCACAAAAGTACAGACAACCAGTTTACATGTGATCAATGTATTTATAGATTTAGTGTGCAAAATTTAAGCTAGGAATGTCAGCATCCTAAATTTTCTTTGATGGTTTCTGTTACGTCTTCTAAAAACAATTCACCGCCTTTGATATGACTGAAATGATACTAAATGAAACAAAAACTATTGACTTGTAGGTAGACCGCGAACGGTTCGACGTTTGAAGTCCTCAACTCAAATTTAATGCATGCTACATAATTCGTCATAAGCAGTCAATCGAATTATGATTGAAAGGGCTAACTTAAAAATTATCACGCAACATGTCACCAAGTCACTTATTGTTTGCCTATCATCGACCACATGTTTGGACTAATTACCATCGACCACCTATTGACAGATGTCGATGAATTGGATTAACAAAAGGTCGCTTCAGACATCTTGACGTGTTTATTGGGGGTAATTAGAATGGTGGGAATATACAGGCAGGTTTGTGACATTCTGCACGTACTTAAGCGATTTTGGACCGAATTTTATGCAATTCATTGAACATTTATAGACCGATTTTTTAACCCTTTTCTGCTACTCAAATCGGTCCGAGGCGTTGACATTCGGTCTGAACCGGCAAATTATTGTTTTTTTTGCGACCTGGTTTTACTTATTTTATTTTAACTATGGATGTATGACAGAACAGCACAAATGTATATTAATTGGGTCAATTTCTACTAAGTTTTCATGTTTTACAATCGATATTGTTACTGAATTGAATAATAACAATTTATCAAAGGTTATTTATCAGGTATTTATCCAGTCAAAATTCGGTTCATTGTTGTTAAAGGGAAAAAATATCAAACTTAGCAGCGAAGGACTTCTAGTGATCATGCAACAAGACCAATTATGATCAGTTCCTTTGGATCTTTAAAAAACTGATAATTTGATATCTGAAAGATGTATGTTTGGCTAAAACAATGGCATGTACTATACATATATTTTAGAGCAATACATATGCATGAAGTCTGAAAAATCGCTGAACTTGCTTAGTAATTTCAGGTAAATGTTGGTGCACTTTCACTTGCAAAACTTCAGACTTTTGCTTGACGTAAAGAATAAATTTACAAGAAATAGTTGATGATTTTGAATGTATGGAGAGAACAAACATGTTAAAGTTCCATGATGTAGAAATTTTAAAATTCTTACATGTTTTTGCACTTGAATCCGTCTGAATCAGGATGTTTGTCCATTGTTTTTAAAAAATTAATATGTAAAAGTCCTTTGCTCAATAAAAATAGTCCTGGGATGCTGATTTGATCCAAAAAAGTCTTGAGTCGGTTAACCACCTCGCTATTTGTCTGTTTTTACCAAACTTTAACCTTGCCTATAAAATCATAATGCTTACACCTACAATCATCAAATTTCATAAGTTGTTTCTTCATAACAACTTCAACAGGACCAGTGCATTTTTAGGTCAAAGGTCACCAGGAGTGGCCATTGTGTTTTTAAAACACATCTTGTCTAAACATACCTTTCATGTGTTGAAGGAATGATTTATCCCCCAATATTTATGTTATTCAAAACTTTTGACAGGGCTCGAATTTAACTTTTTTTGCCACTAGCAAGCAAACTCTGAAATCCTCTCGCATTTTTACCACATCTTGCTTTTGACAAATAGGTTGTTGAAATTAACAATTTTCAAATGATTTCTTACACTATTAGAAATCTCACAGAAATATTGAAAATAAAATCATGGTTACTACTCCCCAACTTGTAGAATTTGTAAACTTGTGGCTATAATCAGAATAAAAAGCTTCAACAGAATTTTTTTCATTTAATAATTTCATTAAAATGTTATAAACAGGTACCACAAGTCTTGCAGAAAATACAACAACAACAACCAAGTCGTGATTTCAGTTCAGATCTTGAGGAAGGATTTAACAGATTATTATACAGTACAAGCATGTTAGATCTGGCTGATGCCAAGCACACGTAGGTGAACTGTTCTACTATGAACGTAGTTTTTTTTAGCTAATGTGATCGTGTGATGTCTGTCATATGTGCGTGCGTGCATGCGTAAACAGTTGTTTTAAGCAACATCTCCTACTTAACCAGTTGGCCTATTTCAACGAAACTTGACAGGGATGTGGGTCAATTGATTTTACATTGAATAATACAGGGAAATTTTAAAAATCTTCTTGTCAGAAACTACAATGCCTAGAGCTAAGATATTTGTTGTGGACCTCTACCAAGTTTGTTCAAATTATTGTCCTAGGGTCAAAATTGGCCCCGCCCCAGGGGTCACCTGATTTTACATAGACTTATATAGGGAAATTTTAAAAATCTTCTTGTCAGAAACTACTATGCCTAGAGCTTAGATATTTGATGTGTATCATTGTCTAGTGGACCTCTACCAGAATTGTTCAAATTAATGACTTAGGGTCAAAATTTGCCAGCCCCAGGGGTCACTTGATTCGTATAGGCTTATATAGGAAAATTCAAAATATCTTCTTGGCCAAAACCACAATGCCTGGAGCCTAGATATTTTGTATGTAGCATTATCAAGTGGACCTATTACAAGTTTGTTCAAAGTATTCCCCTGAAAATTGAAAAAATCTTCTTGTCCGAAACCAAAGACCTAGAGCTAAGATATTAAGCATTGTCAAGTGCACCTTCACCAAGTCTGTTAAAAGTATGGCCCCAGGGTGAAAATTAGCCCTGCCCCGGGGTTCACATTATTTATATGGGTTTATATAGGAAAACAAGAAAATCTTCTTGTCGAAAACCTCAAGGCCTAGAGCTTACATATTTTGTATGTAGCATTGTGTGGTGGACATTTATCAAGTTTGTATAAATTATTGCCGTAGGTGCAAAATTGGCCCCGCCCCAGGGTCACTTAATTTTACAAAGGCTCATGATAATTTTCTTTAAGAGTCTTTATCTGGTGAGCAATATAGGGCCATCAAGGACCTCTTGTGTTGTTTTTTTCAAATCTATTGTACTATACACAGCTAACAATTATTTCAATATTTTACTGTAAGAATCAAGAAGCACTTCTTTGGGTCTTACAAGTAAGTGATTTTTATAATGAAGTGATGTTATTTTGAGATGATCATTAAGTGAGGTTTTTCCATACGGAATGCTTAATTATGCCCCCTTCTGTAGAAATGAGGGTATATTGCTTTTCACATATTGATTCGTCCGTAACCAAACCTTGTCTGGGCAATAAATGTATAGCCTAGCTCCTCAGATTTGGTTAGGAGGTTGGTCATCACATTAAATGACCCTTATTGATTTTGAGGTTAGTAGGTCAAAGGTTAAGGTTGTCCTTTAGGGGGCATTCATGTTTCACAAACATTTTTTGTTTCTTGTAGGTGTGATCTGTTTGGTACAATGCTTCATGAATGTATGAAAGCAAACTTAATCACTGAGACTCAACAAAGAAGATTGCAGCAAAGACGGTAATATTGTGGACAAATTTCTTAGCTCACCTGAGTATAAAATGCTCCAGGTGAGCTATTTTGATCGCGTAATGTCCGTCCGTGCCTCTGTCAACAATTGCTTTAAACAACATCTCCTTCATGAGTTGTTAGCCAATGTCAACGAAACTTACAGGGTTGTTCCTTGCATGAAGCTCTATCAAAGTTGTTCAAAAAATTAAATTTCATTCAAAATTCTGGTTACCATGGTGACTTATAGGAAAAATCGGTGACCAAAATTCTACTTGTCCGAAATCATGGGACCTAGAGGTTAGATATTTAGTGTGTAGCAATGTCTAGTGGACCTCAACCAAGTTCTTTCAAATTATGGCCCTGGGGTCAAAATTGTCTAGAGCCCCAATTTGGATAGTAGCATTGTCTGGTGGGCCACTACCAGGTTTGTTCAATGTATGGCACTGGGGGTCAAAATCGTGACTTGATTTTTCATAGGCTCATAGGAAAATTAAAATTTCTTCTTGTCGGAAACTAAAAGTCCTTGAGCTATAATATTTGCTTTGAAGCAAGTTTGCAATGAGTCTTTTCTGGTGAGCAACATAGGGCCATAATTGACCTCTTGTTTGTTTGGGATTTTAACGTTACACCGACAGCCAGGGTCATTCTTTGACTTTTTGAGTTTTAATGATGGAGGAAGACCCAAGGCAGGCTGTTTGACTGCAAATAAACAGCTTTGTATGTTTCTTTTTCTCAAGTTCCTGGTGTCATTTTGAGAGTTTTAATACTATGGAATGCTTGATTTTCGTTGGAGATTTAATTTCGTGGATTTCATGGGTTGGTTTATCCACGAAATAAAATCCCCACAAATTTAAATGCAGAGATAAGGCTTTTTTCAAAAATCAATCCACAAATGTATGTCCCTTCGAAATAGCCATTTTAGTAAAAACCACGAAAACTGAAATAAATGAAAATACAGTATTTGTTGTACAGAATTGATGATGTTAGCATTCTTATATTGTACAATGATGTTTATTAAATATTTAAAGGACTACAGAATCATTGAGACCTCGCATGAATGAATCACAAAGTGCTCAAACTTGTGCTGGTTTGATTATCAGAGCAGAGCCAACTAGTTACAGTATACTAAAGGTAAAGTTGGTGTTTTCTTATACATCTAGTTACAGTATACTGAAGGTAAAGTTCACATGAGCACTTGTGCTCAGGATGAGCTTTCGTGAACAGTCTTTGTCCGGCGTAGTGTGTCCTCAAACTTTACCTTGTGAACACACTAGGGGACACATGTTCAGCTCAATTTTCACAAAACTAGGTCAGAATGTTAATATTAACAATATCTCGAACGAGTTCGATAATGGGCCACTTTGGTTCACCAGAGCAAAATTAGGGAAATCCTTGTGAACACTCTAGAAATCTTTGTTTTGATTGGATCTTCATGAAACATTGTCAAATTGTTTGTTTTAATGGTATGTAGGTCACGTAGGAGGATGGGTCATCTGGGGTCAATGACTAAGTCACTAGGTAAAATCTTAGGAAAACCTTGTTAACACTGTAGATGTCACAGTTTTGATTAGATCTTCACCAAACCTTATTAGAATGTTTGCCTCAATAATATGTGGGTCAAGTTTGAACATGGGTCAGTCTGGGTCAAAAACTATGTCACAAGTTCAAATCTTAGGTAAAAACCTTGTTAAAGCTCTAGATGTTACGGTTTTAATTGGATCTTCGCCAATCCTTGTCAGATTGTTCAGCTTAATGATATTAAGGACAATAATAAATACGGGTGACCTGGGATCAAAAACTAGGTCACAAGGTCAAAGTTAAGGATAACCTTATTAACACTGTAGATGTCAAATTTTAATTGGATCTTCTCCATTGTTAGAATGTTTGTTTTAATGATATGTAGGTTAAGTTTGAACACTGATCATCTGGTGTCAGACACTATGTCACCGGGTCTTATCATAGGAAAACCTTGATATCCGCAGACCTCATGACACTGGTTCATAACAATGTTTTAATGAGTAAACAATGATTGTCATGTGAGCAATATACGGCCATCTTGCAAACTTAATTCATCTTAAAGGCAACAATAACTTGAATGAAAACACATTAATTGAGCTCCCATCAAAAAAATTACAGGGTGTTTTACAAAGGTCTCGTTCAAAATGGATTTTAGAAGGCGAAAAACCATCCAGATACTTTTGCAACCTCGAAAATAGAAATTTTACTTCAAAACTCATGAACTCTTTGATGTCTAAGGATGGTAAACTTCAACAAAATCAAAATAACATAATAAAAGAAACTGAAAGGCACTATAAAAAACTTTATTCATACCATGAATATGAAAATATTGACCTTACTGATATTTTTCCTAGAAATTCAGTTAAGATATTAAGTGAAAGTGAAAAAGATTCGCTAGAGGGTGATCTTTCTTACAACGAAATGCTTGCCAGTTAAAATAAATGTCAAATTACTCATCGCCAGGAAGTTCAGGATTTACGGCTACATTCTACAAAGTGTTTTGGTCGAAATTAGGACAGTTTCTTGTTAGGTCGATAAATTATGCTTTTTCTACTGAAGAGTTATCTACTTCCTTAAAACAAGGTATTATAACCTGCATTCCTAAAGGAAACAAGGATAAGTTACTCTTAAAAAAAGTGGAGGCCAATCTCATTGTTAAATGTTTCATATAAAATCGCATCGGCGTCAATTTTTAATGGTATAAAGTCTGTCTTGAATAGCATAATTAGTGACGATCAAACTGGTTTTATATCTGGACGGTTCATCGGAGAGAATGTTAGGTTAGTTTACGATATAATGTCTTATACGGAACAAATGCAAATAACTTCATTGCTACTGTTAAAAGATTTTGCAACGGCTTTTGATTCGATATCTTGGAAATTCATGAAAAAAGCACTTGATCTATTTAATTTTGGGGATAACATTAAAACATGGATTAAAGTATTTTATAAAGATATACAATCTAAGTTTGGTATTTAGCATCCTTGAATCAAAACCTAGCCTTGAGTTGTATTTGGGGTCTGTGGGGTCAAGGTCACTGTTACCAAAAATAGAAAATCAGTGTCCGGTCAATAACTTAAGTTTGGAATGACCAGTGTTGACGGAACTTGGATTTAGCATCTTTGAATCATAACCTAGCTTGGGACCGTATTTGGGGTCTGTGGGGTCAAGGTCACTGTACTCGGTGAATAACTTAATCAAGGATAAAGATATTGCAATGAAATTTTGTGTATAGGTAGCTTACATGCAGTCCATGAATTGCATCTGGGTCCAGTAAGGTCAATGTCACTGTTACTAAAAAGAGAAAATCAGTTTTTTGTCAATAACTTAAGTAAGGATTGAGATATTGCGATGAAATTTTGTGTGTTGATAGCTTACATCCAGTCCATGCTTTTGTATTGAATCATTGGCCAGTAGGGTCAAGGTCACTGTTACTAAATATAAAAATCAGTTTCCGGTCAATTACTTAAGTTTGGAATGACTAATCTTGACTCAACTGGGTATTAAACAACCTTGCATGAAAGCTTATATTAGCTTGGAATTGTATTTGGGGTCAGTTTGGTCATGGTCACTGTTGCTAAAAATAGAAAATCAGTTTCCGGTGAATAACTTAATTAAGGATTTAGACATGTGATGAAATTTTGTGTGGAGGTAGCTTACATGGAAACCAAGCTTGGGATTGCATTCTGTGCCAGTAGGTTAAAAGTCTATGTTAACTTATTGGTAGCACTGGAAACTGAACCACTGATGAAGTCTTAGCGAAGAATTCTAGAGTACTGTGGTATTAAAGCCTTTCTTGTGTTGTACATGTATGTAAATAAAAGTAGGAGCAAGAAAAAAGTACCAAATATTGATATAAAGCTCAGAAGTTTCGCAAACCAATCTGCATATTGAATCGCTGTATCACAAACTGGTTCGTATCGCAACTGGGCAGACAATACACAGCCCTTATAGTTTTAGTGATATACTTGACACGGCTCGACAAATCCACTTGTCCGCTTGTAATTACAAATTAAAATCGACAAAGGACGAGTAGTTGTTGTTTTAGAACTAGTGAAAATTCTAAGCAGGTCGTTCTGCTGGATAAGTAGCCTGAAAAAATGGTTGAGTCCTGAATGAAATAAAGAAAGGATGTGTTCAGGAAAAAATTATACTTCAATGTATCTGATTCTTCACTATATCTGAGTTCACTCAAACTTGTCTACTGTTCTTATTAATACAATACAATGCAAATCATATATTTGTTCTTATGGGATGACATTCAGTCTAAAGATGTTTTATTTATTACAGACATTAGATGCAGATTACAGTAAGAATCAAGAGGCTCTGTTTGGTGTATTGCATCATATGGTATCAGGGAAGAACTTTGATCTGATTCTTGCTGCATCTGCTGCAATGGGAAAACTTCAAGTTTTCTGTTTCAAACTTATAAAGTAGGTTATATGCTGATTGTTCAAGAAATTCTGCCATTCTTGAACATGAAGGTTCTTGTTCTATTCTTTGATCTGTTTTATTGACATATCTTAACTGTTGTGAAGATCTATGTAGCAGCTGGTTGAGATATATGTCTGAAATGTATATTATTGGCATAAGTAAGTTTTGAAACAGCTACATAGGATACGGCAAAGAAACTAGTCCCAGTGGCATTTGAAGTCCTCATGTCCACTTGTTTGTGGCCAGATCCTATCATATCTTAACATTAATCTAGATTGAAATTTATGTATTAGATAGTAACACAGGATTAAATCAGTTTATGATTAAACCAGTTGTAAGAACTTTATAATTACAATGCATTAAATTTTCCCTGAAAATCATTCAGTGTTTTTACTTGTCATCCATGTATGTAATTTTCTGTTAGTTATTTATTTTTGCTGTCACTCAGTTATGTATTTTATCTGTCAATCAATTGCTAGTATATTTTACTTTTTAATTAATTATATAGTTTACATGTCATTCAATTATTATATAATGAATCTGTCATTTCAATTATATTATTTACCTGTCATTCAATTATATTATGTTTATGGCATTTTAATGATTTATTTTACTTTTCATTTAATTACAGATTTACCTTTCATTTGATCATATAATTTACCTATTATTCAGTTATTAATTTTACCATTAATTCAGAGTGAATGAGTTTATGAAACAAGCCAGCAGTGAAGTTGGAGGTAAACCTAACCAACACCGAGCTCTTTTGTTTGATGTTTCCTTCCTCATGTTATGTCATATCACTCAAGTCTATGGAACGGAGGTAAATACGATCAAACCTGTAAGCAAAGATCACCCTTGAGAAATACATTAAGTGACCTTTATTTGGAGACCATTTTGTTCTAAATCATCAATGGCATTTTTAAAGAATGGTATTTTATCATAGGGTGACTGCTAACACAGGTTTGACTGTACCTAGTATTATATATATTCTGAGTCCTCAGTCTTCACTTGTAGACTTACTATAATTTATGAATCCACAGTATTTATTTATATACAGTCGAAACTCGTTATATCGAAGTTCGGGGGACCTGCCAAAATAGTGCGATATAAACGAACTTCGATATAGGAATATCGATACCTGTGTTTACATTTTTAGAGCTAAAGTCAGTGTGTCGTAATAATAACGTAATCGTGTTATTTGGTGAACGGGATGGTACCGGGTAATAAGAATACGGCATTAATACCGGTACTTACACGGGTACTTTCGATACATTTATTTTGCTATTTACATTTCAAACATGCATAAGATAGTTTAAAATGAGCCTATAGTGACATTAATAATAATTTGTATCATCAACAAAAAGTTTGTATCAGTTTTATAATTGTGAGAATGGACACTAACATGTTTATACAGCTGTTAATAATTAAATATCGATTTTAAATTGTAGTTTTTGTTTGCGGAAAAGGTGCAAACATTTCTTTTGTAAGTTGGCGACATAATTGGTTTGACATAGATGGTCACTTTAAAGTTGAAAATATTTGGTTCGGACCGAAAATCTACTTTGATATATGAAAATATCGAAAACCACGAATTCGATATACGTGCGTTTTTAGCTCACATGTCACAAAGTGACAGGGTGAGCTTTTAGGATCAGCCTCCGTCCGTTGTCGTGTGTCGTCAAACTTTACCTTGTGAACACATTAGGGGCCACATATTTAGCTCAGTTTTAGCATATCTGGGTCAGAATGTAAATATTGACAAATTCTCAGACGAGTTCGATATTGGGCCATTTTGGGTAAAAAACTAGGTCACCAGGGCCAAATAAGGGAAAACCTTGTGAACGCTTTAGAAAACACTGTTTTGATTGGATCTTCATGAAATTTTGTCAGAATGTTTATTTCAATGATGTGTAGGCCAAGTGTGATAATCGGTCATCTGTGGTCAAAAACTAGGTCACTAGGGCAAATTGCTGGAAAACCTTGTGAACACTCTAGAAGTCACTGTTTTGATTTGGATCATCATGAAACCTTGTCTGAATGTTAGTCTTTATAATATCTTGGATGAGTCAGAACATGGGTCATCTGGGGTCGAAAACTAGGTCGCTAGGTCAAATCTTATGAAAAACCATGTTAACACTGTAGATTTCACAGTAATGTTTGGATCTTCACCAAACTTTGTCAAATTGTTTGTTTTAATGATATAGCTGTCAAGTACATGTATGGGTCATCTGGGGTCACCAGATCAAATTTTTGGAAAACTTTGTTAACACTGTAGATGGCAAATTTTGATTGGATCTTTACCAGACCTTTTCAGAATGTTTGCCTCAATGATTTGTGAGTCAAGGCTGAACATGGGTCAGCTGGGGTAAAAAACTAGGTCACCAGGTCAAATCTTTGTTTAAGCTCTAGATGTCATGGTTTTAATTGGATCTTCCTCGAACCCGTTGTTCGTCTTAATTTTATTAAGGACAAGTTCATAATTATATGAGTCACCTAGGGTCAAAACTGTATTAACACTGTAGGTGTCAAATTTTGATTGTATCTTTCCCAAACCTTGTCAAAATGTTTATCTTAATGATATGTAAGACAAATTGGAACATGGGTCATCTGGGGTCAAAAACTAGGTCACGAGGTCAAATCTTAAGAAAACCTCGTCTATGCTATGGTTTTGATTGGATCTTCACCAAACCTTGTCAGAATGTTTGTCTAATTGATATGTAGGACAAGTTCTAAAATGGGTCATCTGGGGTCACAGGTTCTAAACAACTTTTTAATGAGTGAACGATGATTGTCATGTGAGCGATATAGGGCCATCTTTGCCCTCATTGCTCTCACAGAATTGTATAACTGTGATTTGGGGGTCGTTCCTAAAATTTTCTATTTTTGAGTAAAAATTCCTATTGTCAGTATAAATTCCTATAATTACCAGAAATTCCTGTAGATTCCTATGTTTCTAGGTAAGCAAGAAATGTACGATTCTGAGACAGAAATAAATTATGCATACTTCAAACATTTACTTCAAAATTCACATTTCTTTTAGCATCATCACAACCATGTGTTTAGTCAAAGTGTTATTGTGTATGCCTTTACTCAGAGGATTGTTCTGTACACTGTATATTTTTTGCACCATATTCTATATAGTTTTGCACCACATTGTTAGATGCCCATAAACTCTAACCAATAATCAGGTCCCCTGCTCAATATTTATTCTGTTGTTCACATGTCTTGGTTAAACAATACAGATACTGCTGACAGGATTTCATGGAAACTTAATAGAAGTGATCAGTAGTAAGTCTAGTTGTGCATGCTTTAACCATTTTTTGTTTGGATTAATATTCATATGATCTTTTGAATTGCCACAGTTCAACAGTGTGATATTTTATTGTTCTATTTATAGATGATAATGTCAAATCCTGAGTGCATGGATACATTCTTTGTTCAATGGGCATTGAAATGTTTTCCAGAAGATGGTAAATTCAAGTCAATTGACAGTAGCATGCCTGTTGATACCACTAAAGTGGACTTCCTACTCAATGCACTGACTTCTGGAACTGATATCTCACAGGGGTAAATACTTGATATCTACAAGTTGAATTACATTTTAAGCCCCAAGACTTAGCCCAATTACGCTTTTAATTTACATGTAAATAAGCCTCTGTAGTTATCATATTGTTAATATGATTTTATGTGATTTGGCTTTAGAGTGCCTTCATGGTTGAGTGTGTAACTAACAGGTCAGTGGTTCTACCTAGGTGTACACTTTGGGTCTTCCTCCATGATTAATGCTGGAAATGTTGCCGTATGAACAAAGTTGTTGGTGTGAAATTAAAACCCAGCAAAATAAGATACATATGGATTGTTCTTATTTTCAGTCTTAAATTTGCTGATCAGCCAAATCAGATTTGTCAAGTATCAGCAATATGCCCAAAATTGAGTTTAAACCTATTTTACATTACATTTTACAATAATTGCAAAAAACTCTATTTGAATATAGATTTAGCATTCCCGACGGCCTGTTTGCTGCATGGCCTTTTAGTGCTGGTACCTAAACTATGGATTGATAAACGCCCTCTTGATGGGATATTTTTGGGGTATTAATTGGGTACCAGGTCAATGTGTACACTACGGTAGCGCTATGCACTGACCTGTGTTATTCTGCTCGGGGCATTATGGGTATTTGCAGGAACTACTTACAAAATGGAAATTATAAACAAAAACATAGCGTGACGTCACCGTATGGTACACATTGGAGCCAAGCGTACTTCAACATTGCGTTTCATTGAATAATTAGTGTTATTGATGAAAGCACAAGAATAGAAATAGTACAACATATTCATTTTACATAACTAAACACATTTTGTTAATAACATTCAACCGATATGGTTGTTTTGACATTTTAATCCTTCCGCGGAACTATACTTTTAGCGTATGTATAACTATCTAAATGTAGATAGTAATCAGTTCTATGTATAGAGGTTAGACAAACGTAGTGACGTCACGCAATGTATAGAACGGGTACCACGTAGCATCTACAATAGATGTCTTCTGTGTTATTTTAACAGTTACCATTTAATTTGATAAAGATATTTATGGGCATAATATATTTGCCTATAATTACGAAAGGGGTTTGTCACGAAAAAAAAATTCCAAAAAGATTTTTTTCCATGTGACACATATATGTAGAGAAGAGAAAGAACTTTGACAATTCGAATTTTCCAACGCAGTTTATAAACTTCAAAGCAATGAAACTTAAAATATCTTATCACCATATAGTGTAGATGTGCAAGACACAATTTTCATTCCCAGTGATTCGCTCATTTATGTTATGTGCCCTCAAACTTAGCCATATAGTGTACAATGGCAGTCTTAGTTTGTGGGATGGAATTGAAACTTGAAATATGTTATCACCATGAAGTGTAGATGTGCAAGTTTGGCCCGGGGTAAAAATTTGCCCAGCCCCAAGTCACTTGATTTATATAGGCTTATATAGGAAAATTTTAAAATCTTCTAGTCAGAAACTACAATGCCTAGACCTTAGATAATTGGGATGTAGCACTGCTAGTGGATATCTATCAAGATTTTTCAAGTAATGGTCCTGGGGTCAATTTGGGTCTGCCCCGGGGTTCATTTGGTTTTACATGGGCTTATACATGTGTATAGGGAAAAAGTGAAAATGTTCTTCGTTAAAGGTCTTTTTTCTGGTGAGCGATTATAGGGCCATCATGGCACTCTTGTTCTCTACCAAGGAGTGTATGTTGTGTAAATTTGGTATGCTACTCTTTAATGTCGCTTAAAATTGTTTATCTAATATGCTTCAGGAAGATCATGGTAAGTATGATAAGTTCATGGTAAACAAATAAGTGTTGTATTAGGATTTTTTCTATTTTTTTAGATCACCAAAATGGCATGAGATTTGTACGAACATACCTTGGGCAATACAAGAAATATTGTTTGCATGGGAGCATGGATCGCTGTCATCAGATTCCATCAAGGTCAGATTACAAAAATACAAAATGTACATGTATAAGTAAATGCCGATTTAAGTATATGAAGTTTCCCACATGTCGTAGACTTTGTAATTTTTACGCCCCCGTATCGATAGATCGGGGGCAAATTGTTTTTGGTCTTTCTGTTTGTCTGTCTGTTTGTACCAAACTTACCAAAATTAACGAAAAACATGACTGTGCTAATTGATGCGGTCATCAATGGGATTGAATTGGCTAACAGTATGGGTCCCTAATTATTATCAAATTTTAATGTCAACCGGAGTTTTATGGTGCCGCATTGTTTTTACAGCTGACACGTGTGACAAATTTCCATATCAGATTTAATCTTCTTGTTATCTTCTTATTTATTGGAGAACAATATGACTCTACAAATCAAATCAATTTGTTGTTCAACCTAAATAAATACCTTTGATTCCGAAAAATGGCCGATTTTTTATTCCAAAAACTGTCATTTCCAATATTTCATGGAAACACATCACCAGCAAAAATATTATGTCTTTTATTTGGTAAATATTGTAAATACCATGTAAACACAAAATGAGTCCGGCACCAATCACTCGATGTATCATGAACACAGAAGTCTGCAAGCACACATTTTATTTTTGACATCAATTTAATATGCTAGGAGATTTGTTGAAACGTACATAAATATTATCCTTTATTCCATATCATCAAACAAATTTGATGCAGTAAAAGTCATATATGACAGTGTTTCACTATATACAATGGGCAAATCTTGTTTCTCACTTTTGATTGAACAATGTATTAATCATTCGATAGTGATATGTCAGTTCAATTTGATTATCGATAGCAATTTTGTTCCGATTATGGAACACTTATTCAGATAGATTATGAAAGGTCAGTGTTTTCTCTTAGAGTGCTTTAGTGTACCTCTGCTGTTACAGCTGGAAAACAGCCAAATCCTGGTTGTTGGTGTGACATTAAATCCAACAACAATATAAAAGAATCTTAATAATCATAATTTATGCTGTTTTTTTTCTTTTAGAAAATGCTGAATTCAGTTAAAAGCAAGATGTTGTGTTTACCAATTGTTGTGGCAGCTTGGATGTGTAGTTATATAAACATGCTTGGTGAAGATGCTCGTGCTAAACCATTATCTATGATGCAACAACTTATTCAACCATTGGGCGGAGAAAATACACCACAGTATTATTCTGAAAGGTAAGAATGTATCAAAAGGATTGTTCAATTTTCACTTGACTGTAGTTTTAATCAGGTCAAGTTTTCTTATCTTTAAGGAAGCCCATGAACTTAAGAAAGGATAGTTCCCAAAAAATTTGTAGCTAAGAAAGTATTGATGAAACATATTTTAATGCTGAGAAAGGAGATAAGACACTTCTTAAGACCTCTACAAAGTTTGTTCAAATCATGACCCACTGGGTCAAACTGACCCCACTTTAGGGGTCACTTGATTGTACATTGCAAAATCTTCAAAAAAAATCTAAAAATAGACCTAGAGCTTAGATATTTGACATGTAGTATAAGCTGGTGGACATGTACACATTTTGTAAAAATCATGACCCCTGGGTCAAATTTACCCTGCCCTGGGGTCACTTGATTGTACACAGGAAAATCTTTTTAAAAAATCTGAAATTAAACCAGATAGCATAGAGCTTAGATAAAATTGATTATATTTTAACAATTACTTGTGCAACTAATTCAAAAATTCAGTTATATCAACAGTTGGGGTAGATAACTCTTTACTATGATCATGGCCCTCTTGTTTCAAAATGTGAAGTAAGTTAGAGTTTTTTCTTTTTCCCCCCTGGTTTAACTAATATTTTATTTAATTTGTGTGTTTCAATTATTGTACAGATCACTTCTGATGCATACTGTTGTGCAAAAGATGATTCATGAGATTCTCCCACCATCTAAGCGACCCCCCACTCCACAATACATACCTGTGAATACTTTACCCTCTGATGTGATGGCTAAAACCATGAAAGGGTTGTTCAAAAAAGGCTGGTTAGATCTTGAGTATCTGAGAACTTTAGAAGCTTTGTTGAATCTTTGTGGATCAGACTGGTTCTCTGATAGATTAGTTAAGGTATGTATGCTCAAGTGTCATTAACAGTCTATGTTGACTGTTAGTTAAGGTATGTATGTTCATGTGTCATTAACAGTCTATGTTGACTGTTAGTTAAGGTATGTATGTTCATGTGTCATTAACAGTCTATGTTGACTGTTAGTTAAGGTATGTATGCTCAAGTGTCATTAACAGTCTATGTTGACTGTTAGTTAAGGTATGTATGTTCATGTGTCATTAACAGTCTATGTTGACTGTTAGTTAAGGTATGTATGCTCAAGTGTCATTAACAGTCTATGTTGACTGTTAGTTAAGGTATGTATGTTCATGTGTCATTAACAGTCTATGTTGACTGTTAGTTAAGGTATGTATGCTCATGTGTCATTAACAGTCTATGTTGACTGTTAGTTAAGGTATGTATGCTCAAGTGTCATTAACAGTCTATGTTGACTGTTAGTTAAGGTATGTATGCTCAAGTGTCATTAACAGTCTATGTTGACTGTTAGTTAAGGTATGTATGCTCATGTGTCATTAACAGTCTATGTTGACTGTTAGTTAAGGTATGTATGTTCATGTGTCATTAACAGTCTATGTTGACTGTTAGTTAAGGTATGTATGTCAAGTGTCATTAACAGTCTATGTTGACTGTTAGTTAAGGTATGTATGCTCAAGTGTCATTTACTGTTGACAGTTATCACAATAAGACATCATCTATTAGTCTCACACACTAAGGTTTGAATGTATTACATAGTTAACTACATTTCATGATCTTTTTATTAAACAGTATACAATTAAAAGGGCCCTTTTCTCAGGTTTTATTGTTTTGATTTTCTGAAGTCAAGCTGGACTTCAGTCTCTATAACAAACCAGAAAGGCTTGAAAATAATTAGTCATGTGTTATTTGTTATAAAGAATTAAGTTAGGAAAATCAATATTTTTTTGTACAAAAAAATTCATCATATTGTATATTCTTATGGTATCATCATATGATATCAATATCATAGGGTATTATCATATGGTATCATGTTATGGTATCATCATATGGTATCATCTTATAGTATCATCATATGGTTTTATCTTATGGTATCATCATATGGTATCATCTTATGTTATCATCATATGGTATCATCTTATAGTATCATCATATGGTATCAATATCATAGGGTATCATCATACGGTATCATCTTATGGTATCATCATATGTATCTTCATATTGTATCTTCATCATTCGGTATCATCATATTGTATCTTCATAAGAAGATACCATTTGATGATACCGTATAATTCCTCCAAATTTCATGCCATTCTAACAAGCTTTATTTTTTGCTGAGCAACACCGCAAACTACCTTAAATCCCATTAGGCTTTAGTTTGGATGTTGCATATTGTACCTAGAAAGATGTCTTAATGGTGAAATAGGCCTTTGTATAAGAAACATTTCAAACTGTTTTTAAATTACAAAGTACAGGTAGAGGTATAGCCCTTTTAGCTCATCTGGCAACCTGGCACAGAATGTCAGAGTGAACTATTAGGATCAACCTGAATCTGTCGTCAAAAATTCATATATACAACATCTCTGTCATAATCAGACAGTTTGTACAGGACAATTCATATGAAAATTACAGTAGTAACAAGGTATATGTAATACATACTAGTTAAGAATTGATAAATATGTATTCATTGAAAGGTATGACCTGTAGTGACCGGGAATCAAACCCGGATTGCCGGGTTACAAATCCAGTGCACTAACCACTGGACCAAGGTCGTGGCTGTGTGTGTGGCACTGTGTGACTGATAATACAACTGTCTAACCTCAGGATCAAACCCTGTTCTTCCAGCGCTATCAGCGCTTTGATTAAGAGCCCTGTCTAATGGTATCATCATACGGTATCACCACATGGTATCATCTTATGCTATCCTTTTTTTCTGCATTAAGCATTTTACAGCATTTATAGCTACATACTATGTATAGTAACAGTTTACAAGGTCAAAAAATGAATTTCTCAAGAAATTATCGAAATATTCACTTATTATTAAAACATGCTATATAGAACATATTTCCTTACTGCGTCATAACTATTAAATGTGTGTTCTGTTTGTTTTAACATGAATTAACGTATGAATTAAGCAAAAAACAAGAAAGTTTTCTTGGATTTTGAAGACATTGTGAAGACTGTAAACATGACTTTCTCTGGCCTAGTCTGATTATTATTATTTACTTGTTCATTTTCAGCACATGTTGGACAGTTGCAGAGTTGAAGATATGAAGTTAAACTTAAGTCTAGTGTTTGCTGTGACTCACATGGATTTAGAACATATTACACTGAGTCTTCTACTTCATTCAATACCAGGCTTACTGTTGTCTGTGGATCAACATGCATTACTAACTGATCCTAAAGGTCACACACTGGCCAAGTATTGTGTTCTTGCCATCACAGCTGCACACACTTCTAAAACTATGCAGAAAGGTTGGTGATTTATATCTAAGGATGTGCACTTAAATTTATTGTATTTTGGTTTTCATCTGTTGATCCTAAACTTCATTTACTAATTCAAGTAAATTAAAATTTTATGAATTTAGGCCTAGGACATCTATTGGTTTGAATGTAATGTTATGAAAAAATAATCTGTTGATATTAGGGTTAGAATTCTCTTTCAGTCAGAGATATCGAAATAGGAATATACACCATATACCGTTTTCCTTACTATTTTGCATTAAGATACAGGCATATCGCTTGTCTATTATTATACCCCCACTAAAAAATGAGGGCTATACTGGAATCACTTTGTCTGTCGGTCTCTCTGTCTGTCTGTTGGTCTGTCTGTCTGTCCCGAATAGTGTCAGTTCTGTAACTTTGTCATTCATTGGAGGATTTTGAAATAAATTACCACAAATATTAACCACCACTAGATGATTTATCACTAACAACACCCAAGACTGTAGTTCCAAGGTCTGTGCAGCATGTCGGAGTATTTGTCACCTTGTGACAGTTCTAGTTCTGCTGGTAATTTGAAAACTTAGCCTGGCAGTTACAAGTAGCAGATGAGGAATCGCAAGGTTGTAGTCACCGTTCAAAACAAGAAATCGTTGAGTTGTACTTTTTCAACGATTCTCATTTGTTACTGTTCTCTCATCAGATTGCTTCATTGTGAGCTATGCCTTGTGACTGTTTAAATCATACCATATATATTTCTGGTATACATGTAGAATGATACTTTGACTGACCGTGTTTTTTTTTTCAGTTGAACCAGCAATTATATACAGACGTGGACGAAAGAGATCACGTAAAGAATACGATCTTGATGACCTTGATGATCGTCAACCGCAGAAACGTAGTAAGATGATGGAGCCGCAGATTACGTTAGATTCTGAAGGCTTCAGTTTTGGTAAGTAAGGTAAAGAGCGTGTCATTAACAATTTCGGGCGCTCCAATCATCATCTTGTTAAGTCTGTCTTCACATAGCGCACAATTAAATGATCCTAGTTGTTCTTCTGCATCAAAAGACGCCATTTTTTCACATTTCAAATCTCGCAGATGCTGAGACCAAATGCCCGTTGATTCAAAATAATAAGTCTGACATCACTGAAATTTGCATGAATTGATGTCATAATACGTTGCATGCAAATGATAGACGTTCAGTGTAATCACGCCAAAATTATGAAATTTACGCCATGGTATCTGAAACATCAACAGTTCGAAAATTGGGGTGGCCCGCGTGACGCTACCATTGTTTATTAATCGGGTGTAACTTTCAAAACTATAATTTGATCAAAATCATTGATAATATGTGTTTTGGATTATGTTTTGCTGTGGTATAGCTTAATTTGATGAAATGACGTCGGGAAAAATAATAAAGGGGTGTCCAAGAACTTTCTGGAAAACCCTTGTACGTCTTTAATAAAATCTTACTGTTCAATGACGATACAGTCAAACCTGTGCTAGCCACCACATCCATTATTATAAAGGCCGCCATGTGAACAAAGGCCATTCTTTTAAAAACGGTCATTTTATCATTTAGAACAAAATCGCTTCTAAATAATGTCTATAAAAGCCACATTATGTCCTTCCCAAGGGGACTCTGTTCACAAGTTTCACTGTATATTCAACCTTTATATATGTGTCTTACAGATTTTCTGAACGTGAAAGACGATGAAGAGGCATCTCTTGTCATTGATACTAAACATCCATTGAATAAAGCTCTTAGTAAGTGAAATATTCACTTGTGCTTAGTTTGTCTACTAGTTTTTTAGCTCTGCGTCAAATTTCTGAATGCCCTCCTTGCACATTATAGCACTGGAAGAATATCATTGAATACACTTAGTTAATAACCAGGAGGACTTTTAATACATTCTGTTTAAGATCTACTTTGAATACCTACCGGGTACTCCATTTCGTTACGTAGATCTATTGTAAGTATCGTAAAACTTCACTAAATTAATTCACTAACTTGGGTTCTTCCAAAACCCTAGTTTTGTATGGTGGATGTTCGGAAAATTGTCTCAGTGTGATCATATATGTTGATTGATTTCAAAATTAGGGGCCTCTGTTGTTTTGTGGTTATGGCTATTAATCACTAGCCCAGGCTCACTACTGTGAATTTGAATTCCACCTGGGTCCAAATTCTGATGTGAAGTAGCTGTTTAGCTAGATTATGGAAGGTCAAAGGTTTTATCCAGGTGTATGCATGGACTTATTTTGTTAAGGTAGTATGCCACCTTTCCTTGATGTCATGGGTCAAAAATCGAATTTTCTCCAATTGTTCTGAAATTTGGCACAATGGTAGTATAGCATGTTCTTATTAACACTGCAGATGTTAAATTTTGATTGTATCTGCACCAAACCTTGTCAGAATGTTTGTCTTAATGATATGTAAGACAAATTCGAACATAGGTCATCTGGGGTCAAAAACTAGGTCACAAGGTCAAATCTTAGGAAAACCTTGTCTATGCTGTAGTTTTCATGGTTTTGATTGGATCTTCACCAAATTTGTCAGAATGTTTGTCTTATTTATATGAGGGACAAATTCTGAAATGGGTCATCTGGGGTCAATAACTAGGTCACTGGTTCAAAACAAAGTTTTAATGAGTGAACAGTGATTGTCATGTGAACGATATAGGGCCATCTTGGCCCTCTTGTTTATAATCAAAATTACTATTAGTTGCCACAATGTTATGTGTTATTGATCATTAATATATCTAAACAGAAAATTGATAAGAACATACAAACATCACATCTCTGTTGTAAATATATTGATGAATATACACATTATCGCATTTCGTGTAATACGTTGGTGTCGCGAAAACTTGCAACAATTCATATTATAAGCCAGAGCAACAGATAAGGTTTTTTGTGTAATTGGGTAATACTCCTCATTTTCTGGAGGAATTGAGTACTGAGAAAAACAATTGGGTATCCAACATATTTTTACCCCACAGAAATGAAATCAATTGGGTTATTCTTTTCTCACTACACACTCTGCATTTCAAAATGTAAATTAATATCCACCTACTATTTCAATTTACAACCATTTGTATTTATCTGTCCAATTTCTAAATGTCTTTTGACTTTTATCATACCCAATGTGTGACTGCATTGTTTACAGTTTTTTACTGTCGTTTTTGTGCCGACCCAGTCAACAAATGAAAGATTTCGCCATATATCGTCGCTAAACGAAACAAAATTTAAATTAAATCATCGAGAATCTCTATAACAATTACTGCACCTTCAGATATGAGTAAATATGAATTAAGCCTCAAGTGTGATCGGTGTTTTACGTTTTCCTCGTCTGTTGTTTTGATCGTGACAATTGCAGATAAACGCTTCCAATGTGCTCATAGTTCAATTACCGGAGGTTAGGCAAGCGTCTACATGACCGTACGACTGGCTAAAAACACGTATACGGACAAATTGAAAATTGTATCGGTACACATGCTATTAGGATAAATTGCGTATCGAGTTTTTTGGTTTGCGTTTTGTTACGCATTAATTTTTATTTTAATTGGGTTTTAATCAATTTTATTTGCGTATTTACGCAAATACGCAGCTTATCTGTTGCTCTGTAAGCACTTTATATAATTAACGTACGGTTAATTGATTAATCTTTCATATGAACGAATGAACTGATAAGTAAAATCATGACAAATTGATATCCCTAGTTTATGGGCATGAGATCTCAACTACGTTCGATAACCATCATATTTGCCACAGGCACTTCTGAGTTATGCTCCTTGATACATTGAAAATTGATAAAAAATGCAGTGTCTGCCCTCTAAGTCGACTAGTCATTAACCGATCTTCATCAAACTTGGCTGAAATGTTTATAGGCATGAGATCTTGGTCAAGTAACTAGCCCTATAGCCTATTTTTAGCTCACCAGAGCACGAATGTGCTCAGGTTGAGCTTTTGTGAGCTTTTTTACTTAAAACAACATCTCCTCCTACACCGCTATTCCGATTGCAACCAAACTTTGCTGAAATGATCCCCTTTCAAAGTTGTTCAAAAAATTAAATTTCATTAAAAACTGGTTGCTATGGCAACAAATAGAAAAAACTTAAAAAATCTTCTTGTCCGAAACCACAGGGCCTAGAGCTGAGATATTTGGTATGTAGCATTGTTTAATGGAACTCTACAAAGTTTGTTCAAATTATTCCCCTGGGGTCAAAATTGGCTCCGCCCCGGGGGTAACTTGATTTTACATAGACTTATATAGGAAATTTAAAAAATCTTCTTGTCAAAAACTACAATGCCTAGAGCTTTGATATTTGGTGTGTAGCATAGTCTAGTGGACCTCTACCAAGTTTGTTCAAATTATTGCCCTAGGGTCAAAATTGGCCCCGCCCCGGGGGTCACTTGATTTATATAGACTTATATAGGAAAATTTAAAAAATCTTCTTCTCCGAAACCGCAAGGCCTAAAGCTTAGATATTTTGTATATTGCATTGTCTAGTGGACCTCTACCAAGTTTGTTCAAATTATGGCCCTAGGGTCAAAATTGGCCCTGTCCTGGGGTTTATTCTATTTTATATAGGAAAATTTGAAAAATCTTCTTCTCCGAAACCACAAGGCCTAGAGCTAAGATATTTGGCATATAACATTGTCTAGTGGACCTCTACCAAGTTTGTTCAAATTATTGCCCTAGGGTCAAAATTGGCCCCGCCCCGGGGGTCACTTGATTTATATAGACTTACATAGGAAAATTTAAAAAATCTTCTCTGAAACCGCATGGTGTAGAGCTAAGATATTTGGCATATAGTATAGTCTAGTGGACCTTTACCAAGTTTGATCAAATCATGGCCCCGGGGTCAAAATTGGCCCTGCCCTGGGGTTTATTCTATTTATATAGGAAAATTTAAAAAATCTTCTTCTACGAAACCACAAGGCCTAGAGCTAAGATATTTGGCATATAGCATTGTCTAGTAGACCTCTACCAAGTTTGTTCAAATTATTGCCCTAAGGTCAAAATTGGCCCCGCCCCGGGGGTCACTTGAATAATATAGACTTACATAGGAAAATTTAAAAAATCTTCTTCCCTGAAACCGCATGGTGTAGAGCTAAGATATTTGGCATATAGTATAGTCTAGTGGACCTCTACCAAGTTTGTTCAAATTATGGCCCTGGGGTCAAAATTGGCCCTGCCCTGGGGTTTATTCTATTTTATATGGGAAAATTTGAAAAATCTTCTTCTCCTAAACCACAAGGCCTAGAGCTAAGATATTTGGTATGTAGCATTGTCTAGTAGACCTCTACCAAATTTGTTCAAATTATTGCTTTAGGGTCAAAATTGGCCCCGCCCGGGCGTCACTTGATTTATATAGACTTACATAGGAAAATTTAAAAAATCTTCTCCGAAACCACAAGGCCTAGAGTTAAGATATTTTGTATGTAGTATTGTCTAGCAGACCTCTTCCAAAATTGTCTATATTATGGCCCCGGGGTCAAAATTGGCCCTGACCTTAGGGTCACTTGATTTTACTTGGACTCGTTTAGAAATATTTTAACAATGTTCATCTCCAAATGATCTTTTTTCCTGGTGAGCATTTATAGGGCCATCATGGCCCTCTTGTTGAGTTAATCCCCTTGATACAGTGTCTGCTGTCTAAGTTGATCAATTATCAATAGATCTTTACTAAACTTGGAAAATATGTTTATGGCCTTGAGATCTCAGTCAAGTTCAATAACTGGAATAATTGTCCCAGGTTTTTCTGAGTTATGCCCCTCGATACGTTGAAAATTGACTAAAAATGCTGTGTGCTAGAAGTGTATTTCTCAGATCACAAGGCTGTCTGGATTGCGATGTAAAATGTGTAAAGTGAGACATGTCTTAGTTATAAAAATGTTGTTGTAATTTTAAAATAATCCCAAAACCGATATTTTGCTCCCTTGTCTCAGTTAAATTGTCTCATTGATAAAAGGAGAAAAGCAGAAACCTTCGGAGTAATCCGATATTGGTAGAAAGCATTCCCCTTTGGCTGCCATTGTGGCGATTAATTGTATGTTTTTTGTAAGAGTAGTATTTTTGTATAGTTCTGACATCAGATATATGAAATGATGAGTAAGGCTTGTTTCAGTAAGTAAGTAAATTTAGGAGTTTTCTGTGTATGCTTCCAAAAATAACTGCAATACATTGTTGGGTATTGAAACTTGATATGACCAGACATCCACTCCTAATACTTAATGGTCTCTGCCTATGTTTTGTCTGACTGAAATACTGTTTTTAGTGAATTGTAGATCAATTGATCATCTTAAATAAGTTATTGTTCTAAATGCTGTAGTTTTAAAACCTTACTTAGTTACCATCCAATTATTACAACCTCCTCAATATTTTGATCATTATAACAATCCCTTTTTGGACCAGTTTTTTATGAACTGTATTTGAGCTGTATAGTGGGACCATGTCAATATTAAGATATTTTAGAGTTTCCCAATGTGTGCCAGTATCTCTGACTTGTTATAATGTTATTATTTTTTGTAGTGAACCTTTATCGTTTGATGAATGGTATTGTACACGATGGTAATGTGAGTCCTAAGACGAGTTTTATAATCAGCTTCATTGATGAAGCCACCAAATGTGGACAGCATGCTAGATATATCCTACAGTTTATGCCACCAAATATGGTATGATTCTTTTGTTATTCACATTTATAATATAGATCTGCTCTGTAGTAATCGCCCTTAAGATGTTAGGATCCTAACTCTAAATATTTTCTTAAAATGGGTAGGGGACAGAGTTTGGGAAAGATTTATAATTTTTATAGGTTTCATGATAGAAAATTTGCATTGAAGTCTATGGGAGTAGATTAAAGAAAAAAGTACATTCATTTCAATGAAAACTTATCGTAAAAAGATTCAGTAACACAGTATCAATTTAATCTAATAAAGAAAAGAAATTCCTACATAAAATAATATTTTCACAAGGCAAAATTTTAAAAATGTGTTATGAAATGTTTGTATTGTATAGAAATGATAAATTGAAAAGTACAGTATTAGGGATGTAATACCTTAAAAGTGTGTTAAGCTTTGACTGACAGACCTTTTATTGAGAGAATATCTGTTTGTATGTGATAAGAATCATACCCAAGTACAAACTGTACCTGAATTAAAGTAATGAATATTGGAAGCGGCCTGAAAATTTGATAAGCAACTTTATAAATAGAAATGAAAGGGCAATAACTTTGGAAATTAAAAGATCAACAAAATAAAACATTTTCATAGTTTTAGTTTTTAGGATCGAGCTATATCCGTCGTCGTTCGTCCATCGTCAACAATTTCTTTAAACAACATCTCCTCCTAAACCACTCAGTCAATTTCAACCAAACATCACAGGTGTGTTCCTTGCCTGAAGCTCTACCAAAGTTGTTTAAAGAATTCCATTCTGGTTGCTATGGAACCAGAAGGATTTTTTTTGAAAATCTTCAAAAATCTTCATCTCAAGGACCTAGAGCTTAGATATTTAGCGTGTAGCATTGCCTTGTGGACCTCTACCAAGTTTGTTCAAATCATTGCCCTAGGGTCAAAATAGGGTAGGGGTTTACTTATTAGCTCAAATGTCACAAAGTGACTGGGTGAGCTTTTGTGATCAGTCTTCGTCCGGTGTCAGGCATCCAGCATCATCAAACTTTACCTTGTGAACACACTAGGGGCCACAGTTTGCTAAATTTTCACAAAACTGGGTCAGAATGTTGATATCGACAAAATCTCGGACAAGTTCGATATTGGTCCATTTGGGGTCAAAAACTAGGTCACCAGTGCTAAATAAAACCCCTGTCACACTTGGATGCGACTGTAAGCGACACAATTGCGAAGGGCATTTGCGAGATAGTTTCAAGACTGTCGCGAAAGTTCTCAATTTCTTCGCATGAGTCGCAGGCCCTCGTTTTCTTGTCTCTTGAATTTTCAACATGTTGAAAAAAATCGCATGACAAAATTTCTCTCAATATATTCCCCAAATCGTCGCGGAGATCGCGAACCCATCTCAAACCGTTCACAATATAGTTCCCGCGAATTTAGACATGCGAGAAATTTGAGAACCTTTGTGAGTTGATTGCGACCTATGAAACTAAAATGCGACTGATTTCAGACAAGAAAGAAATTCCGACGATCCGGGCACCGGACAGTCCTATGACCTCGTGAAGAGCGAAATAATTACGATATATTTGACAATAAATTAAATAAAAATCTCAATGCATCTGCAACATTCCGCGTTTAAATTGCAAAAGAATAATTTGTAGAATTGTGCTTGTTGAGTTACATGCGAATGTCTCATTTTATTCGCAATATCGCATTTATGTCGCAATTTGTTTTCAATTACGGCAAATCTCTCCCTGTCCCAAGCCCCCTCACCAAACCTTTCTCAGAATATGCCGTGGCGGATCCAGAACCAGCATGATAATGGAGAAGAAGCATTTGTAGTTTTACATAATACACGCTGCCTGATTTCGGCAGAGCTACCATCGATGTTGCAACAGCTGTGATAGAAGTTCCAAGTGGTGCTGCTCAGAGAAACCCAGTGCCTCCCACCCCTCTTCTGTTGTTAGAAATTTAAATGCTGTTTCGTGATAGTGATTGTATTTGGCCTCGTTCAACTATAGTGACGTAGTTACGGGCCATCCGGAAACCCATAGAACAGTGACATGTACGAATCCCCAATGGCAAGGTACTGCGCGTGATGGCTTCAATCCAGTGGATAGAGGTTTTCAGAAGGTTTCTCTTGAAGCCTATGGCACAAATCTTCCACCATTTGTTAAGAACTCTGGGTCAATCCTAACAAAGTTCTTGAAAGAAAGACTTTTCATCACTTTCTCTGAGGTCTTTCATAACTTCTCATACATCTCATTAAAAGTCATTCTCTCACCCATACACTCCTCCGTTTCTTGATCTTTTTTCTCCGTTCTATGGCTTTGGTCGTAGATTTTTTGACAGAAGACATACTGTAGACTTCAGCACGGCATTGTCGTTTTCAACCAAGAGTTGATCCATCTCAAATGACGTCGTCTAACGGCTTAATAATTGCTGAAATTCGAGTATGTTGCATTTTTATTTCTTAATTACTTTTCATAACTGTCGTGCGATTTTCGAATGAATGTCGCGCAAATTTTGCAAACACAAAAATGTCGCAATTATGTCGAACAGATGACGTAAAGTTATCGTGTGATATTCTCGTGACATGTTTGAGAACTTCAGCAGATATTCGCGGGAATTGCGTGCGATATTCGCGTAACATTCGGGCAATATACTCATTCAAGCCGTAGGATTAAAGACGTGAAACCCGAGCGAGTTTTGTCGCTAAAATTCGCAAAATTTGCCGCAAATTTGTGTCTCCTACAGTTCTCCTGGTGTCGCAGTTCAGTGTGACACTACCTTAAGGGAAAACCTTGTGAACACTTTAGAAATCACTGTTTTGATTGGATCTCCATTAAACCGTGTGAGATCGTTTATTTCAATGATATGTAGGTCAAGTTTGATAATGGGTAATTTCCTGTCAAAAACTAGGTCACTAGGGCAAATTCTGGAAAACCTTGTGAACACTCTAGAAGTCACTGTTTTATTGGATCATCATGAAACCTTGTCAGAATGTTTGTCTTTATAATGTCTCGGACTGGACACAGTTATAATTGGATCTTCACCAAACTTAGTCAAATTGTTTGTTTTAATGATATAACCGTCAAGTACAAATATGGGTCATCTGGGGTCAATAACTTAGTCATCAGGTTAAATCTTAATCAAATGTTTGCCTCAATCATATGTGGGTCCAGGTTGAATATGGGTCAGCTGGTGTCAAAACCTGGGTCACCAGGTCAAATCTTAGGTAAAAATCTTGTAAAAGCTTAATTGCATGGTTTTAATTGGATCTTGGCCAAATCTTGTCTGATTGTTTGTCTCAATGATATTAAGGATAAGTTTAAATATGGTTTATCTAGGGTAAAAAACTCGGTCACGAGGTCAAATCTTAGGAAAACCTTATTAATACTGTAAATTTTGATTGTATCTTCACCAAACCTTGTCAGAATGTTTGTCTTAATGATATGTAAGACAAATTCGAACATAGGTCATCTGGGGTCCTTCCAAAAATCTTCTTCTCAAAAACCACAGTACCTAAAGCTTAGATATACAGTGTGTAGCATTGTCTAGTGGACCTCTACCAAGTTTGTTCAATTTATTGCCCTAGGGTCAAAATAGGCCCCACCCTGGGGGTCACTTGATTTATATAGGAAAATTTAAAAAAATTTCTTCTCCAAAACCACAAGGCCTAGAGCTTGGATATTTTGTATGTAGCAATCTGGTGGACCTCTACCAAGTTTGTTCAAATTATGGCCCCGGGGTCAAAATTGGCCCCGCCCCGGGGTTTACTCTATTGTATATTAGGAAATTAAAAAATCGTCTTGTAAAAAACCACTAGGCCTAGAGCCAAGATATTTGGTATGTAGCATTGTCTAGTGGATCTTTACTGAGTTTATTCAAATTACGGCTGCAGGGTCAAAATTGGCCCCGCCCCCGGGGTCACTTGATTTGCATAGGCTTATATAGGAAAATTTAAAAAATCTTCGTCTCCAAAACCACATGGCCTAGAACTTAGATATTTTGTATGTAGCATAGTCTAGTAGACTTTTACAAAATCCTGGCCCCAGAGTCAATATTGGCCCTGCCCAGGGTGTCAATTGATTTCAACAACTACTTCACAGTTAGGGTAGATAACGTATTACCATGACAAATAACTTCCCTTGATTAAATTATCCCTTAGTGCTACGATACTCAGGTGAGCGATACAGGGCCATCATGGCCCTCTTGTTATCAATTTACTTGACTTGCCACATTCTTTAACATTTTATATATATGCTATAAATATAAATGTAGGTGAAGGTGTTTTATTTTGTATTTTAGTTGTGCCAGATATTGAAGTGTATACCAGGAGTATTCGATAACGAGAAAATATTACAGATTTGCGATTTAACATCAAGTACGGGAAGAAAGATTGCAGCCAAAGCTATCTGTCAGAGCTCACGATATGAGAAAGATTGAAGTTGTTGAAAACTTAGTGTATGATTAACACAGTACTGCTTTGACACTGACTATAAAAAAACAATATGAAGGTTTGAAAGGTTATTGGTACTCAATTCTGGCCTGGACAAATACTTGATCATTCATATTCATGGATATACTTTGAAATCTTAACATAAGTAATTGCTACGATATTCTTGCTTCAGACAAAGATGTGAAATTGTGTTGTTTAATGATTTCTTTCTTCATCAGTTTTGCCACAGACATCTGCGGCTGTTACCTGTTTTATATAAAAACATCAGGAGGAGGTATAAAGGTTGATTTTATTAAAAAGTCAAACAGTAGATTACTGACAAATAGAAGGTAAAAAACTTACTGAATTCTAGAATGCAATTGCATTCATGTACAGTGGGGAAAATGTTTGGCAACACTCTTTTTATCATACCCCCCCCCCCCCCCGAAACAAAGCTTTTGGGTTTCATATGTGTATACTGGAGTCACCTTGTTCAAAGACTGGAGGATTTTGAACATGGGTGATCTGGGATCAAGAACTAGGTCGCTAGGTCAAATCTTATGAAAAACCATGTTAACACTGTAGATTTCACAGTTATAATTGGATCTTCACCAAACTCTTTGTCAAATTGTTTGTTTTACAAATATGGGTCATCTGGATTCAATAACTAGGTCACCAGGTCAAATCATAGGAAAACTCTGTTAACACTGTTTTGATTGGATCTTCACCAAACTAGTCAGAATGTTTGCCTCAATGGTATGTGTAGGTGAAAGGTAAAAATCTGTTGTTCATTTCGTTCAGTAACTTTGTCATCTGTGAAATATTTGGCAGAAATGTTCACCAATATGTTGCGATTTGTCTTTCAAAAGGCCTAGGTCAATACCTCCAAGGTCAAGCTCACAGAGGTTTAAGGTGAAAAAGTGATTTTATTTTTTATGTCTGCTCTGTACCTTTGTCATCTATAGTTGGATTTCTGAAATACTTTATAGAAGTGTTCACCACTACTTGGCAATGTGTCTTGTTAAATACCCAGGTCTGTACCTCCAAGGTCAAGGTCACACTTAAAGTTTAAAGGTAAATAATCAGTACTTTTTTTGGTGTCCACTTAATAACTTTGTTGTGTTGATTTCGAAGATACTTGGCAGAAATGTTTACTAATACAGTGCAACCTCTACAAAGCAACACCCTTTATGGGGTAGCAAAAGTATGTTGCTGTTGAGAGGTTGTTGCTGTAAAGAGGTTAAATCAGCTGTGGCAAAAAAGCAAGTTGTTGTTGAAGGGAGGTTGTTGCTCAAGAGAGGTCTGCTCTGGAGAGGTTGTGCTATATGTGGCAATGAGTCATGCGAAAAACCCATGTCTGTATCTCCTAGCTCAAGGTCACACTTAATGGTTATATGTAAAAAATTTGGTATATTTTTAGTATGATTAGTAACTTTTTGGCAGAAATGTTACCAAGATGTGCTCTTGTGTCATGTGTAATACCCAGGTTTAAACTCCTTGAAAGATGTCAAGTTTGCAACTTTAAGTAATAGCAAATAACAATACTGAAAAACCTTTGTACCTTCTGTGTCTAAGCGGCGTGTGGGGTATTTGTCACTCCTGTGACAAGCTCTAGTTTTACTTGTTTTAATATCATTCTGATTATTGAATTGTTTTACATTGATGTAGTAAGTTGATTATGTTGTTTTACATTTTTGTATGATGTAATAAGTTAATTGTGTTCAAAGGAATGTACATTGTATAATGTTTGATACAACATTTTCATGTCATTCAGAATTAAAATAATGAAAAAGTTAAAAGTGTGTTATAGTTAAGAAATTACAAATATTTCATCATATTTTATCTGTTGTTAAGGTACAGACAGGAATTTGGTTGGGTAATAATACAATCAAGAGTGTAGTGCTGGTGATAAAGTGATCCACAGATTAACAACTGCTCATATTTCATCAACTAACAAAATATGGGAACATTTTTTTCATTTCAATGCAAACCTCAGAGATTAAATTTTCTCATTTCTTACTGGTAAACTGCAATACCTTCATGTTTTTCAGTTGACACTTAAGATTTCGCTCCCCTGTATTAAACAAGTCTGGCGATGTCATTAACTGAATAAGACATCAAAGTGCAGTGTTCGAACAATAGTGTCATTTGATTTTAAAATAAGAGGCTTATGGTAATACGAATAGGAACAGATAAATTCATAAAATCTGAAAGTGAGAGTTGAATCCACGGGGAAAATTATTAAGTTGTCACGAAATACTTTTGCACAGTACTAATATTTCAAGTGCTTGTGCACTGTACACACTTCGCATTGAATTATGATGTATTTTTTCCACACAGTTTACTACTAAGATATTATAAACAGAATGTCGATGTTTTGGCGGGTATGGATAAACAGCGGACATCCAGAAGTCCATGGACATTCATTTTCGTTTTTTAGCTCACATGTCACAAAGTGACAGGGTGAGCTTTTGTGATCAGTCTGCGTTGTCAAACTTTACCTTGTGAACACACTAGGAGCCACAATTTTAACTCAATTTTCGCAAAATTGGTCATAATGTTAATATCGACAAAATCTAGAACAAGTTCGATATTGGGCCATTTGGGGTCAAAAACTAGGTCACCAGGGCCAAATAAGGGAAAACCTTGTGAACACTTTAGAAATCACTGTTTTGATTGGATCTTCATTAAACTTTGTCAGAATGTTTATTTCAATAATATGTAGGTCAAGGCTGATAATGGGTCATTTCCGGTAAAATAAACTAGGTCACTAGGGCAAATTGCTGGAAAACTGTGAACACTTTAGAAGTGACTGTTTTGATTGGATCATCATGAAACCTTGTCAGAATGTTTGTCTTAATAATATCTTGGACGAGTTTGAACATGTGTCATCTTGGGTCAAAAACTAGGTAGCTAGGCCAAAACTTATGAAAAACCATGTTAACACTGTAGATTTCAGTTATAATTGGATCTTCACCAAACTTTGTCAAATTGTTTGTTTTAATGATGTAGGCCAAGTACAAATATGGGTCATCTGGGGTCGATAACTAGGTCATCAGGTCAAATCTTAGGAAAACTTTGTTAACACTGTAGATGTCACAGTTTTGATGGGATCTTCACCAAACCTTGTCATGAATGTTTGCCTCAATGATATGTGGGTCAAGGTTGAACGTGGGTCTGCCGGGGTCAAAAACTGGGTCACAAGGTCAAATCTTAGGTAAAATCTTGTAAAAGCTCTTTATGTCATGGTTTTAATTGGATCTTGGCCAAACCTTCAAATTTGGGTCACATAGGGTCAAAAACTAGGTCACGAGGTCAAATCTAAGAAGAACCTTATTAACACTATTGTTGTCAAATTTTGATTGTATCTTCACCAAACCTTGTCAGAATATGTCAATATTCACATTTTACAAAAATCCTCCTCACATGTGTTTACACTATGTACTACACAGTACGTCAGTAGCCTAAACAAACAAGAAAGAAAATTCACTGTGAAAGTTGAGGACTGTGTTAAGAATTGAAAATAAACATGGAAAAACATTTAATAATGCAATTTAAAATATGGAAACCCTCAATGACATATTAAGTTATTGTTGGACATTGAAGTTTCAATTAATTTTGATATTATGATACATTATTTTGACAAATGGAATTAGTATACGTTCAGGTGAGAATTATAGATACTTGTTAATCATCAAATAGTATTTTACTGGTGCAGAAATGTACGTTTAATCATTAGCTATTGATACTCAATTCAGTTATGTACTTTCAGTAATTATTGAACAATGCCACTTCTTTAGGATGCATAGCTAAAATGTCAGACGGCCATTTTGTCACAACTTTGATTCAACTTTGATATCAAGTGAATAAATAGACCTTGGACATCGCAATGACTAGATAGTTGAACAATATTATTTAATGATTGCTTGAATAAATATGTGTAGAAGGAAAAATGCCTTTAGATTAAATCCATTTAAGAAGAATCAAAATGGACTTATTGTAACAATATTCATTCATAGATGTTGGCAAGTAACTAAGAAAGTCAATTCTGCCAACAATAGCTTCGACGGGGGAGCGGAGCTTTCGTCCCTTTAAATTGCAGATAAATACATAATATATATATATATATAGACAGGTTATGAAAGGTCGTCACACAAAATAACGTCATAAATTACTAAAACGACGTCAATGATGAAAATAGCAATTTTGTAATCAAATTTGTATTAAATTGCAAATTCTGAAGATATTTAAGGTTACACAAAAAAACTTTCATCTTTGATCTACAAATCTATCTATATATTATGTATATATCTGCAATTTAAAGGGACATCAAACATGTATGAAAGTGTTACCTTTCTTTTGGGACACCCTGTACTTGTGCACTACACACTTCGCGTTACATAGGAAATTAATGCATTTTTTACAGTTTACTACTAAAATATTGTAACAAACCTACCTACATGTTCCAGGGCAATTTTAAAGGCGTTTCCAACTGCGTCAACTTTCAATATTATAATTATTCGTTTCTTATAAACCCATTTTCACGGTGGTTAACCGGCTCGGACTTTTTTGGATCAAATCAGCGCATCCCCAGACTATTTTTGATTGAGCAAAGGACTTTTACTGATTAATTTCTTAAAAACAATGGACAAACATCCTGATTCAGGCGCAAAAGCACGTAAGTATTTTACAATTTCTGTACCACGGGACTTTAACATGTCTGTTCTTTCCATACATTCAAAATAATTAACAATTTCTTATAATTTATTCTTTACATCGAGAAAAAGTCTGTAGTTTCTCAAGTGAAAGTGCATCAACCTTAACCTGAAATTACTAAGATAGTACACCGATTTTTCAGACTTATGCTTGTTTATTGATCTAAAATATATGTATAGTACATTGCCAAGGTGTTTTAGTCAAACGTGGGTCTTTCAGACATCAAATTTTCAGTTTTTTAACGATCAAAGGAACTGATCATAACTAGTCCGTTTCCATGATCACAAGAAGTCCTTCACTGCTATGTTTGTTGTTTTTTCTCTTTAACAATAATGAACCGAATTTTGACTGGATAAATACCCGATAAGTAACCTTTGATAAATTGTTATTATTTAGTTCAGTACCAATATCGATTGAAAAACACGAAAACTTTGTAGAAATTGACATTTTATTCCTTCACTCGACAGTATCGCCCAATCTTGCGAGGGAAAATGCAATTTGATTACATTTGTGCATAGATTCTGTTCTCTAGCTGTGATGTTGATTTAACATCATTTTCTTGTCAATATACATTTGTGCTGTTCCTTCGTACATAAATAGTTAAAATAAAATAAGTAGAACATATAAAATATCAAATATTTTGAACACACCTGAACTTCATATTCATTAAAAGTCCTTTAAATTGCTCGATCAAAAATAGTCTGGGGACGCTGATTTGATCCAAAAAAGTCCGAGCCGGTTAACCACCGTGATTTTACCCGTTCAGACATTGGTTGTGCACCCCTACTAAACGGTGGCTCATTCACATTTTTGTGGTCTGTTAAATATGAACCATGGACACATCCGTTATAGAGCCATCGAACAATTTCAAGTTTAAACAGGTAAACACATTTTATAAAAATATCCGTTTTAAAAGCACATGCTTGTTTTTCAAAAATCGAAGAATGCTATGCCACCCAGAACATTTTTCTCGTCATTTTACAAGCATTTTCGACAAGAAATTGTCTAAAATGACGTTGCTAGAAGTTTTAGAAATTATCAACTCGTGTGTTTTCTTCCACGAGGAGACACATCTGTGAAGTGAACCATTTAATCGTGCAATCGGATTCTGGACCATATGTTTAAAAAATTAATTAAGAAATGGAACACCGACCCTTTTAAAAAAATATTTAAGAACTATTTTTAAAATCAAGTTGTCGATCTCGGTCGGTGCGTGAGATTTTGTTTTACTTACGTAGATTTTTATCATTTCTATTATTATTCGTTGAACTGTAAAATAACATTCATCATCGTACACAATTGCAACTTTGTGAGTGTATTTAACAAGTTAATTACAACCTGATTTCATATTCTTACAAAATTTCTATAAATATGCGATGCTAATAATAAATCTAAAAGTCGTGCCCAATCTGATTCTGGACTGCATGTTTTAAAATTAATTAATGCAAACAATATAGTTGATAATCAATGGATCGACCAGAATATATCATAGTCTCAATTTCAATACATGCATTGATAAAAAGTACCACAGCATCATAAAATCAAGATAAGTAGCCAATTAAGACGTTGTTATGCAATATTATGTAACACGACCGTCTCACTTCTTGTACCCTTATAAGGGAGAAATATTTCATGGATCATTTCACCGAAGGGGGTGAATAAGTGATCGATGGATGGTGTTTGCTCTGATGAAGTTCCAGTTACATCTGGCGTTCCTCAAGGCTCTGTACTTGGACCTCTTCTTTCTCTTCTTTACATCAACATTTTTTTGATCTCCCTTGTAATGTTACCTCTCAGGTGCGACTTTTCGCTGATAACACAGCAGTTTATATTACCATCAATTCAGTCCTACAGACTGTGAAACACTCCAATGTGATCTCCAAAATTTAGAAAAATGGGAAGAACTGTGTGATATGGAGTTCAACCCCAGCAAATGTCAGGTTTTACACGTCTCAAGAAACAGAAAACTCATAAATATAAACTTCACGGTGAAACACTAGAGCCAGTGGCAAATGCAAAATATCTAGGGGTGAACATCTCTAATGATCTTACTTGGAATAACTATATCAATAAAGTCTGCTCAACAGGTAACAAAACACTGGGGATCATTCGTAGAAATATTATTACCAAAAATTAACATGTAAAAACTTTGGCTTATAAAACCCTTGTCCGTCCACAGCTAGAATATCCTTCAACTGTTTGGTCACCTCACACTAAAAAGAACATTAATAACCTTGAGAATGGTGCAGCGCCGTGCTATACGCTGGGTAAAAAATGACTACTCTAGTTACTCAAGTGTCTCTAAAATGCAACAAAGTTTAGGTTGGGGATCTCTTGAAAACCGTAGGAATTACACAAGGCTCTTCGTGTTTTATAAAATTTATCATAACTTGGTCGCTATACAACTCCCACAATATCTACCCCCCCCCCCCCCCCCCCCAGTTAGAGTTACTAGACTTATGTACCCGTACTGTCTCCGCCAGGTTCACGTAGGCACAGACTACTTCAAGTTCTCTTTTTATCCGTATACTACTGTCCTGTGGAACGGTCTACCTCCAAATATTGCTGTCATGCCTATAGATTCAAGCAGGCAGTTTCAAAACTGAATTATTATATCAGCAAGGGATGTTTTTAACACTTTTTAAACCTATTCTCTTCAGAGCTTACACAGTTAATGTACTTTTTGCTTTTACTACTCACATTCTCACTAAATTATATTCCCAAAGTAGGGGTCGAAACGGTTGTGGTCGAAATGTCTTGGGATATAAGTGGGGTCGAAATAGTTAGGGGTCGAAACGTCTAACAAGACAACATGGCGGTCCCGGCAAATTTTTCATGCCCCGATCGGGAAAAGTTTCAATACTGTTACTCAAAGCTGATAAATTTTCAGTATAGAGATGAGGAATCTGTGAAAACAGACATAAATCTGCTTCTTGATCAGTTAAATTCGCTGGAATATTCGACTGTTATCGTCACAGCAGTGGTGAGATCATTATTTTTTTCAGCAAAAATCGTCGACTAGGAGTAGGACTAGGAGGGTGACGCTGAGCCTGAAATAGTCTCGAGTAAAATTCAGAACAACGACAACAAAATAACTAATTATACGACGAAATAGTGGCTGTCTAACGTTAATAACGTATTCTTAAAATACCCCGTCCCAGGGTTCTCAATAACAGCAGGCGGGTGCAAGACGTAATGTACCATTTCACAAATGTACCAGTGCCTTTATGTACCATTTTATGCCTTAATGTACCACACATGAATTATAGTGTGTCTATTGTTCAAAATGGACAGTACCTTGAGAGGTGATAATAAGGTGTTAACAACACCTTATGTCAGCTAAGGACAAAGAAGAACAAACCAAATATGAGGTTTCAACAAGTAAAATATTTTATTTAGAATAACCAGGTAGTTGTATTTAGTTAATACAACTACCTGGAATAACTTAATTTCATGATGAAAATGATAGCACATTGTTATTAAAAAAAAAAAAAAGAATACATTAAGATTAAATCTGGTTTAAAAAATCCAATTTAAATAGTGTATATATACTAAAATCTAAACTGTAGTACAACATGCATGCAGACTTTATTCTGAAAATGGCGATACACTAGTATATATACATAGTTACAGTTTTATGAACTTTTATTTTCATACATTAAAACATTGAACCTTGAATTTTGTAGAAAATACGTTCAGAATTATTTTTTTTTTACCCACTTGGATACCATAGTAAATTTAGTACTCTCCGATATGTGGTTTGCATTCTCTGATGCACCAGATTATTGAGTTTGTTTATCCTCGCAACCGGGATAATCCCATATGTGCGAGCTTTCACTATTTTAACAATAATACTATCTTTGATATAGCCTATTATATAAAACTATTATTAAAAATTTACTATATAAAAATATAACTATACATATTTAGGCTATTTTAAGTGAAAGTTTGTGTGTGTGTCTATATTTAAGCTAATTTAAGTGTGATATTTAAGAAGAACTATTTTCAGTATGAGAATTACTATTTTGAGGAAATTTTTAGCTAATTTTAGTTCATCTATTTGATAATATAATCTAATAAATAACATAGCTATGTTATAACGTATAGCTATTTTGGATATTATTTGAACAATATTTAAACAAATCATATGGGACCTTAGTGATATACTATATCTAATAAAGTGGGAGTATGAAGCTAATTTTGTTTAAGAGCTTTTTTATTTTTCATTTCTAAGTATTGGGGTTAGGGAAACATTTACTACCAGCCTGATATTCATATATTTAGGGTGAATTTTGTAGAAAATACGTCCAGAATTTTTTTTTTTTTTAGATTTTTTTTTAGAATTTTTACCCACTTGGATACCATAGTAAATGCACCAGATTATTGAGTTTGTTTATCCTCGCAACCGGGATAATCCCATAAATGCACCAGATTATTGAGTTTGTTTATCCTCGCAACCGGGATAATCCCATATGTGCGAGCTTTCACTATTTTAACAATATTACTATCTTTCAATATAGCCTGTTATTTAAAAAACTATAATTAAAAATTTACTATATAAAAATATAACATACATATTTAGGCTATTTTAAGTGAAAGTTTGTGTGTGCGTCTTAATTTACAACTATATTTAGGAAGAACTATTTTATTTAGGGGGAGTGCTATTTTGCATACAATTTTAACTTTATTTATAACTGATTTTATACTTTATGTTAATATAGTTCTTCTATTTTGAAATTAATTCTATAAAAGATTATGTAGCTATTTTTTAAACTTATAGCTACTTTAAATACAAACAATGAAGTCAAATAGCTATTTTAGACTTAATAGCTAACTTTTGATAATAAATATGAGTTTTTCCTATTTTGTGGTGAATTAATTTCTAGCTCTTATATTATTATATATGTGATAATTAGAGTTTGACTACCAGCCTGATATTCATATTTTTTGGAGGGATAGTATGGAAAAGGGTAATTTTTGTATGTTTTTGATGAAGACTTATTGGAACATACCGGAGAGTATGATGGTTTGGATAAGAAAAATAACCCCCAGGACCTAAAATGTTTATTATGTTTATGAATATTAATTATAAATTATGAGATATACAGGACTGGTAGTCATAAAAGAACATAATCACCCTCTGTGTAGTATTTAAAACAATATTAAAAATAATAAATCATTAAAAGAAAAAACATACTGGTACCTTAAGGTGAAAACGCAACTAACGGCTTACTTTATAGGGCCATAAAAATAATTTATTAAAAAGGGATGGTATTATTATATAAAAATGTGTTATAATAATTAATTACACTTTGTACAAATAAAAAGTCATTCTACACAGAGGGATGATTTATTTTAAAATACATAATATACAATAATCCCTGTCTCTGATCGGTGATGTTGTTTTAGGACCAGGGAAAGGCAACGTTAAATTAATCCGCCCCAGCTATTTAGTATTGCAAGTATACATTAATGTATAGTAGACAGAATTTACAATGCAGACCTTGACACAGTGGTTCTACATGTATAGTACACGGGTCACACTTATGGTCTGCATTGTTTTTAGATGAAATATTATTGGGATTTACAGGTTTTAAGTTTTTAAAAGGAGATTAAAATGTACTGATGGAGTGAGAGTGAATTACCACTTTGACTCACATCACATCAGTTTAACAAGATACATAATATGGGCTGTAGTTGAATAAGAGGGTCCAGAGTGTGGCACGGGGCTCAATTTGGACTCAGAACTATATATTGATTATTAATGAGTAAATTGAAAAGAAGAGGGGAGAGAATCGCGCCCTGAGGGGTACCTCTCGAGACACTTTCTTGGTCTGAGAGGGTACCGCTTACCCTTACTTGTATTTTACGCCCTTCTAGGAAAGACCTGAGGTACTGGAAACAAGCTCCCGTTATACCATATTCTTTCAACCTATAAAGGACACCAAAGTGCCAAGTTAAATCAAATGCTGCCTGTAGATCTAGAAAAATGGCTAGCACTGTTCGGCCCCTGTTTTTGGCCGCAATTATATCATGTTGTAATCGAGCTAATTGATCTAAAGTGCTCCTTCCCTTTCTAAAGCCAGACTGAGAGGGATCTAAGTAATTGTTAAATTCAATATGGTGATCTAAACGGGCCTTTACCATCGCCTCTAGCAATTTTCCAGAGTGCGATGTAAGGCTAATTGGTCTATAAGATTTGGGCTCTTCACTGTCCTTATTTGGTTTTTTGATAGGTATAATGCAAGCTTCTTTCCAGTTTGATGGATATAACCCCTCACTCCACACCCTATTATAAAGATTAAGCCAAAGAAGAAGAATGTTATCATCCATGTTTTTAAACATGGTGTAATTAATTTGATCTTGTCCAGGGGCAGAGTTTTTCCTGTCATGAATGCACCTCTTTAGTTCTTTTAATGTAAAAGGTTTATTTAATGGAGTATCATTTAACCCCGGCTCATATATTTCATCGCGATGCTGTGACTCAAAGTGTTTTTGATATACTAAAGTTTCAGGTGATAAATTTGAGTCACTTGATACCTCTTTATAGTGTCTTACTAAAAATTGAGCCTTTTCAAAGGGTGTTTTAGCTATATCATCTTTATATTTTAGCAACGGTACAGGGTTAATTCTTTTGCCTGATAATTTTTTGATTTTATTCCAAAAGAGTTGAGAATTGGCCCTAGGGAAAGTTTCACAGAAGTTTTGCCAATTCTCTTGTTTTGCTTTTAGGATAGTATTTTTAGCATTCTGTTCAGCTGATTTTAATTGAGAGATATTGGCTGGGCATGGATTTCTTTTAGCCCTACTTAAAGCTTTTTTTCTGCCCTGTACCGCTTCATGACATTCTTCACTCCACCACTGGACATGTACTTTTGATTTTTTATGGGATGCGGGGGCTGGGGTACACTCCCTAACCATGTGTAGGATAGAATCTGTCAAATTTGATAGGTGTTTATTGATATCATCAGAGTAGACTAGGTTTTGATTAAGGGACTTACTAATAATTTTGAATTTTTCCCAATCAGTTTTATTTAATTTTAAATTTTTTGTTTCTGAATTTTGACCTGTTGAATTTTGGCAATTAATTGAGATTAAGATTGGGAAATGATCTGACCCCAGGGTATCCTCATGAACTCCCCAAGCTGAAACTGAGGCAATTTTGGATGTCCCAAAAGTTAAGTCAATATTTGACATGTTTCCATTAGATTTGTCTATTCTTGTTGGTGTGCCGTCATTGAATAAGATCAAATCATGTTTTTCAGCCCATTCCAAAATATCCCTCCCATGACGGTCTAAAATCTTTGATCCCCACTCAACATGATGAGCATTAAAGTCCCCTGTTATGATGCTATCAATTGCCTCATTTTGAGTTGGGAAGCACTTAATGATGTGATCTAGAGAGTCTAGATCACATCCTCTAGAATAAATGTTAGCTAAATTTAAAGATTGTTTGGAAGTATGGATTTTGATTAATTGGTACTCTATTTTAGAGGTACCATTTTGATCCCTGGGGTTGTCTACCCTGATGTTCTCATAATTAATGGAATCTTTGATATAAGTTGCCAAACCACCACATAAGGTTTTCTTTTCTGTATAAGGTTTATGTTCTAAATTGAATCCAGGAATATTTTTTGACATATTTTTATTGAACCTAGCTTCCTGGATACATAAAATATCTATATGTGGATTTTTATTTAACAAAATTTTTAGTTCAGACAATTTTTGGGGGCTCAAAATTTGAGCATTGAATGAGATGATATTTAATTTACTACACATGGTTAGGCTTAGGCTTGGCTATTTTATTAGTGGCCGCTTTACACTGTTGCCTACTAGGAGACGGCAATTTGCTCAAGAGTCTCCTACCCATTTTTAGTTTACCAGGAGTACTGGTTACCTTTCTCCTGATCCTTACCATTTTGCTAGGCGTCCGGGGTACGGGGCAACTTTGAGACACTCCCGATGTTTTGATTTTGATTTGGCTGATTGATTCTGAAATAGTTGTTTTATTATTTACTGATTGTTTGAATAACTGTTTATGTAATGCTTTTTCTATAAATGTTGAAAGATTTTTTCTTGTTGGGCGTGATTTGTCTAAAATAATGTTTTCAATGATACCTGTAAGTTCTGATGTTAAAATTTTTGTCGACTGTTCTTTATTTGAGATTTCTATGTGATTGGAATATGTTGTTTCTAATGTGTTTTTGTAGTTATTTGTGTTGACACCGGGAGTGCTCTTTGTTGGGGATTCCTCAATTGCAACCACTCCAGATATTGACAGCTCATTATAGGAGCCGAAAAAACTGGAGTGGATAGAGACCACCGAGTCCTCCTCTGTTACGTTAAAGTTACTGCAGTCGCTGACCGCAGAAGAGATGTCCAAGACCTGAGTCAAGGAGTCTCCCCCGCGATCAGGTCTTGCAGGTGAGGACTCAGGGGTCTCTCTAGGCGTAGAGGTGCCCTGTAAGGTCGGGACCTCCGCCTGCCCGGCTGGTGTTAATGGGGCCGAAGCATTCATGGCCCCCAACCCGGACCCGGTCCTCCGCCCCTCCAAGCTTACATCAGCTGGGGGGGAGGCGGACACGTCGCCCGGGGAGGAGGTCATACTAATACTTGTAATGGGTGACTCCGGGCAGACAGAGGCCTTCCCTGGTGGACTGTTGTAGTTCTTATCGGCCCTATCTACAACAGCCACAGCCCTTGACCACGGGATGCCCTCTTTTTTCATTAGCATCGTTATACATTGTGCCTTCATATAGGTTGGGCATCCCGGGTACCAAGCAGGATGGTCTCCATTGCAGTTGGGGCAAATAAGGGAGGGCTCACTGCAATGGTCGGGCTTATGGGGTCCCGAACACCTAGCACAGGTCTGGGGGAGCTTACATGTGGTGGCTCTATGGCCGAACCCCTGGCATCTGAAGCACCTCATGGGGGAATATACGAATTGCTCAGTTTTGAATGAAATTTTTGTTTCCCTAATTTTAATGTACAATGGTACAGCCCCCCGAAAACTAAATTTAACGGGAGACGGACAAAAAACCCCCCGGACAAAAACCCTCCCAGTGTTTTTAACATAGGTGGACAAAAAACCCCCTGTGCTTCTTTCAGTGCGGACGAAACCCAACCCTGTGCTTTTTTCAATGTGGACGAAAACCCCCCCATATCTTTTTCAAGTCTTTCTAATAATTTTAGGAATGATCATGGTAATTATTATAGCAACACTTTTGTTTTTATTTTTACTTTTTTTTATTTTCAGTGATACAGTGAAACACAATATAAAAGTAGACTCATATTTTAACAATATTCTTTCAAATACAGCTACTAACAATTGTATTTTCTTTCTACTTTCTTTATAAAATCTTCAATGGCACAACCATTGTAATTATGATTGTAATTAATGACAAACTGTAAGTTATTAAGATATTCACTCAATTTCTAAGTCTTTAATTGAGCAATTAATCCAGTGATTAAATAAGGGATTTATGACAAACAAACATCAATCAATTTTGGAAGGTTTGGAAAAAGTGACTTTGATCAAAATGTACATGCTTATATATATAGTAATGATTCCCAGTTTGACCAAATGGAATTTTATTTTTCTCAATATCTATCATCATCACTATTGTTTAGTCTCTAATTAATTGTTAATTGCTTATCAAAAGTTATCCATTTATTTAGGAATGGTGACACATGCAATTAACTTCAGTTTGCAGTTAATAAGATCCATTTTCAAATTATTAAAATAGTTTGAATAATTGGAAAGAATACATTTACTTTATAAGAACTAGAATAATTATGTATATTTTTTATTTATATAATGATATTACTCTGTAATGTATACTTACAAATAGAGAAAATTAAACATGTATTGACTAGAAGGTTTTGAACCATTTCAGGCAAACATTTAATCAGTAAAGTAATTCTCAGCATAAAGTTAATTTATTATTAAATTGTGAATAAAGTCAATTATATGATCATATTGGCATTACATTGACATGATATGCAATTGCCTTGAAAAAAAAACATCGGGGGGTTTTTGTCCACTTACAAAAAAGCATAGGGGGGCTTTTGTCCTCCTTAAAAAAATCATGAGTGGGTTTTTGTCCGCCTTGTTAAAAATCAATAGGGGGGTTTTTGTCCAGGGGGGTTTTTGTCCTACATTCAAATTTAACTGCCCCTGTCCCTTTGCCCGATTTATTATAAATTCTGTTAATTTGAATAAGCTCCACCCCGTTTGATGGTTCGAAAGTAAGTTTTGGGCGGAGCTCATTTAAGTCAATATCCATGGGTACTCCATGGATGATCATATCTGTGACCCGGTCCTGCTGGGGGAGTGAGGCTACCATTTAAAATATCCGGTTTATATACATTATGCACAATTAAGTGCTCATTGCAGTTTTGACACTAATTGTTTCATAGTTTGTTCCTTATAATTGCCAATTAATAATGATTAAAATTGATTTGTCAAATAAATTAATATTAACAAAAGAAAATAAAACTGCATTGTTAGATATTCATGTGTTTCCAATTAAAATTGCTGCTAAATTAACCCAATTTGACAAACACACTTGTAAATGTTAATTATAATAAATGAACTTAATCCTAGTGCAATAAACAACAATATCTCCAATCATTCTGCTAATTGAACCTAATTTGTATTGTTAAACAGACATACATTTTTTGTACTTGTAAGTGTTAATTATTTAATTTATTGTAACTAATCTTAAGCCATATGCAATAAAAAAATATATCTCAGCTAAAACATTCATATGTTTTATTGTGACTTAAACCATGAAACAATAAATCTGGATTTAAAGTATTGTTAAAAAATAAATGGATATATATATATGGATGGAAATTTAGTGATACTATTTTCCCCTTTTATTTTATTTTCTTCTTTTTATGTCTGCTACTATAATCTAATACAATAAATACATCAAAATAAATTTAAATATTAAAAGATATACATTATATATGCAATATTTAGTACATAGTACACATATACACAGTTTAAATATGGTTCTCCTATATATCATATAGGTGGTACATTAAGTCTCATAAGTGGTACATTAAGACCTGGTACATAAAGGCAGTGGTACATAACGTCTGACATTCACAGCAGGCTGCAGGTCAATTTAGCAGCTTAGAAATGTGTTTTGACCGGCTAGGAATCTCAAAGTTTATATAATACTGCTAGAAAATGCATGGACCCACACCACCTAGCTGACCTGTTAGTCTAGCTTTTGGGCCTGTTGGCCGCAAACTTATTGAGAACCCATGTTTCCAGTCAACTCGTACCATAGTAAACACATATCATAGTCAACTCATACATGTATGTCTTTTGATCGATATTTGTTCGATATGTTAACGTTCGATACGATACATCAACCGAACCCTAAATACCGGTTTTCGATACGATACGTGAACCGGTACTCAGCTATACCACCTACCTAACTCTGTTACCGCCTAACCAGTCATAAAATACACAACAGACAGTGCAAGTCTGCAATCGATCAGCCATGTAATCCTCATGATCAATTCTTTCTTCTGGTCGAAAAACAAAAATACTCTCAATAACAATTAAATAACGCATCACCTGATGGCATTTCATGACACGCATATTGATTTTTGCTTGGTGACGTTAATACCATTTATCGACCAATCAAATGCGAGATACGTAGTAATATATATAAAAATTCTACGTCAGTACTAAACTCCAACTATGAAAATGTTTGAAAATCATGGTATGCAATGTAAACAGTGTTATCTTGATGTCTTTTACTCTTTATTGAATTATCGTAACTGACTAAATTGTTTTTGTTTATAAAAACTACCACTACTACAGCAATTTGATGATAAGATTATGTTGATTTTCGGAAATTTGGTTTTAAAGTCAGACCTGTCTCATATAGGTCAGTACGTAGTTATTCTGATGGTTTTTTTAAACAATAAATGCATAATAATCATATTTCTTCCCTAAAACATGAACAAAACATTAACTCACATATCACAAGTTTTGATTTATGAAAGACGGCGAATAGTGCTGCAGGGAACACGCCAGGCTGTAAATTTAGGGAAACTTCACTTCTCCCTGCTCTCAGATTTGGGAGAAGTTTGAAAATTTTGGGAGAAGTGGTGACAAGTTGGCAATGTAATACAGTGGCTGTATATGTTCATAAAATGATGAATGAATGAACTATTTTTCAATCTTTATAAATTATTAGATTGTGGAAGTACTTCCGCTCTGTCTTGTATTACCGCCATTGTAAGGGATTTGGTATTAAGGATTTTGGTAATAACCTCAAATGACCTTTTCCCACAGTAATGAGTATAGTTGGACACAAATCCTCAAAAAAATGTGCACTAATTCACACTATTTTGAGTTTAAACACTGTGTTGTAGTACTGCGTAAGTGATAGTATTACAAATGTAGTAGATTCTCTAATTAAAGCAAGTGGAATATAAAAAAAAAATTGTAATGCATTTTTTGATGCAGCTCAATTTTTCAGTGGAGGGCAAACAAGGGCAAACAAATTTAATTTTAATTTAAGCCTTATTGTGACAGCAAAAGTAATTAACATGTGACTGACTGTCATACACTTAATGTGTCTCGTGGGTTTGTAGGAATTATGATACAGATTACAAACTCCATCACTTTGACACAGTTATAGTTCAAGTATAGAAACATAGGGACTCCACATGTCCATAGATGGGACCCCTACATGAAAGCCCTGATATAAAGTAAGTTACACATTGATCCAATATTTACAGTCATGTTCACTTGAAAGCAATATTTCTTTGACTGTCATTAAGCTTTCGGACCATAAGTCTATACCTTGAACTTACCTTTATGACATCACAATCAGTTCTGCAGTGCCTTTAAATTGAATTTTCTACCCTACAGCTTTAAATCTTACCCATTTCATGATGTGTTATTATGCTTTAACTGCTGTGTAATTGTAATTTCAGACAGGCAACAACTTATTGAACAAATTGTGTATGACTGTTCCACTACATGATGATAGACTTGTGGTTAAGTTCTGCCAACTAGCAAATACATGGGAGAGGAAACAGATGGTTTATTTTTTTATAACAATCCTGTACAAATTAGGTTTTTTTCTTAATTATATGGTTGCAGCCTGCTTGTAAATGGTGCCTTTCTCTCTGAAAATTTCTTTGAAATCAAGCAATTGCCCCAAAATGTCCAATTTACTCCCTGAAATTTCATTCCCCAAATTGGTTTCAGGCTAGAATGTTTTCCCCAAATGAGGTTTCAATCCCGCTATTTCAATTTTTATCCCCATATTAAGGGCTAGGGCGCCCTCCCGAAAACGTGAAGAAAACGCCTGAATAATTGTGTCTGACTAGTAATTCATTTGTCATGACTATATTTATACGAATAACATATATTTGTACATGTATTGTTCTTTGATTAAAAAGTGTCTGTATTTTTATTAATTAAACTGGGGACAAGAGGCTGTCACCTGATTTTTATATGACCGAAGGGATTTACTATGTTCATCTGTCTGTCTGTCCGTCCCTTTGTTACCAATTTCGTATCTGCTCTGTAACTCTTTAACCCCTTGAAGGTTTTCGAGGAAACTTTACTTAAATGTTCCAAAAGACAACATTGACAAAATGGCATGTAGTATTTTGTTATTAGCTCTGTCTGTTCCAAATATCAAAGTAATGGCATTTTGTTTGGAGTTCAGTCTTGTAGTTTCTTTGCTGAGTGTTCCGCTGAAAAGTTGTAATTTTTAGTATTTCATGATTTTATATAATTATGTTTTCAGTTACATCTTGATGATCAGTGCTTGAAAGTTCTTACTAATTATTTGATCAAAGCGGTAGAGAGGTGTCAGAAGTGGACAACAGCAGAAATATTGGCTGCTTTAGCTTCTGTTGTATATGAAAATGTGGATCGCCTTGAAGAGGTAAGACAATGAATTCATCTTATTACTGAAATTAAGATTATATGTGAGGCTGTAAATGTCATGATTGTTTCAATGATATGTAGGACAAGTTCGAACATGGATCAAATAGGGTAAAAAACTAGGTCACCAGGTCAAGTCTTTGGAAAACATTGTGGACACTGTAGATGTCTGAGTTTTGATTGGATCTTCACTAAACCTTGTCAGAATGTTCATCAAACCTTGTCACAATGTTTGCCTTATGAAATGTGAGACAATTTCGACCATGGGTCCTCCAGGGTCAAATACCAGGTCACCATATGAAGTCACAGGAAAACCTTGATAACAACAGATCTTGTGACACAGGCTCAAAAAAATGTTTTAATCAGTTAACAATGATTGTCATGTTAGCAATAAAGAGCCATCTTGGCCCTCTTGTTAGCTCACATAGGGTGAGCTTTTAGGATCAGTCTCCGTCCGGCGTCGTGCGTCGTCAAACTTTTTGTTGTGAACAAACTAGGGGCCACATTTTAGCTCAATTTTAGCAAAACTGGGTCAGAACGTTAATATTGACAAAATCTCGAAAGAGTTCGATATTGGCCCATTTTGGCTGAAAAACTAGGTCACCAGAGCCAAATAAGGGAAAACCTTGTGAACACTTTAGAAATCACAGTTTTGATTGGATCTTCATGAAACTTTGTCAGAATGTTTATTTCAATAATATGTAGGTCAAGTTTGATAATGGGTCATTTCCGGTCAAATAACTAGGTCACTAGGTCAAATCTTATGAAAAACCATGTTAACACTGTAGATTTCAGTTATAATTGGATCTTCACCAAACTTTGTCAAATTGTTTGTTTTAATGATATAATCATTTAGTACATATAGGGGTAATCTGGGGTCAATAACTAGGACACCAGGTCAAATCTTAGGAAAACTTTGTTAACACAGTTTTGATTAGATCTTCACCAAACCATGTCAAAATGTTTGCCTCAATGATATGTGGGTCAAGGTTGAATATGGGTCAGCCAGGGTAAAAAACTGGGTCACCAGGTCAAATCTTAGGTAAAAATCTTGTAAAAGCTCTAAATTGCATGGTTTTAATTGGATCTTGGCCAATCCTTGTCTGATTGTTTGTCTCAATGATATTAAGGATAAGTTCAAATATTGCTCATCTAGGGTAAAAAACTAGGTCACGATGTCAAATCTTAGGAAAACCTTATTAATACTGTAGATGTCAAATTATGATTGTGTCTTAACCGAACCTTTTCAGAATGTTTGTCTTAATGATATGTAAGACAAATTCGAACATAGGTCATCTGGGGTCAAAAACTATGTCACAAGGTCAAATCTTAGGAAAATCTTGTCTATGCTGTAGATTTCATGGTTTTGATTGGATCTTCACCAAATTCTGTCAGAATGTTTGTCTTATTTATATGTAGGACAAGTTCTAACATGGGTCATCTGTGGTTAAAAACTAGGTCACAGGTTCAAAACAAAGTTTTAATGAGTGAACAGTGATTGTCATGTGAGCAATATAGGGCCATCATGGCCCTCTTGTTTGTTTAGTGCTGTGCTAGTTGTAATACATCAATAAAGTAACATTCTGATCATCACTATTCAATTATCAGCAGTGATTTTAGTAACCTAAGCCATGCTTTGTTGGAAAAATTTGTGAATTTTTAACAGCTTCATTCATTTTTAAAAATTCTTTCCTTGCAAACCTACATTAGATATTGAATGTTCGTACATTTCAGTTTCATGAGCAATTACTGGGTAAACTAGGTATACTTGTACAACTGATCAATAATGAAATTATAGATTCCAATTCTCTGGAGGAAGCAGTTCTCTGTGTTGAATGTCTTACTCTGAAGTAAGTTTTTGTATTATTTATCTTCGAAATTATCCTTTTGAATATCAATCCCTTTGAATGTATTTTACTATAATTTAAATTTTAACCTGATTTTCCTGAAGTAAAGCCAGGTTATCAGAATGCAGAATATGGCAGTCGGGTGGGCGTTGAACAGGCGGTGTCCGGTCAACAACTTATGTTGGGATGACCAGTCTTGACCAAATTTGGTATGTAGGATCCTTGAATGAAAACCTAGCTTGGGATTGTATTTGGGGTCTGTGGGTTCAAGGTCACTGTTACTAAAAATAGAAAATCATTATCTGGTCAATAATTTAAGTATGGATTGAAATATTGTGATGAAAATTGTGTGTAGGTAACTTACATGCAGTCCATGCTTTTGAATTGCATCTAGGTCCAGTAGGGTCAAGGTCACTGTTACTAGAAATAGAAAATCAGTTTCCGGTCAATAACTTAAGGTAACGGGGCTTGGATGTCGGGTCAAATCAAGTTTCACCAATTTATGGATTAAAAAACTAACAGATTTATGAACTAAAATATACCCACTGTATAAAGTGCATTGCAAGTGATTTAAAACAAATATTACTTTTGATTGGTCTTCTATAAACCAATATTGCACGTAATTTACAAATTTCTGAACAAGGATAACTACTCTGTATATAGGAATATATTACAACAAATAGACTTATATTGACTATAAATGTATAATGCAGGGAACCATGCGTCAGTTTTTGTCGAGCCCGCCTGCGGTGAGCTCGACTTAGTCGCCACAATGGCGGTTGCGTGTCTGTACGTTAGTTAGTTAGTGTGTCCGTCCGGATCCTTGTCCGGGCTGTATCTCCCTTATGCATTGACACTATTTAGAATAACTTGGCATAATTGTTAAACACCATGAGACGGTGTGCAGTGCGCAAAATCCAGGTCTCTAGCTCAAAGGTCAAGGTCACACATAGAGGTCAAACTTCAAAAATGAGCATTATAGACCTTGTCCGGGCTGTATCTCCCTTATTCATAGAAACTTTTTAAGATAACTTGGCATTATTGTTAAACACCATGGGACGTGTGCAGTGCGCAAAATCCAGATCTCTAGCTCAAAGGTCAAGGTTACACTTAGAGGTCAAACATAAAAAATGAGCATTATAGACCTTGTCCGGGCTGTATCTCCCTTATGCATAGAAACTTTTTAAGATAACTTGGCATAATTGTTAAACACCATGGGGCGGTGTGCAGTGCGCAAGATCCAGGACTCTAGCTCAAAGGTCAAAGTCACACTTAGGGGTCAAACGTCAAAAATGAGCATTATAGACCTTGTCCGGGCTGTATCTCCCTTATGCATTGAAACTTTTTAGCTCACCAGAGCACGAATGTGCTCAAGGTGAGCTTTTGTGATCGCCCTGCGTCCATCGTGCGTCGTTACGTGGCGTCCATGTTTACTTAAAACAACATCTCCTCCTACACCGCTATGCCGATTGCAACCAAACTTTGCTGGAATGATCCTTGGGTGGTCCCCTTTCAAAGTTGTTCAAAAAATTAAATTTCATTAAAAACTCTGGTTGCTATGGCAACAAATAGAAAAAACTTAAAAAATCTTCTTGTCCGAAACCACAGGGCCTAGAGCTGAGATATTTGGTATGTAGCATTGTCTAATGGAACTCTACAAAGTTTGTTCAAATTATTCTCCTAGGGTCAAAATTGGCCCTGCCCCTGGGGTCACTTGATTTATATAGACTTATATAGTAAAATTTAAAAAATCTTCTTCTCCGAAACCACAAGGCCTAGAGCTAAGATATTTGGTGTGTAGCATTATCTAATGGACCTCTACCAAGTTTGTTCAAATTATTGCCCTAGGTTCAAAATTGGCCCTGCCCTGGGGCTTATTCTATTTTATATAGGAAAATTAAAAAAATCTTCTTCTCCGAAACCACAAGGCCTAGAGCTAAGATATTTGGTATGTAGCATTGTCTAGTGGATCTCTACCAAGTTTGTTCAAATTATTGCCCTAGGGTCAAAATTGGTCCCGCCCCGGGGGTCACTTGATTTATATAGACTTATATAGGAAAATTTAAAAAATCTTCTTCTCCGAAACCACAAGGCCTTGAGCTAAGATATTTGGTATGTAGCATTATCTAGTGGACCTCTACCAAGTTTGTTCAAATTATTGCCCTAGGGTCAAAATTAGCCCTGCCCTGGGGTTTATTCTATTTTATATAGGAAAATTTAAAAAATCTTCTTCTCCGAAACCACAAGGCCTAGAGCTAAGATATTTGGTTTGTAGCATTGTCTAGTGGACCTCTACCAAGTTTGTTCAAATCATTGCCCTAGGGTCAAAATTGGCCCCGTCCCGGGGGTCACTTGATTTATATAGAATTATATAGGAAAAATTAAAAAATCTCCGAAACTGCAAGGCCTAGAGCTTAGATATTTTGTTTGTGGCATTGTCTAGTGGACCTTTACTAAGTTTGTTCAAATTATGGCCCCGGGGTCAAAATTAACCCTGCCCTGGGGTTTATTCTATTTTATATAGGAAAATTTTTAAAAATCTTCTTCTCCGAAACCACAAGGCCTAGAGCTAAGATATTTGGTATCTAGCTTTGTCTAATAGACCTCTTTTAAAAAACGGCCCAGATGGGTCACTTGATCTTACTTGGACTCGTATAGAAAACTTCAACAATGTTAATCTCCAAATGACCTTTTCTCCTGGTGAGCATTTATAGGGCCATCATGGCCTTCTTGTTAAGATAACTTGGCATAATTGTAAAACACCATGAGGTGGTGTGCAGTGCGTAAGATCTAGGTCTCTAGCTCAAAGGTCAAGGTCACACTTAGAGGTCAAACATAAAAAATAATCATTATACACCTTGTCAGGGCTGTGTCTCCCTTATGCATTGAATTATTTAAAAATGACCATAATACAATGCGACCATGTGTCTTGGGCAACACCCAGATTTTTATAGGTCAAAGGTCAAGATTACACATTCGGTCAAATATATTTTCCTTGTCTGGGCTGTAACTTCTGTTTGCATTCAAGGATTTTTAAATAAATTGGTATAAAAGTTTACTTCAATGAAATGATGCGTCATGAATATCACCCATACTTGTAGTTCAAAGGTCAAGATCACAAGCTGGCTAAACAGGGGCTCAACATGTTAAGTTAGCTTACATGTCACAAAGTGACAGGGTGAGCTTTTAGGATCAGTCTCCATCCGGTGTCGTGCGTCGTCAAACTTTATGTTGTGAACACACTAGGGGCCACATTTTTAGCCCAATTTTAGCAAAACTGGGTCAGAACGTTAATATTTACAAAATCTCGGACGAGCTCGATATTGGGCCATTTGGGGTCAAAAACTAGGTCACCAGGGCCTAATAAGGGAAAACCTTGTGAACACTTTAGAAATCACTGTTTTGATTGCATAAGAGGGTGATAATTCATGTCAGTTTGTCACCTTTGACAATATTGCCTTTATATCGTATCATGAATTTTTTTCATTGTGTTCAGGTTTAATGAATTTAACTAAAGTCTAAAGTGGTTCTTTACTCAAACAAAAAGTATCGCCAGGGCTTGTTATTCATCGAATATACTTATTATGTTATTATTTATATATTTAGGAATATACCGGGAAATTATTCATAGTTGCACAATTTCGGATATTACCAATTTCGGATGCACAATTTCGGATATCACATATTATTTGCTGATTGATTAATTTTTTTTCAATGAAGAATCAGACTGTACTGTAGAGCTATTAATTTTAACTTAATGACATATTCTTTTTTTTATATATATATATTTCAGGTTTTGTCTGCATTCATCTATGTTGTATGTCCTAAAAGTGTGTCAAATAATAAGTGTATCATGAATATCATTTTGATAGTGTGGTGATTGACATTAGAGAATTACATCATGAATAGTACTCATAATTGACTTGAAAATGTATTAATCAGCTTATGTTTGCATTCATCTATGCTGATTGTCATAAACAAAAATGTTTACCTTGATAGAAAGTGGTTTTATTCATATATCTATGCATAAATCAGCATTGTATTTTGATTAATTATGTTTTGTAAAATAAGTCAAACTCTGAATTGAATATTGAACATAAATACATTTTGTTATGATATCAATTCATACTGGAAAATTTCTAACTACCGATATTTCTAAAGCTTGACTCTTGAAAATTTAATTTTGACCCTTGAATTTTTTACTGAAGGGTTATTGACTCTTGGATCTGAAAGCCTAAAGAAAACCTTGTGGGTAATTAACAACCTTGCATGAAAGCTTAGCTTGGAATTGTATTTGGGGTCAGTATGGTCATGGTCACTAAAAATATATACAGGATTTACGAAGTTTGAGAGGGGGTATATTGCAGTTACTCTGTCGGTCGTTGGTCGGTCTGTCCGTCCACATAAAATATTAAAAGTTTGTGGAGCGAACTCTTTTCACATTCTGTAAGCAATTGCTATGAAACTTGAAATGTGTTATCACCATCGAGTGTAGATGTGCAAGACACAATTTTCATTTCCAGCGATTCACTCATATCAGAGTTATGTGCCCTTGAACTTAGCCACATTTAGCGACGCAGAAATGTTAGCAAATTTAGTGATTGGACAAAATTTGCTAACATTTCCGTGTCGCTAACTCTTATACAGTAGTATTTCTGATTATTTACCTTTATGAATGTTATATGCCAAAAACCTGCTATGTTGCAAATGAAGTCAAATGGAATATTTTATTGGCTTTATCTATACAGTTCATTGCCAAATGAATTACATACTGCACAATAAAGTTACTACCCTAAAGCACTAAAAATTTACATTTCTTTAAGCATGATGATATCTCTTATTCTTAACTCATTGTTTTCTCTGATAATTTGTATTACAGACCATCAGCTGGATTAGGGTACCTGTCTGCTGAGTATGTAGATGTTTGTTTTGACCTGTTTTGTATGTTGTTACATAAAATGCCATCTACTAATGTTGAGCAGATGTTACGGTGTAAGGTAAGTCCATCATTTTGTTGATTCACTCACAGAATCACTTCACAGTGAATTTTCCTGGTACTTTTTGACTTTCTTTTTATGCTCCATGCTCCAAGTGATGTCAATCTGCCGCTAGGGACATATGTATTTATTGAACTCAGATTCTTGTTTTTAGTTTTGTATACAGTTTTAGTTTTGCATACAGTATACAAAGTTTAGTGGTAAATATTTGCATGGTGTAGGATTGCTGAATAGTGGAGGTACTTGTTCTTCGATTTATTAATCACATTAGTGCATTGTCATATTTCTTAGGGATGATCTGGGGTCCAGTGGTAAATTTCACTGTGTTATGGCCCTTTATTATTTTTATACAGTGTATATACATGTATACAATATCTCAGCAACTACTCATAGGAATTCAATGAAACTTCACTGAAGTTATAAAAAGTAAGCCAAGTTATGCCTGCGATAACCAGGTTTTGTTTGAATTAATTTTTACTGAGTAATGGCCCTTTGTTTTTGATACAATAGGTAATTTTTGTCCGAACTATTTCTCAGCAACTACATACAGAAATTCAGTGAAACTTCTTAGAAGTGATAAGTAGTTTGCCAAGTTGTGCATGTCCACAATAACTGTGTCAAGGCGGCATCTGGGGGTATTCATCACCTTTAGTGATAGTTCTAGTTTTAAATAACTTGTCATAATTGTTAAACACCATAAGACAAGGTGCAGTGCACAACAACCAATTCTGTAGTTTAAAGGCCAAGTTACATTTAGAGATCAAATGTCAAAAATGAGCATTATAGACTTTGTCCGGGCTGTATCTCTCTTATGCATTGACATATTTGAAAATAACTTCATTATTAAACTCCAGGAGACAGTGTGTCACACTTAAGACCAAGGTCAATAGCTTCAAGGCAAAGGTCACACTTGGATGTTCAAGGTCAATGATTAGTTCTATTTTTGTTTCTGCTTCATAATTTTGTCATTTCTTGATGGATTTTGGAATTACTTGGCAGAATATTCACACACCAGGTCTGTAGGCTAAAGTTCAAAATCACACTTAGATGTCAAATGTCAAAAAAGTATTATAGACCTTGTCCGGGCTGTATCTCCCTTATGCATTGACTTATTTGAAAACAACTTAACATAATACAATCTGACTATGTGTCCAACACCAAGATCCATAGGTCAAAGGTCAAGATTACACATTCAGTCAAACATATTTTCCTTGTCTGGACTGTGCCTTCTGTTTGCATTCAAGGATTTTGAAATAAATGGCATGAAAGTTTACTTCAATGAAATGACGTGTCATGAACATCACCCATACTTGTACATGTAGTTCAAAGGTCAAGGTCACAAGCTGTCTAAACAGCGGGCTCAACATGCTGCCCTTGGGCATCTAGTGTTATAACTTACCACAAATGTTACCACCACTAGACGATGTGTCGGGTAATAGTCACCTTGTGACAAGTACATAGTATTAAAGTCATCTTACAAATGCTGGATGTACTGTTTGTTTCTTCTTTCAATTTGATAATTTTCAAGATGTGTTCTGTGACTTTTTCAGATTATTGTGAATTGTCTGCGTGGAATTCAAAACATGGTACAGATGACAAAGTTAGTTCCCCGAAACAAACTAGGCATTATACTTGCTGCATTAAGGGTAGGTAACTGTATTGTTAGCTCACCTGATTGATCAAATGAGCTTTTAGGATCGATGAATGTCCGGCGTACGTCATCCATCCACAATTAGTTTGTTTACACTCCAGCATCCATATCTCTTAACCAATCTTAATCAAACTTTGTCACGATGTATATGGCCACCATGTCTCGGCTATGTGCGATTATGGGCAAAATTGGGCTAGGACTTTAGGCTAGAAAATTTGCGTTTGTTTACACTCTAGCGCCTTCATTTCTTCACCAATCCTAATCATATTTACAATGAGTGTGTATGATCTTAAGGTTTTGGACACTCTAAGTTATGGGTGAAATCGGATAATGACTAGAGTTATGGGCCCTTGGAATAGAAAATATGCTATATTTCAGCTTGTTAATAGTCTAACGCCCTCAGTTTTTCACCAATCCTGAATATATTTACAGTGAATGTGTATAACCTAAAGGCCTTCTAATCTGCTAATGATAATTGGTTAATCAGTAGTTCCTTGATAGTTCCCTGATAAGCTCCGCCCACATCAAGGCTTGTTACTGATATAGATCTTGGCATGCCATAATAAGGTAGTGGTGTTAACAAATAAAACACCGATTTACATAATCAGACTGGATTTTTTAATTTTTAATTTATTGATCCTCAAAAGACGAGTTTAGTGAATTTTAATGAAAATATCCAAAAGTGTTACTTAAATAATTAGCTAAACCTATCCAAAAATTCGAAACAGACATATTTGTTTCTTTTTGTGAAAAACAGATTCACATCATGATATGCAAACTAAATGAATCCATCAGTGTTAATTGACACTTATAGACCCCTTTATTACAACAATTTTATGATGTTGATCCATTTGTTTTCACAACTTATAAACGAGTGTGTCAACACATAACAATGCAGAATCGGGTTAGGTATAGCTCGACCATGAGTTTTGAGCCGTGACGGAACAAAACACTAAATCGACTGGGGGATGTGAATATGTTATTGAATAAAAGGCATTTACGGATAATATAATGATACCAATTTTGCATAATGTTTTTAGTAAGCATCGTTGGTGCTGTGGGTAGAACTAGAACGTACGTATTCACTATGAGCCAACAGGCACAAATCAATTCCAGATTGCATATTTTTTAAAAGATTTTTAGCTCACCTGATTAGCTTGTTTACACTCTAGCATCTAAAGCTCTTAACCTATCGTGATCAACCTAGGCACAATGTATATGGCCACAATGTCTTGGCTAAGTTCGTTTAACAGTCCTATACCTTCATTGTTGGTTTTGATCTGAAAATCTACCTAAAAATGGGTTATACAAGATGAAAACTACATTACCTGGTCATTAAGTGTAGTGCATTTATTCTCAGGTGAGCGATCAAGGGCCATGTTGGCCCTCTTGTTCACATAGACATATAGGCAAATGAAAACTGAACAATAGAATTTTTAAACTTTGCATGATCGTAGCATATGATAACAGAAACATTTTAAGCAAAATAATTTGGGGTTCACTGATCTCGTTTTTTAGTTATCTGCCCTTGAATTCAAATTTGTTGCTTATTTTAGGTCATTTCAAGGGCAGATAATTCACCAAAAAGGAAAGCAAGGCCTTATCTATTTTCATTTTTATATTTAGTGGAATTACGTGAAGTTTTGTTTTTTGACCAAGAATAAAATGAAAAACATTAACCAAAAGTAAAACCATGGTATTTGAGATTTATGTATGAGTTATATGCCCTTGAAATGAGCTAAAATAAGCAAACATTCAAATTCAAGGGCAGACAACTCAAAATGAGATCAGTGATCGCTTGACATGTTTCTGTTATCAAGTGCTACGATCATGCAAAGTTTAAAAAAAATATATTGTTCAATTTTCATTTTGCATATATACATGTCTATGTGAAAAATGTAGTGAACTACTGAAAAAGTCTTTAAATAGAAAGTTATTGACATTCTGAACAATAAACTATTAAATTAGATGGGGTTGGTTGATATACAGTCAAACCTGTGTTCAAAGGCCATCCATGGGGTAGACAAAATGTGGCCTTTATTCGTAGGTCATTTTGTTCGAAATAGTCAGTAACATCTTTTTAAAGAATGGCTTTTATTCACTGGATGGCCTATATTTGGAGGTGGCAGCTAGCTCAAATATTCACCATGATGTGTTGGTGTGTTGCTCTCAAGATCTATGTATGTAGCTTGAAGATTGATATTACACATTATGATACAAATTGTTTTTCTTCGGCAATATTGGGCTTGACATGTTGCCCTTGGGCTTCTAGTTCTTATTATATTTTTCACGATTTTTACTTGCAAATAGAATGAATAAATAGACAAGATAGTTTTTCTCACTTTCATCTTCCTGTTTTACAGGCCTACATGTTTTATGGTTTATATTCTCAACCATTGGTGATAGCTGACAGTTTACATCCCTCTCCTCTTGTTAAAGTAGATTTACCAGTTCTAGGCAAATTATCCGAGGCAACACCAAAGAAATTTACTGACAAACAAGTTGAGCCAGGTGAGTGTATTTTGCGTTTGTCAGATGCTAGGTATACTTGATGTTTATTAATAAATGTACAGAAATTGACATTAATGTTTTTGGTCAGGAATTTTTGGATTCAGGATATGTGTCCCTCCTTCAAATCAGCAATCCTCCAGTACATAGCATATAATTTGCTGTATTTTGTTTTATATTCAGAAAATATTCAGATAAAACCCTTACATATGTAGTAAATAGTTTATTTAAACTAGTGACAACAATAATCTGTTATATACCACTCAAAATTTGGTAAGGATCACTTTTTATTCTCTATGGCATTATCGTCAATTTTGGATTACATATATAAAATATGATTTTTGGTTATTTTCAAAGATACCTGCATATCATGAGTGGAATATGTGGTCCATACATTTAATCATTCGAGCATAACGAGCGTCGAAATGGGGACAGGGTCAAAATTAGACATTTTATGTGTATATGTTGGGATACAAACTTTGAGGAAAAGGCTCTATGAATGTTTGAGTAACCATACATCTACCATATTCAATAAAAAAAGAAAATGGTCAGTTTATATCTAATGGTAATTGATACTTAATAGTAAGTCACATATTGATACATGTTACATACTATGAACGTATCTGCATTCGAGATCTGGAAGAGAACGGTCAACGGCTTTACTGGTATTTAAACTAACCATTTTATCAGCGCATTCATCTTTATAGCTTGTTGTTGACAAACGTGTGCATTGATGTTCAGAAAGTGTTGTGATGTGAATAAAGTTTCTCGTAACTTACTCATATATGGAGCATAACATTACAGAGACAGGGTGAATGCTGAAATTTTTTTTACATAACGAACACGATGTCAATAGAAAGGTGTGAACAAGAATGGCCCCCTGAAAGCTTGCGCATCCGTCAATTTGCAAATGCCAAGTGTCAAAATCATACTCTTACAGTACAGTTCGGGTGATTTGTCTGATTTTCGCGAATCGCCGCGGAATTTAAATCGCGCTAAGCCACAGGTAGATCGCTTCAACGCGGCGATTTGAATTTTGGCCGTCGCGTTCAGAGCGACGATGATCGACAGTGACCGTCACCACTGAAGGGCAATAATTCGCGGTGGATTGCGGCGCAATCGCTCAACGCGGTGATACGCGATGTCGCCTCTTTAGTTTACTCAAAACTTACAAATTTCTTGTAAATAACACTGTTATTCACACATTATTTAATTGCGCTTTTGTGAACAAATTGTTACCTGATATGTGTGAAAAATTAGCGTTGACATTAATTATAATCAACGAGTGTTGAGAACTTAATAGTAGTTGATGAGCTTTAATTAATCTGTCAGCTTTCGTATATTATTGTGCGAAATAATATTACATGTAAACAGTGGACTGGTTTTATTGATTAGAGCACCGAGCTACATTCGTAAAATGAGAGACTGCGACACGGTTTAAATAATGATTCTCGCCCTTGTACTCGATATATAAAACACTAAAAATAGATATATGAATCTCGCCCTGTACGTACACTGCATATGTAAAACATTGCTACACAGTTTACATATTCGCTTAGCAATTTGCCGGTTTTTCTACATATTTACTTCAAGAATGGGATTTCCTACTTGACAAAATTTAATCAGATGTCTGGATTTCAGTCGGTCTTGGCCGACGGGTTTAGTAAGTGTTAAATCCTGAATTATCTTACCATGTGACTGTTTTCGGAAAATGAACGGTCAACAGAAAGCGAAAGTAGAAGAAAGATTCACAATAAATATCATTTTATTTACTTGAGTGTCGGGTTTAGACGTTCGCGAATCACCGTGATCCATTGCTATCAAAGATTACCGACTGATAAGTAAGTCATAAAACGCGGTGATTAGCGACATTGCGGTGATTCGTGTTTTTTTCAAGATCGATGCCGCGATGAAAATCGCCGCTACGGGTGATAAATTGACGATTACTAACGCGGGGGAAATGCGAAAATCGGACAAATCACCCGAACCGTACTGTATATTTAAGTTTAACACTGTCACATATTGTTAGCTCACCTGTGAGTTTTTAGGTTCAAGCTTTGTCCGTCGTCAACAATTTCTTTAAACAACATCTCCTTCTAAACCACTCAATCAATTTCAATAAAACTTCACAGCTGTGTTTCTTGCTTGAAGCTCGACCATAGTTGTTCAAAGAATTCCATTCCATGAAGAACTCTGGTTGCCATAGCAACCAGAAGGATTTTTTTTGAAAAATCTTCTTCTCAACATCCAGAGGACCTAGAGCTTTGATATTTGTTGTAGCAATGCCTAGTGGACCTCTACTAAGATTGTTCAAATTATTGCCCAAGGGTCAAAATTCGCCACGCCCTGGGGGGTCTCTTGATTTATAAAGACTTATAGAGGAAAATTTCAAAAATCTTCTTCTCCGAAACCGCAAGGCCTTGAGCTTAGATAATGTGTATGCAGCATTGTCTAGTAGACCTCTACCAAGTTTGTTCAAATTATTGTCAAAATTGGCCCTGCCTGCCCCGGGGTTTATTCTATTTTATATAAAAAACTTGAAAAATCTTTGTCTCAAAAACCACAAGGCCTAGAGCTTAGGTATTTGGTATGCAGCATTGTCTAGTAGACCTCTACCAAGTTTGTTCAAATTATTGCCAAAGGGTCAAAATTGGCCCTGCCCCAGGGGTCACTTGATTTTACATATACTTATATAGGGAAATTTTAAAAATCTTCTTTTCAGAAACTACAATGTCCAGAGCTTAGATATTTGTTGTGTAGCATTGTCTAGTAGACCTCTGCCAAGTTTATTCAAAATATTGCCTTATAGTCCCAGGGTCACTTAATTCATATAGGCTTATGTAGGAAAATTTAAAAAATCTTCTTGTCCGAAACCACGAGACCTAGAGATAAGATATTAGGTATTTAGCATTGTCTAGCAGCCTTTACCAAGTCTGTTAAAAGTATGACCTTAGGGCGAAAATTAGCCCCACCACAGGGTTCATATGATTTATATACCGTAAACACCCATGTATATGTCGCAGCAGTGTATAGGACGCAGGTAAAAAAACAGCTGAAATCCTGGGGAAAAAATTTGTGTAAGATCGTAATTAACATCAAATTACATACCTACCTGCAGAATTGTAAGTGTCGATTTTATGCAATTAACAAAGTTTCAAGGCTACCAGTAATCCTGTATTTCTTAACAACTAACATGTGACATGTTAAAAAATCAATACTTCAGCTGCCAGATTTAAAGTTACACACACTTTGACCTAATTTTGTGAAGATTCTGGAGTTTATTTATATTTAGCCAAATTAAGAATATTATACATGGGCGACCTTTTTTGCTTCAACCACATTGTTTCCATATTTAATTTAGTTTGCATTATAGAATATCATTCAGAGCAGATTAATTAATTACAAGTGTGCCATTTCTTGAGATATTTTCATCAAAAATCCCAATTATTGACACCCCTGTGCGTACCATAGACATTCAAACATTGTACCCCAAATAAAAAAGTCCCGATTTTGGAAGAAAAAAGTGTGTCATATACATGGGTATATACGGTAGGCTTATATATAGAGAAAAAAACTTTTCCAAAACCTCGAGGCCTAGAGCTTACATATTTTGCATGTAGCATTGTCGAGTGGACATCTACCAAGTTTGTTCAAATTATTGCCATAGGGGCATAATTGGCCCCACCTTCGGGACACTTAATTTTACAGAGGCTCATGATAATTTTCTCTTAGAGTCTTTTTATCCGGTGAGCAATATAGGGCCATCATGGCCCTCTTGTTTTAGAAAGAGTAAGATGTTTTTACTTGTGGGTTATCATTTGTTTCATTTAACATAAAATTCAGGCCAAAAAAAATCTAAAAGAAAAACAAAGAAGAAGTCAGATCGCCAGGGAGGTAAACTCAACAGCCAAGTTGACCGCAGTCATGGTGGTGACCATGGTGATACAAATGAGAGGTCAGTCAGTTCAATGGGCGTTTCTGGTACAAGCATGGAGGCAGATTTGTCCATTTATACAACATGGTCTAAAATCAGCAGTTCTGAGTCAGATTGGTCTGACACAGAGGGTGGTCAAGGGTCAAGATTAAGGTCAATTTGTACCAAGGTCAGACAGTGTGCTCTTAGCTGTTTCTATTGGATAGCAAAGGTAACTTAAATTCAGTGAGGCCTAAATTAAAAATATGTTTCTTTGCCCTTTACCAACCCTGCATTTTAGAAGAGGGTCTCTAGGTAGGAAAAATATTTTATTTTATTTCTGAAATTACACTTCCATGTTGATGCATTCTATACTCATTTTATGTATTCTGCTACTATACAACCATTTATTGTGTGCTTTAATCAACCATAACATGTACTCAGTGTCTTAACACACATTATTGTTTCCCTTCATTACTTCAATTTTCAAATGATACCTACTTTAAATGTCTATCGAAAGCACTGAGTACATGTATACATGTATAAAAATATAGTTCTCCCAGATTTTGCAATGAAATTTTTTTAAGTTGGCATGATTTTTTCGGGTCGGTTGGTAAAGGGCAAACAAACTTAATTTTAATTTAAGCCAAATGTATGTGTAAATGACAGTAACATATTGTAACTTGGGTGTGTACGATTAGTGTTCGACAAATTTATTTTGAGTGTGGTACCAGCATTTTTAGCTCACCTGATTCATTAGGATCAATGAATGTCCGGCGTCCGGCCACACTTAGTTTGTTTACACTCTAGCATCCGCAGCTCTTTTAACAATTTGTGATCAAACTTGCTCACAATGTATATGGCCACAATGTCTTGGCTATGTTCGATTATGGGCAAAATCGGACAATAACTTCTTTTTGTCAAAAGTGGTGCTTTGTTGCGCTAAATACTGCACCCTTTTATCAACTTTACCTTATCAGCGTTAAACATCTCTAACGTAATGTGCATTGTATTGGTACGATATGATACTGTTAATTCATTAATGACAAAAAATTGTTATAAAATCTCTTACTAGACATCAAACCTGGGCGTGGTTTCAATTTTTGAACTGTAAACATAAGCGATTTTGATTAGGCTATCAAAATTGAATAGTGTGCGTCGAATTCGTTGATTTCATGAGACGATAATGATCAGACACTTTAATTGTTAATTGCTCACTTAAAAAAACACAGTAAACACAGTGTCATTTTCGAATTAACATTGCCGTCTTATTTGATGACGGATTTCAGCGGTTTTCGGTATTTTGCAGCAGAAATGTTAATCTAGGGAACCGTGCCTCAAAATTTCGTCGTGCGGTGTGCCTTGTGCGTCGTCAAACTTTATGTTGTGACCACACTAGGGGCCACATTTTTGGCTCAATTTTAGCAAAACTGGGTCAGAACGTTAATATCAACAAAATCTCGGACGAGTTCGATATTGGGCCATTTTGGGTAAAAAACTAGGTCATCAGGGCCAAATAAGGGAAAACCTTGTGAACACTTTAGAAATCACTGTTTTGACTGGATCTTCATGAAACTTTGTCAGAATGTTTATTTTAATAATATGAAGGTCAAGTTTGATAATGGGTCATTTCTGTAGTAAAATTAGGTCACTAGGGCAAATTGCTGGAAAACCTTGTGAACACTCTAGAAGTCACTGTTTTGATTGGATGATCATGAAACCTTGTCAGAATGTTTGTCTTCATAATATCTTGGACGAGTTTGAACATGGGTCATCTTGGGTCAAAAACTAGGTCGCTAGGTCAAATCTTATGAAAAACCATGTTAACACTGTAGATTTCACAGTTATTATTGGATCTTCACCAAACTTTGTCAAATCGTTTGTTTTAATGATATAACGGTCAAGTATATCTGGGGTCAATAACTAGGTCACCAGGTCAAATCTTAGGAAAACTTTGTTAACACTGTAGATGTCACAGTTTTAATTGGATCTTCACCAAACCTTGTCAAAATGTTTGCCTCAATGATATGTGGGTCAAGGATGAACATGGGTCAGCCGGGTTCAAAAACTGGGTCACAAGGTCAAATCTTAGGTAAAAATCTTGTAAAAGCTCTAAATGTCATGGTTTTGATTGGATCTTGGCCAAACCTTGTCAGATTGTTTGTCTTAATGCTATTAAGGACAAGTTCAAATATGGGTCACCTAGGGTCAAAAACCAGGTCACAAGGTCAAATCTTAGGAAAACCTTATTAACACTGTAGATGTCAAATTTTGATCGTATCTTCACCAAACCTAGTCAGACTGTTTGTCTTAATGATATGTAAGACAAATTCGAACATAGGTCGTCTGGGGTCAAAAACTAGGTCACCGGTTCAAAACAGTGTTTTAATGAGTGAACAGTGATTGTCATGTGAGCGATATAGGGCCATCTTGGCCCTCTTGTTTAATAAACAGCGGGGTTCTGGGTGCGGAATTTCTTTAAAGTCAAATATCTAACGAACGGAGTACTTTATCAAAAAAACTGAGGCACGGTTCCCTGCTTTATACATTTATAGTCATTTTAAGGCTACTTGTTGTAATATATTCTTATATACAGAGTAGTTATCGTTGTTAAAAAATTTGTAAATTAAGTGCAATATTGGTTTATAGGAGACCAATCAAATGTAATATTTGTTTAAAATCACTTGCAATGCACTTTATACAGTGATTTATTTTAGTATATAATTATGGTTTAGTTTTTAAATCTACAAATTGGTGAAACTTGATTTGACCTGACATCCACGCTGCAGCACATATCTTCTGAGTTTCACAATTGAATTATTTTTAATGGGGGTTATTGCCCTTTGTTGAATGTTACATTTCAGTGCTTCTGTGAACAACTGCTACATTTCTCATGCAATTTTCACCAAACTTTTACAGAAATGATTATTATCAAGTGCTGCAGCGCATTTTTAGAGATTTGCTGCCCTTTGTTTGTCTCTTACATTTGCCACATTTAATTAAAATGAACGAAGCTTCAAGGTGAGCTACTGTGATCGCCTGTTACGTCCATCAACAATTGCTTTAAACAACATCTCCTTCTTTTACAACGAAACTCTACTGGGATGTTCTTTGCATGAAGCTCTACCGAAGTTGTGAAAAATTCATTGAAAGAAAAACTTTAAAAATCTTATTGTCCAAAACCACAGGGCCTAGAGCTTAGATATTTGGTGTGTAGCATTGTCTAATAGAAGTTTGTTCAAATTATTTTCCTGGGTCAAAATTGGCCTCAGGGGTAACTTGATTTTCAAAGATTTACATAGGAAAATTAAAAAATATTCTTGTCAAAAACTACAATGTCTAAAGTTAAGATATTTAGTGAGTAGCATTGTCTAGTGGACCTCTACTAAATTTGTTAAAATTATTGCCCTAGGGTCAAAATTGGCCCTGCCTCGGGGGTCACTTGATTTATATAGACTCATGTATAGCAAAAAGGTGAAAAATGTTCTTCTATAAAGATATTTTTTCAGGTGAGCGATACAAGCCATCATGGCCCTCTTAATTACTTAGCTATCAGCGGGGGCATTCATGTAATCTGAACACATTTCTAGTTTCTGGGTTACTGATCTTATGATTTACAAGTAGCCTGGTGGGCTAATATAAGTATTTTATAAATAATATATAAAGTAGTTTATTATATGTATTTGAGTTGTGTCTTACAGTGCCTTCAACTCTACCCCTTTATTATGTATCATTAAGATCTACTAAGTCTCATCATAGACGGGATTAATTCTCTTCCTGATCTGATTTGTGAATTTAGTAAAATCTGTATTAGCGACCACCTTAGAGAAAGGCCACTCAGTGAATAAAGGCCATTCTTTTAAAAAACTATCATCTATTATTTAGAATATAATAACCTATAAATAAAGGCTACCTGTCAATAAAAGCCATATTTTGTCTTGCCCAATGGTGGCCTAAGTTCACATGTTCTGTACACAATTCTATGATGAAACTTTTGATTTTTTTGAGAATTATGTTTGAGTTTTCCTCTAAAATCAGAATTCTATGTTTGATTGTTTTCCAGATGATTGATAAGAAGCTGATGTTTAGTTACTGGTCCTGTTTTATACCCGATTCACAGAATTCTAATGATACACAAACATTATTTACAATAATACAGAAAGATCCATCACCTAAGGTATTGTAATGGCCAATATAATGTTTTATTGAATCTTTACTTCAGATGTAATCTACTCAGTACTCAGTTTTATTCTTTCTGTGACAAAAAGAGCCTCAGTGGTCAAGTGGTTGTGTTCTCTTACTAGATCACTAGCACCTAACCACTGTTTGAATCCGATGAGGGACCAAACTTCAATGCAAGACTGCTGGCCTCTTGCTTATGGATGGTTGATTGTGCAACTGAGGTATATGTCTGGGGTCTTAGTCCACCGCTAAAACTGCAAATGTCACCCAAGTTACCCTGACTGTTGGTGCAACAATGAACTCCAGTGAAAACAAAATACTTTAATTAATTATACCAGGTATTAAAATGATCAATATGAAGCTGTGTATGTAATTTCTTGAGATAAGTAATACATTATTTTTATTATTGTAAAGGGGCTATTGAAAGCCAAACTTTAATTCTTGAACTGGTAATGTATCTTTGTTGAAATAAATACATGGTTGTATCCTTATACAGTGTAGAATGGGAGCCTTAGCTGCTTTATCTGTGTTAGTGGATGGAACCAAGTTATTACTGACAGCTGCTGAAGATAGGTAAATATGCTTTATATGCATTTCTGTCGTGGGCAGTTCTAATAATAGACTAGTGGTGCGTGATGACGTCACAGGTACAAGCATGGAAATTACAGTAAAACCCTGTTTATCCGAATTCGGATTATCAGAAAAAACCTGGTCTTATCAGAAATGAAATTTCGGTCCCGAATTTCCCTCTATATTTTTTTCAATGTAAATAAACCTCGATTATCTGAATCGTCTACTCCAAATACCATGGTCCCCACAATTATCCGAACGCATATTTTCACACCTGTCATCCGAAGTTGACAATGAACTCTGATCAATCAGACAAGTTCTTTGTAGGATTTCTTTAACGTGTCAAAAGGTGTAAACAACAAATTATCAAACCACTAGGAACAAAGGATTGTTCGTTTGGATCATTGTTTGCAATAATAGGAATTAGCCTATTCCTATACGGACTTGGTTAGATCATTCACCTTTTATTTTTCGCTTGATTTATAAATTGCATCCTAATTTCACTTTAAGGACATATCCGGTAGTTGCTATTGCGCAACGTAGTGCGCATCCATGACGTTAATTTTACTATTAAACATATAGGCAAAATGAAAACGTATAGAGAATTTTTTTTAACTTTGCATGATCATAGCATATGACAACAGAAACATTTTAATCGAAAAGAAAATGGGGGTCGCAGTGCTTGTTTCTGAGTTATCTGCCCTTGTTTATGACGATTTAGCTTAATTTATGTCATTTCAAGGGCAGATCACTCATACATAAATCTTAAATACCATATTTTTACTTTTGGTTTATGTTTCTCATTTTATTCTTGGTCAAAATACAAAATTTCATGCAATTCCATTAAATATTCTTATTAGCTTTTTTCAGTTGAAGTTAACAGACTGACAATTCTTTGAAATTAAACCAAGTTTTATGAAAATTGGCATTGGTTACGGTAAAGAAGTAACAAATACAAAAACACTCATTAGCAGTTCTTGAAATTTTGGGCGATTGCATGAAAAGAAGTCGGCTACTTAAAAAGGAAAATAAATAAGACCTTGTTTTCCTACATTATGAATTATCTGCCCTTGAAATGACCTAAACAGAGCCAAAATGACACATTCAAGGGCAGATAACTCAAAAAACGAGCACCGCAACCCTCATTTTTGTTTATCTTGAAATGTTTCTATTATCATATGCTATGATCATGCTAAGTTTTCAAAAAAACTCTATACGTTTTTATTTTGCCTATATGCCTATGTGTAAATTGTGGAAACTGGCAGATATGTCCTTAATAGGCAATTAACATTAAAAATGTTCTTTTTATTTTTCGATGTTTGTTAAATTGAAAAAAATACACATGACCTATATAAATTACCGGCACTCGATTTCAAAAGCATTCCATTTTCTGAAAATGAATACAAACATGATAAGCTAAGATATCTAAAAACGACAACGATTTGTGTGACGCTCGTGTTTGTGACTGTAGCAATATAATGAAACTTTGCATTGGATTTTTAGGATCGATGAATGTCTGGTGTCCGTCGTCCATCCACAATTAGTTTGTTTACACTCTAGCATCTGCAGCTCTTAACGAATCACAATGTATATGGCCACAATGTCTCGGCTAAGTTCGATTATGGGCAAAATCGGACAATAACTTCTAGAGTTATGGGCCCTTGACTTAGAAAATTTGCTATATTTAGCTTGTTTACACTCTAGCGCCTTCATTTATTCACCAATTTTAATCATATTTACAGTAAATGTGTATAATCAAAAGATCTTGGATAAGTTCGATTATGGTTGGAATTGGACCCCAACTTCAAGAGTTATGGGCCCTTGACCATGAAAATTTGCTATATTTGAGTTTGTTTACACTCTAGCACATTCATTTATTCACCAATTCTAATAATATTTTCAGTAAATGTGTATAACCAAAAGATCTTGGACAAGTTTGTTTGTGGGTTGAATCGGACTCGGAACTTCTAGAGTAATGGGCCCTTGACTTTGAAAATTCACTATCTTTTAGCTTGTTTACACTCTAGCGCATTTATTTATTCACCAAACCTAATCATATTTACAATGAATGTTTATGACCTTACGGTCTTGGACAAGTTTAGTTTGTGGGTGGAATCGGACCAGAACTGCAAGAGTTATGGGCCCTTGGATTAGAAAATTTGCTACATTTTAGCTTGTTTAACAGTTTTATACCTTCATTGTTGGTTTTGATCTCAAAATCTACATAAAAATGGGTTATACTAGTTGGAAACTATATTATTTGGTCATTAATTATTGTGACTTTGTTCTCAGGTGAGCGATAAAGGGCCCTCTTGTTATTTTATTTAAACAGTGTGCTCATTCTATATCCCGTGTATATTTCATTTCATGATTTCATTTTAACTCTGGATTAATGTGCTTTGTAACATAACATGTGCGACCGTTTGGGAATTCAATTGTACTCGTAATTTCACTTTGGGTTCCTCATGACTTTGAAGAATTAATAATGGTACAAACTACTCATACATTTGATTTTACGTTAAATATACACATGTTAATCGTAAAATGTATTTTTATCGTAAATTAAATATAAATTATAACACATAATTTTTTTTGTTATTATATACAGTCGAAACTCGTTATATCGAAGTTCGGGGGACCTGCCAAAATAGTTCGATATAAACGAACTTCAATATAGGAATATCGATACCTGTGTTTACATTTAGAGCATAAGTCAGCGTGTGGTAATAATAACGTAATCGTGTTATTTGGTGTACGGGATGGTAACAGGTAATAAGAATACGGCATTTACCGTAAACACTCATGTCACACTTTTTTACATCCAAAATCAAGACCAAAACTTGGGTGCGTCCAATACAAGGATGTACAACTCAATCCCAAGTTTTCTACGACTCGAAACAAAAACATAACAAACAAATGGAGTCTTATTGATGAAGGGAGATAATCGTGCATAATGTTTTTTTTATATGTAATAAGAAGGATAAAATCGGGACTTTATCTTTACTTTGATATAAGCGGGATTTCGATATAAGCGATTTCGATATAATGAGTTTCGACTGTATTTATGTGTACGCCATATATATGGGAGTTATCTCCCTTTATTTTCATACAGTTGTCTAGATTTCCCTTACCCTGGATTATCCGAAACCCCGAAATTTTTCGGTCCCGACAACTTCGGATGATCAGGGTTTTAGTGTCCTTGAAAACCTTTTATGTACACTTGTATCAACTTTTATGTCTCTCTTAATGTCATACACCAATATTTAAAGTCAGTATTTACTGATACATCTTTACATTTAGTGGATGCTCAGGGCACGAAAGTACCACTAGGTTATGTTGTCATCTTATGTTATTGTTTGTTTACAGGGACGAGAACAAGACAGTAGCATTTACACCGTTTTCTGTAATCCTTGGATCTACAATTAAAGAGATACACAGGTGCCTGTTACAAGCAATGGTGTGTGAGGACTATCCTATCACACTGACTCAACTTATTAAGGTAATTTATTTCATTGTTACTAAATAATTATACACCCATAGACCATCTGCATACAATATCACAAGTTTGTTGAGCAAACTACGTTCACATTCCTTAAACAAATGCAATGAAACTTGAATTATGTCATCACCATTAATGTAGATGTACAAGACACAATGGTTATGCCCAGTGGTCCACACATTCCAGAGTCATGTGCCCTTGAACTTAACCGCATAATGTAATCACATTCTTAGTGTCAAAGCAGCAGCTGGGTATTAGTCACTTCTGTGACAAAGCTCTAGTTTATTTTACTGTTTCAAAATAATTTATTTCATTGTTTGGAAATCATTCATATCATCCTTTCTGTAGCATTTATTTAATTGATTCCTTTAAAGAAAAAACTAAATAAAGCTTCTTGATACAGAACAGAATGTTTTCCCTTTTTAGCTCACCAGAGCACAAAGTGCTCAAGATGAGCTATTGTGATCGCATGTTGTCTGTCATCCGTTCATGCATGCATGCATGCGTCTGTCTGTCCGTCCTTCCTAAAACTATTTAAGCTATTGGCTTGAAACTTGATATGTGAAGAGGTCGAACTAGGATACTGTGACCAATAACTATAACTCTGTAAAATTCAGTTTTGTAATTATCTCCCTTTAGTATACCCCCCAGATATTAAATTTAAGCGGGCTATTTAGATTCACGCTTGACGGTCGGTCGGTCGTTCAGTCGGTTTGTCTGTCTTTAGAAACAATTTGTCGAAAACAATTTCTCAGCAACTACTGATAGGAATTCAATGAAACTTCACAGCATTTACATGCATTTACCAGTTTTGTTTGGAGAAATTTTTACTGTGTTATGGCCCTTTGTTTTTTATACAGTGTATATACAATAGGCAAATTTTGTCCAAACTATTTCTCAGCAACTACAGTAAAACCCCGATTATCTGAAGTCATCGGGACCAAAAAATTACTTTGGATAATCCGGGGTTTCGGATAAAAGAAATACAGTCGAATCTTATTCAAATCTTTGTCGTCCTTAGATATCTTTGCTTATCGTGTTCATATTCATTTTCCAAAATGGAATGATTTCAAAACTCACCGTTGGTAATTAATATTGGTCATGTGTATTATTTTTAGCCTTTCGTTTGTCAGTATAACAAACTTTGAAAAAAATTATACACATTTTTAATGGTAATGCAATTTATTAATCAAGCGAAAAAAATCAGTTTCGTAATAGGCTAATTTTTTCCCATTATTGCAAACAATGAACCAAACAAACAATCCTTTGTATTCATGATGTTCGAACTTTACTATATTGCAATTTTGTGAAAAAAAATGCTCAATGACATATCATTTTTGCCTTTTATTATTGCTTGTTAACATCACAGGTAACTGTATCATGAATAGATAATAAAATTTTTTAAAAAAAATAAAAAAAAATATTTAGTAATATATTAACAAGGTATATTACAACAAAAATCCCAAGATTTTTAAAGCATCAAAAAAAATTTTTGGCTAAAGATATTTCCAGTAATCGATTATATTCATAAAACATATCGTTAAAACAACATTCATGCAAAATCCCAGAGAAATCCGTCGCCTAGTTTACGAGTTATGCCACAAAATGTAAATCAATGCTTCGGGACGATCACTGAGGTGATTTTGACATCCACTAAATTTACATAAAATAGACGATATTTAGTCTTAACCGTTGTGTACAAACATAATGAACAGCTACACTTAGAAAACACAAATATTGGAACACATTTACCCCCATGACAATTTGTAAATTCGTTACATGTGAATGTTTAAGCAATAAACAAACTTTCGGCTTTAATTTTTATCCCCGATAGACTCCATTTTGGTTCATATGACGCGCGTGCTATCCAGTTTGTGACAACGATTTTCATTGGCCGATTTCAAAGGGGTTTTCCCAGGTGAAATGACGTATTTGGTTCCCGGCCAATGAAAACGAACGTTACAAAATACACTGGGATTTCTCTAGAGTCATCGACAGAATGAAGTTTTTACGTTGATATTTAGATAAAATCGGAATTTAAACGTTGAATTACATGTTATGCAGGTAAAATAATGTAAATAAATAAAGCTTTCAATGCAGGAATATGTTTTTGTTCAATTACGGCCGTAAAAAGTATATTCATTTGCATGAATTCACCGGAATCCTTGATGAAATTGAAAAACAAAAGTCACCTCAGTGATCGTCCAGAGAATTTTCGTTGAAATATACCTTGTTAATATATTACTAAATATTTTTTTTTAATTTTTTTTTTTAATTTTTATTATCTATTCATGATACAGTTATCTGTGGTTAACATCTCCACAAAATCAACATGTGATTCATTAGTTGATTGAATCTACTTTCGTTTACCAAAAGTACACTTGAATATAGTTGGGTACCAAATTGTGAATGAAAAAAGGACATATTTTTAGGCAAAATTGCATCAAAACTTACATGAGCTTATTCCTCAGATAGAGTGCTTGACGTTGGTGTATCTAAAATTACAATGGCAGTTTGTTTGAACCAATTATGCTTGTAAAACGTCAATTTCACCCCTCTGACATTTGAAGTGTCGTTGCTAGGAAACGGGATGGAAAACAGAAAAAATAAAAAACGAACAAAAATCGAAGAAAATGCATTGTGCAAAATTTCAGAACAATCGGAGGGAAATCGATTTTTGACCCATGACGTCAAGGAAATGTCGCATACTACCTTAAACAATCAATGCATATTTTATATATATGTATTCAATGAGTATGTTTTTCACCTAATACATCAAGGTGTACATTTTATGTGAGCATTTCATATTATTACTGTAATTATTCCCATTAATGCGCATGATACACAGTTTAGTTTTATGCCCCCGCATCGATAGATCGGGGGCATATTGTTTTTGGTCTCTCTGTTTGTCTGTCTGTTTGTACCAAACTTTAACCTTGCCTATAAAATCAAAACGCTTGCACCTACATTCATCAAAATTCATAATTATGTAGGTTCCTCATGACAACCTCTACACAGGACCTGTGCATTTTCAGGACAGTAGATCAAAGGTCAAGGTCACAGGGTCATTGTGTTCAAAAAAATTCCGACATTTCTTTTAGGATACTACTCCTACATTTTTCATGGGATTTTGACGAAACTTTCACAGACTTGTTTTTACCAAGAACACCCACACATATATTCGGGGTTTTGTGATTCGATCATTTTTTACGTAATTATGGCCCTTTGTTTATTTTGTGTGATTGTAAACAGCCAAATACTCTTGTTTCCTTGTTTACTCACGGGATATTGATTAAACTTTCATGGAACTATTGCTATCAAGATACCCAATGCATGTTGTAAAGGTTTTATGATTCGATAAATTTTGACGGAATTATGACCCTTTGTTTATTTTGTGCATATGTAATATATAGAGAAAAATACTCTTTTGTTTGCAACTACTTCTGTATTTCTTAAGGGATTTTTACCAAACTTTGATAGAACTATTGTCACCAAGTTCACCATCACATATTGTGAGGGTTTTGTGATTCGATCATTTTTAGCAGATTTACGGCCCTTTGTTTGCCAGTACCAAACTTTAACCTTGCCTATTAAATCAAAACGCTACCACCTGCAATCATCAAACATATCTTGGTTCATCATGACAATCTCTACAGGACCTGTGCATTTTCAAAAAGGGCAATTGGAGGGGGCATGGTGTTTATAAAACACATCATTCAATGAACAAAAACCCGTTTATTACGAGCACCAGATTTCTCTCGAGCAATTTGTCTGGTCAGATGACACAGATAACAAGGTTTTACTGTAGGTAGATAACATTAGTAGCTCACCTGTGAGTAATTGCTTGAGTTAACTGTATGTCTAGGACGGATCATGTGTACCAATACTACTCCCCTCATATCCATGAACATAATACTCGTCACCATTCCCATCAAATGGACAACCAATCATTTCAGCATTTTTATTTGTGGGAATTTACGTGTGACCAATATATAGTGATGTAACAATGGATTTGAAATAACTGGATGTCTGATTCAGATATCCAGATCTCGGATGCGGATCCCTACTATCTACCCTGTATTTTGTCTACTAAGTAACCCTAAACATGAATATTTGTTTAGCTTTACTCTATGTATTACAATATAAGAAGAAATCTATGGATAGGATTCACATTACATTTGCACATTTTGCTTAATATCTGCATCAAATTAAATTAACTTTGTGATTAATGTAGTGTGTGTTTACTAATAGATGTAACAAAATAGTGCTTCTTGTATATTTCAGTGTTTTGGTACAGTGATTGCTAATGTTCCCTATCACAGAATGAGACCTGGGTTACTTAGCAGGATAGTCAAACAAATTAAGCACTTCATAAACCACAGAGGTAATTAGTTTCTCTATCACTGAAGATAAAAAGGAGAGAAAATCTCTTACTCTGGGTCACTTGAAATTGAGTGAACAGAACAATATTTGTCATGGGCTTTATGTTGTTGTTTTTTTTAACTTGTCCAAATGGTTCGTTTAATTTTTAGCTCACCTGAGTAAAAAAAAAAAAACAGAATGAGCTGTTTTTATCACAGACACTTGTTTAGAAAAAATTACCCCACCCACCATGGTCGCTCATACCACTATCAATGCATTAAGAAAAGTAATGATAACCAGCTTGAAAACGAAAGTAGAAAATCTTTTCAAGTTTTTGAAACATATATCACACTTGCGTCATAATTTCTGGCGTCTATGCAAAATTAGATATTTTTTAGCTCACATGTCACAAAGTGACAGGGTCAGTCTCCGTCCGGCGGCGTCAAACTTTACCTTGTGAACACACTAGGGGCCATATTTTTAGCTCAATTTTAGCAAAACATAATGTTGATATTGACAAAATCTCGGACGAGTTCGATATTGGGCCATTTCGGGTGAAAAACTAGGTCACTAGGGCCAAATAAAGGAAAACCTTGTGAACACTTTAGAATTCACTGTTTTGATTGGATCTTCATGAAACTTTGTCAGAATGTTTATTTCAATAATTTGTAGGTCAAGTTTGATAATGGGTCATTTTCGGTAAAAAACTAGGTCATTAGGGCAAATTGCTGGAAAACCTTTTGAACACTCTAGAAGTAACTCTTTTGATTGGATCATCATGAAACCTTTTCAGAATGTCTGTCATTATAATATCTTGGACGAGTTCGAACATGGGTCATCTTGGGTCAAAAACTAGGTCGCTAGGTCAAATCTTAGGAACACTTTGTTAACACTGTAGATGTCACAGTTTTGATTGGATCTTCACCAAACCTAGTCAGAATGTTTGTCTCAATGATTTGTGGGTCATGGTTGAATATGGGTCAGCCAGGGTCAAGAACTGGGTCACCAGGTCAAATCTTAGGTAAAAATCTTGTAAAAGCTTTAAATTGCATGGATCTTGGCCAAACCTTGTCTGATTGTTTATATCAATGATATTAAGGATAAGTTAAAATGTGGGTCTTGTAGGGTCAAAAACTAGGTCAGGAGGTCAAATCTTAGGAAAAGCTTATTAATACTGTATATGTCAAATTATTATTGTATTTTCACCAAACCTTTTCAGATTGTTTGTGTTTGATATGTAAGATAAATTCGAACATGGGTCATCTGGGGTAAAAAAGTAGGTCACAAGGTCAAATCTTAGGAAAACTGTCTATGCTGTAGTTTTCATGGTTTTGATTGGATCTTCACCAAATTTTGTCAGAATGTTCGTCTTATTAATATGTATGAAAAGTTGTAACATGGGTTATCTGGGGTCAAAAGCTAGGTCACTGGTTCAAAACAAAGTTTTAATGAGTGAACAGTGATTGTCATGTGAGCTTGTTTATTCAATCGACACCGTTCTCACACAAAAACCCATACAAGTGTGAATTCTGAAGATTTCCATTTTTTTTAGTATCAGGGACTGCTGCATTTCAGAAAATTCTATATTTAGACATTTTAAAGTGTTTCCATCGTAGCCTAGTGTCACATAAATGGTCAATCTCTGCACAGAGTGGTTGTTCCTATCCAATCTACACAAAATCAAATTTCAAGATTTTCCACTACCACCCTAACCAGTCAATACAATATTGTGACCTATTACAACAGCCTTATAGAAATACGCCTGACTTTTACTAAGCATGGTGAAATATGACAAAATGAGAAAATACTTACAAATGTGTATTAATAAGTCAAAAGCACCCTGTGAGAATGGCAAATAAGAAAATACTTACAGTTACAATTCACTGTAACCTCTCACTGAAAGAGGGTTGCGGGTTCGAGCCCTGCTACTGACCATGACTCTTTATGTGAGAAAGTAAGCTATTACTTACAGAGGATGGGAGTCTAGTACTGGTTCTTCCCAGGAGCGATGTTTAGGTGAATTGTTGGCCTCATATGACTCTGACTGTTAAAAAGGGGTGTAAAACCCAATATAAACAAACAAACAAACAAACAAATACAAATGTGTAATGTTTAAATGTCCGAAACACCCGGTGTAAGAATTGCAAAAGCATGTTATAACACATACAGTACGGTTCAGGTGATTTGTCTGAAAATCGCGTTTCCCCGCGTTCGTAATCGGCAATTTATCACCCGTAGCGACGATTTTCTTCGCAGCATTGATCTTGAAAAAAACGCTAATCAGATGGTAATCTTTGATCGCTAATAATCACAGTCTAAAGCCGACTCTCAAGTAGCTAAAATGATATTTATTGTGAATCTTTCTTCTACTTTAGCTTTCTGTTGACTGTTCATTTTCCGAAAACAGTCACATGGAAATATAATTAAGGATTTAACACTTACTAAATCCGTCAGCCAAGACCGACAGAAATCCAGGTATCTGATTAATTTTTGTCAAGCAGGAAATCCCATCTTTGAAGTAAATATGTAGAAAAACCAGCAAATTTGTAAACTGTGTAGCCATGTTTTACATATGCAGCGTTACGTACAGGGCAAGATTCATATGTCTATTTTTAGTGTTATTTTTATCGAGTACCAGGGCGAGAATCATTATTTAGACAGAGTCGCAGTCTCTCATTTTACCTATGTAGCTTGGTGCTCTAATCAATAAAACCAGTCCACTGTTCACATGTAATATTATTTCGCGCAATAATATACGAAAGCTGACAGATTAATTAAAGCTCATCAACTACCATTAAGTTCTCAACAATTTATCATTTTAATTTATGTCAACGCTAATTTTTCACACATATCAGGTAACAATTTGTTCACAAAAGCACAATTAAATAATGTGTGAATAACACTGTTATTGACAAGAAATGTAAAGTTTTGAGTAAACTGAAGAGGCGACATCGCGTATCTCCGGGTTGAGCGATCGTCGCCACAATCCACCACAAATTATTGCCCTTCAGTGATGACGGTCTGCACCGTCGATCATCGTTGCTCTGAACGCGACAGCCCAAATTCAAATCGCCGCGTTGAAGCGATCTACCTGTGACTTAGCGCGATTTTAATTCGCGGCCATTTTCGGACAAATCACCCTAACAATGTAACCAATATGCTCAAGTACTGTCATCTCCTAACACTACATTATCGTGGTTATGGAAAGCAGGGATCCAGACAAACCGCGGTACGCACGCGCTACTAGCCAAGTTGACACTGTCTTACATGAATTTAGTTGAAGGGTCTTTGACGATGATATGTTTGCATTGCAGTTCATCGTCAAAGCCACTTGTTCTTTAAAAGCTAACAGGTAAACGACTCAATCTGAGTCGCGTTCGTTTTCCTATTTAACGCACAAATTTCTGTAGAACTTGTGTACAATTCGATTAATAATAGTACAATCTATCAATATGACAGAAAATATACCTTAAACAGACGAAAGTTATCAAATATTTTGCCGATGTTTCATACTACCCTTAATTATTTTCCTCGTAAATGCTTTGGATTAAGTCCATAGCATTTAAATTGATCTGATTCAATAGACGCATGAACAAGCGTCTTAAGCTGTTGACTTTGTAAGAGGACAATTCCATAACTAAAATGGTCAACAAGGCAAAATAAAAAGACCAATTTAGTTTTGGGACCCAGAACTAACATGAACGCAACAGCCCCCAAGGTACAAAACATGAAAAAGTTGGAATTCTACGATATTCAGCTTAGTAGATAGTGGACAGTGTGTCAGTCAAAAGAGAAAAGTAGTTTTAGATAAGCAAAATATGATTCCAATGTGAGTTTAGCTTTTGTTTGTTTGAAAAACCTGAAAATATGTTCTACTTTTGTTTTCAAGCTGGTTATCTTTGCTTTTCTATATGCATTGATAGTGGTATGAGCGACCGTGGTGGGTTTGGGTAGTTTTTTCTTAATAAGTGTCTGTGGTTAGTATGCTATTCTGTCTGTCATATGCCAGTCCTTCCATAATTCTTCTCTGGAACGACTTTGTCAAATTTGAAGAAACTCCAAAGCAATAATCATTTGGTGATCCCTTACAAAAGTTACTGAAAGAATGTCATTCCATGAAAAACTCGGGTTTCCATTGCAACCAAAAGAAAAAACTTTTAAAATCTTCTTGTCTTAAAGCTTAGATATTTGTATATGTAGCAACATGTAGAGGACCTCTAACAAAATTGCTAAAATAATATCCCTGAAGTACATTTTCCAATATTTTTTTTTTTTACTGCATCACAACTTGGAATCAAATTTGTTAAGTGATATTGCCATAACTCAGGTGAGCATCCCAGGGCCACTTGGCCCTCTTGTTTAAATATCTAATTTACTGAATTTATTTAGAGCATAATAAGAGTTTAATGTCTTTTTTAATGGGGTTAATATCACATCAACAGCCAAGGTCGTATTGCGACTTTCAGCTTTTATATGTGGAAGAAGACCTAAGGGGTACACTAATTGGACAGTTTCTTTGCCCATGAAATTTGTTTAATTCCAGGTGTGATACAAAGTTGAGGTCCCTTCTTTGAATTCTTACCAGTACCCATAACATTAATTTTGAATTGTACACACTTTGGAACATCTAGAACAAGAGTTTCACGTTTTCCGCATTCACCAATGAATCCTCTGTGTCAGGTTAATATACTGTCGTCCATTTTTATGTTAGAATTTTCATTATAATTTAACTTAACAGAACTTGCAATTAGTGTTGTAGTTTGCTATTAAACTGTTCTATGATTACAGGGCTTAAAGATAGGTTGTTACAGACTTCTACTTTTTAACAAGATGTACATAATGATATTTGTTTGTTCTAGATCCTAATGTTAGGGTTGCTTGTTTGACTTGCCTAGGAGCAATGGCAGGTATTCAGCCACCATTGATGGAAATTTGTCATATTGTGCAACCAGCCAGACCTCCCGTCACTGCCAAGCAGCCTATTCCAGCAGACATGGATAGCGCTTTAGCACAAGGCAAAGCGTCCAGAGACACAGAGTCTGGTTTTAATATTCCAAGTCAAGCATCTAGAGACCCAGATTCTGGTTGTGACAACAGTCCAATGGTTAATTCTCCTGGGGGAGCTTTCCAATTTGGAGGTACAGCATCAGAAAGTGTAGAAAATACTACGCCAAAACAGAGCACAGCAAGTTTATCTGGCATACAAACACCTGTGTTCTCTGATCTGTATGAACAGTCTCATGCCACAGACATTTCTTGGGTGGTAAAATTATGTGTGAAAAATATTTTAACGCAAAATTCCCAGGATACTGTCTTTGGACCTGAAGAACTTCACACTGAACCAATCCCTGTGCGATTAGAATCTCTACAAGTACTAGCAAACCTAACTAAGGGATACTTCCCTATTATAAGGTATACATAAAACTTGATGTATTAATCATGTTACTATAAACTGCCTAAGAAATAAATTCCAATTGGGATTAACCTTCAATCTCCAAGGTCAATGTTGGGGTATGTGAGGTTAAATATGGGGATTTTATTAGAGATTTAGGTGTGTATTATGACAAATACAGTCGAAACTCGTTATATCCAAGTTCGGGGGACTTGCCAAAATAGTTTGATATAAACGAACTTCGATAGAGGAATTTCGATACCCGTGTTTACATTTTAGAGCTAAAGTCTGTGTATCATAATAATAAAATTATCGTGTTATTTGGTGTATGGGATGTTAACGGGTAATAAGAATACGGAATTTTAACGGGTATTTGATATATTTATTATGCATAAGCATATGAGCGTATATCAGTTTTTAATAATGATTTGTATCATCAAAGAAAGTTTTGTATCAGTTTTATAGTCCTGAGAATGGACACTAACATACAGCTGTTAATAATTAAATATCAATTTTAGATTGTAGGTCTTTGTTTCTGGAAAAGTTTCGAACATTTCTTTTGTAAGTTGGCGACATAATTGGTTTGACATAGATGATCACTTTATAGTAGAAAATATTTGGTTCGGACTGAAACTCTACTTCAATATATAAAAATATCTTGAACCATGAATTTGATATACTTGTTTTTTTTAAAATATGTATTAGGCCACAACTTTTATATAAATTGGTTTACAAAACCGGCGAGTGTAATTTTCGGCAAATCCAAAAAGAAATAAAAATGAAATTTAACCTTTTTTTAAAATATATTCTTTTCGACCGAACCTTTTTATGATGAATTTTTTTTTAAAAATGTGAGTAACCAAAAAATGTATTATCATTTAGACACTTACAGAGCACTACAACACAATAATTAAAGTCCGCACCTATTTTACAAAAATGTAACTGACATCATGAATGATGTAAACTGTCAACCAGATGCTTTTTCTCGCTCTCTGGTTAATATTTTACTTGAACAGGTATTTCGTTATTTAAATGCGACACACAATTATGGATTTTTTTGTGAATAATTTGATACTGGATTACCGGTACTTATTAAGGTACGATCTTCAAGATCTATACTATAAGTAAATGGGTGCACATGTTTGTTTTCCTGATTAATCTTGATGGCTTTTGTTCTTGTTGGTCACGGATTAGCCTTTTATATCTCAACTTGTCTATAATTATTGACTCAATTGTTGCTGATTGCAGTATAACAATTAAACCGGAAAATGATGACTATGGGTCTTGTATGTATCAACATCACCCTGGGGCACTGAATCACAGACTAATTCTTTTACTGTGCATTATGGGATATAATGCACTAATTAACAGTCAGTAGAAGTTACTCCGCTATGTAAGATTCTACTTTCTGTTTCACACTTACGTCGGGAGCGATGAAATTTCAGCAATAATTTAAAGCACTTGGCTTATTTACAGATCAAGCTAAAATACCATTTTCTTCCGCTCTAACATATTATCCCCTGACATATTAGCTAAGTAGACTTATGGCCAAGTATATATATATATACATACGGTAGTTTGTTGTGCCCAAATTTGAACATGGGCATGGGATTTTTTTTTTTGACCGACCGGTGGTCACTTTTCAAAAAAAAAAATTGTAAACCAACAAATAAAAAAGTTGTGGCCTTAAAAAGGATAAAAATGGGGACTATATCTTTACTTTGATATAAGCTGGATTTCGATATAAGCGATTTCAATATAATGAGTTTTGACTGTACACTCATTTTCGATCATCATATAATGAAAGCGTCAAGTGCTCATATTCATCTTCAAAATCTTAAAGGAATTTGGTGATATTTAACTCAAAAGTCAACAGAGTCATGAGTGCCTGGATTATTACATTCTCATATTTACTTCTGTAATGGTTTACTTACTAACATTCCATTCTATGAACTCAAGTTACAGTGTGTTCAAAATCACACTGCCAGAGTCATTTTGAATAATCAAGTAATGGAATTCTAAAAGAACTTCACTGACTTCGGGTTTGAGCCAGAGTAATGTATAAGGTTTTAGTGTTTGATGTGTACAACTGAAGAAATGTTTCTTCTTTCTACTGGTAGTTACATACTTTGCTTGAATGGTGACAAAAAACTTAATGATCCCAAGACACCGAACAAAATTAGCTGTTACGTCCTTGGCGGTAATTGGTACGAAATGTTGGAATGACTTACCATGATATAATTTGGAAGAACATTGACTCTGAATCAAATGTTAGGAAAAAATTAAAACTCATTTGTTTGGGCAGTGTTATGGACAGTAATTGAATATTAATTGGTCATGCTATTATCTCATATGATAGCTAATTGTGACATGCATGTATAGCTATGCTTCAATATTTTGAATGATGTTTCTTTGCTCCCATTTCATTGCAAAGTGCAATAGAAAATTATATTATTTTGCACCATAAAAATTTATTTTATTTGTATATTATTTGTATTTACATTTAATCTTCATTGATCAAACCCCTGTATCTCCTACACCCCTAATTTCTTACAATTTAAACAATGTACATAATTGTCAAAATTCATAGAATTCAAGTACAAATTTGATGTCATAATGTTGTCATTATAATCTTGTTTATTGTTTTATCAATGATAGTATCATTTGTTTGCAGAAATTGTGTTCCACTCCTACAAGAGCTTATACATAAATGTTTCTGTGATAAAGATCCTGTGGTAAAACTTCATGCAGGAAAGGTAAATAAAGACATTATGATACATTTCTTATATTCATGGGTGAAAATCAGTATCCGGTGAATAACTTAATAAAGGATTAAGATATTGCAATGAAATTTTGTGTGTAGGTGGCTTACATGGAAACCAAGCTTGGAGATGGTGTGCAGTGCGCAAGTTACAGGTCTATAGCTGTAGTGACAAGGCCACACTTAGAGGTCAAATGCCAAAAATGAGTAATATGGGCCTTGTCTGGACTGTATCTCTCTTAAGCATTGATATTTCTAGAAAAACTTTGCATAATTGTTTAACACCATAAGACAGTGTACAGTGCACAAGGCCCAGGTCCATAGCTCAAAGGTCAAGGTCACACTAAGAGCTCCAACGTCAAAAATGAGTATTGTAGACCTTGTCCGGACTGTATCTTTTGTGATCGCCTTGCATCTGTTGTGCGTCATGAAGTGGCGTCAAATTTTATTAAATTACTACAAACAACATCTCCTCCTACATCTACTGGCTACGGGCGTGTGAAGGCCCTCACAAACCCTCTACTACCCAGGAATTCTTTTTACTTAAGTGCTCAAGTTGAGCTATTTTGATCGCATGTTGTCTGTTGTCCGTGCATGTGTCAATCGTCCATCAGTGCGTCAACAATTGCTTTAAACAATGTCCTTCTTAAACAGTTGGCCAATTTCAATGAAACTTTACATGAATGTTCATTGCATGAGGCTCTACCAATGTTGTTCAAAAAAATTAATTTCATTAAAGACTCGGGGTAAAACTTCTTGTCCAAAACCACAGGGCCTAGAGCTTAGATATTTGGTGTGTAGCATTGTCTAGTGGACCTCTACCAAGTCTGTTAAAATCATGGCCCCTAGGTCAAAATTGGCCCCGCTGTGGGGTTCACTCGATTTATATAGGAAAAGCATAAAAATCTTCTTGTCCAAAACCTCAAGGCCCAGAGCTTACATATTTTGTATGTAGCATTGTCTGGTGGACATCTACCAAGTTTGTTTAAATTGTTGCACCAAGGGTCAAAATGTATTTTCCTTGTCTGGGCTGTACATTCTGTTTGCATTCAGGGATTTTGAAATAACTTGGTATGAAAGTTTACTTCAATGAGATGATGTTTCATGAACATCACTCTTACTTGTAGTTTTAAGGTGAAGGTCACAAGCTTTCTTAACAGTGGATCCTTGGGCATTTAGTTATTGTTTCTACAGTACTAAGCTAAATTTATACAGGTTTTCAAAATGTTTGACTTTCCCTTTGTTTATCAACAAGTATGTCCTGCTTCTTTGAGGTTGGACATTTTGATCATCAAACAAACTGTGTGAGAAGAAATTGACATGATCTGAATAACATCATGCTTGAACTTTTCTTTTGAGGTTGGATTGTTTTTATGCCCCTGTATCGATAGATCAGGGGCATATTGTTTTTGGTCTCTCTGTTTGTCTATTTGTCTGTTTGTACCAAACTTTAACCTTGCCTATAAAATCAAAACGCACCTACATTCACCAAATTTCATATGTAGGTTCCTCATGACAACCTCTACAGGACCTGGCCAGGTCAGTAGATCAAAGGTCAAGGCCACCGGGTCACTGTGTTTAAAAAAATTCCATTCCTACATTTCTTTCAGGATACAACTCCTACATTTTTCATGGGATTTTGACAAAACTTTTACAGACTTGTTGATACCAAGAACCCCCGCACATATGTTCCGGGTTTATTGATTCGATCTTTTTTTACGGAATTATGGCCCTTTGTTGTAACAGCGAAATGCTCTTGTTTCCTTCTTTTTTGAAGGGATTTTGATAAAACTTTTATGGAACTATTGTTATCAAGATGCCCAATGTATGTTATAAAGGTTTTATGATTTGATATTTTTTTACGGAATTATGGCCCTTTTTATACCCCCAGATATGAAATATATGGGGGCTATATTGGATTCACGCTTGACGGTCGGTCCGTCCGTCCGTCCGTGCGTCTGTAGACACAATTTGTCCGGAGAATTTCTCAGCAACTACTTACAGGATTTCAATGAAACTTCACAGAAGTGATCAGTAGTAAGCCTAGTTGTGCATGCTTAAATCATTTTTCATTTGGATTGATTTTCACTGAGTTATAGCCCTTTGTTTTTTTCTACAGTATAAATAGGCAAATTTTGTCCTGACTATTTCTCATTGACTACTGCCAGGAATTCTATAAAACTTCTCAGAAGTGATAAGTAGTTAGCCTAGTTGTGCATGCATTAAGCTTGTCTTAGTCGGTTAAAATTTCACTGAGTTATGGCCCTTTGTTGTTTTTTATACAGTGTATATACAATATCTCAGTAACTACTCATAGGAATTCAATGAAATTTCACAGAAGTTATAAACAGTTAGCCAAGTTGTGCATGCAATAACCAGGTTTTGTTTGGATTATTTTCACTGAGTTATGGCCCTTTGTTTTATACAATTAGGTAAATTTTGCCCGTACCATTTCTCAGCAACTACATGCAGGAATTCAGTGAAACTTCTTAGAAGTGATAAGTAGTTTGCTAAGTTGTGCATGTCCACAATAGGTTTTGTCCAAGTCAATTTTAATGAGTTATGGCCCTTTGTTATTTATATAATGTATATTTAGAAACTGGTCAGGATTTATCTAAGCAACAATTTGCAGGTATTAAAAAATGAAAATGCATTATATTTCCCTCTGTAAAATGTAACAATAACTGTGTCAATGCCGCATCTGGGGGTATTCATCACCTTTAGTGATAGTTCTAGTTTTATTTTGTGCATATATGTAATATATAGAGAAATACTCTTTTGTTTGCAACTACTTCTATATTTCTCAAGGGATTTTTACCAAACTTTGATAGAACTATTGTCACCAAGTTCCCCAGCACATACTGTCAGGGTTTTGTGATTTGATCATTTTTAGCAGATTTATGGCCCTTTGTCTGTCTGTACCAAACTTTAACCTTGCCTATTAAATCAAAAGGCTACCACCTACAATCATCAAACTTCATATCTTGGTTCATCTTGACAATCTCTACATGACCTGTGTATTTTCAAGTAGAGGGGGCATTGTGTTTTTAAAACACATCTTGTTAGTTACTTTATATCGTGTAGTGTTTTTTGCTATGTGAGTATACATTCTTATGCTTGGAGAATGGATAGAAGTTCAAAATCATGTCATAGTTTATGCTCAGTCTTATGGGAATATCTTATGTCTGATATTTCTTTGGTAGAAATACAGTCAAACCTTGTGAAAAAAGGTCAGTGTGTTCTAAATAACCAATAACAGCTATTCAAAGAATGACCTTTATTCATAGGTTGACCTGAATTAAGGTCGCCTGTCAGTAGAGGCCATATAGTGTTTATAGGTTTGACTATAAATAGTTGAACATTTAAATTGTGGATGAATTGAGAGATATGTCATATTTGCTATGGTTTTATATATTTCAGCTTCTGGATGAATTTAGTCAAGTATTGCTGCATGATGTAGCTGGCACTGATTCAGTGAAACAAGTTCCCGGTTCAGTCAGTCTGTCACAGGTAGATATTCTTTCTTTAATTAGAATATAGTCTTATCAGCTTTAAAAATGCCAGTTTTTTTAAGTGCGTTTTATTTTTTCTACTTGAACAGAAACACAAGTTTGGTGTTCTACACCTCCCTTTTTGAACGTTTTTTAACTGATTTGTCAAAGAGTTTTAGGATTAGGCTATGTCCGTCGTCAGTACTCTGGAAGGATTTTTTAGAAAATTTTGAAAAATGTTATTCTCAAAAGCCAGAGGACCTAGAGCTTTGACATACAGTAAAACCCTGATTATTCGAATGTCCTTGGGCCCTGAAAAATCATTCGGATAATCCATGGTTTCGAATAATCCATTTCAGTGTGATGTACTGGTTGGAAAGAGGAATTCATTACTGTCCGTATATTGCAAAGGAGTTAACTCTCATATGCAAATATGACGTTACTTGAGTGATAATAGGAATAAAATAAAATGTATAACAAACTTGACACTTATTATTGGTTTATTCTTGTTTATGACTGTATATGAGTTAACAAATGAAACAATAATTCTTGTTATATAAATAAACGTGCATTTATGGATTATGCAGAACACAATCCGACACAATAATGTCATTCTCACTTCACTTACTAACGATCGACTAGGCATCGCTATCGTCACATCCTAAAACAATTAAAGAATCGAAGACGTAAAGATGTTATGTTAGGTACATTGTTTTACTAAAATCATCATATTCTAGTTAGTTTTGTTTGATTGTGTTCGAATCAGTCTTTAAATTTTGAATGACGCTGAAATGCAAATAATTTCATACAGATCACCAGGTATGTACGCGTATTAACTTATTATACCCGAGATGACAGTGAAATATGCATCGCGATTAGTATAAAATCGTAACAAACAATATGGTCAACTTAACGATAATTGAACTGTTGACACACTTCGTGTATGAATTGATGTGACACATTGTTTGTCACACGACATTTGATTCTCAATCGGCCATTGTTATTAATTAATGATTTTGAATTATAGGTGTGAAAATACACGCATTCATAACTTTAGGGACAAAATAATGTATTCGGATTACACCAGGTATTCGTAAAACCCAATTCGTATAACTGGGGTTCATTGTACTTTAAATATATAGAGATGTAATCGGGACTGTAGATTTTATTCGGATAATACCGGTTATTCGATTAATCGGTGTTCCGATAATCAAGGTTTTACTGTATGTAGCATTACTAAGTAGGGCTGACTATTGGGTCCAGTTTTGGCTATTGCAATACTATTGATATTGCTGAAAGTACTATTGTGATACTATTGCTATTGTTGGTCACTATTGCAATAGTTATTGCCAAGATTTGACAACAACAAAGATAAACTTGTAAATGCAAATTTGCACAGTGTAAGAACTAATTTTGCTGTGAATATATGCTAAAATGTTAGTGGAAATGATTTAAAATGAATTGGACAGAAATAGATTAATAAAATTCAGTTCAAATACTGCATTGAGTGCTTTTGTTTGATGCCTGTGCTTATTTACATATTTACAATTTTTTTTGTAACGAGATGCAACAGGAGTTGTTTTAGAGTAATAATAAACTTTATCAGAAGGAAACTATCGTAAATAGCGATAGTTTAGCTATCGGCGATAACTATTGGATCGAAATTTTTAATATCGATCCATATTATCTGGACACTCTGGATCGCAATGCACCAATATTTCAATGCATTGGCCCACCCCTATTACTAAGATGGTTCAAATTATGACCCCTGGGTCAAAATTGACCCGGCCCAGCAGTCACTTGCTTTATATTTATATAGATTCCTATAGTAAAATGTTAAAAAATCATCTTCTCAAAAACTACAATGCCTTGAGCATAGATATTTTGTCTGCAGCATTGCCTAATGGGCCTCTACCGAGATTTTTCAAATCATGGCCCAAGGGTCAATATTGGCCCAACCCCGGGGTCAGTTGATTTCAACTACTACTTGACAGTTGGGGTAGATAAATCTTTACCATGACAAATAACTTTCCTTGATTAAATTATACCTTAGTGTTATGAGGCTCCATCATGGCCCTCTTGTTTTCCCCAGTTTTTGTTCATTCCATATAGAATAGATATTGATTTGTATTGTGTGAAAAAATTGCGGATGTACTTTTTGGTAAACTTTTCTTCTTATATTTACCCATGTCCTTTGTTTAGATTGAGTAGTATTATAAAGGATATTAGAAGAAGAAAACAATTGATATAACATATAGCTGTGTTACATTTAAGGTATCTGAGTTTTGGTTATCTCTGCTGAATGGACCCATACAGGAAATACTACAGAACCCGAATAACACTGCAGTAAAGGCCTCTACGTGTGATTGTATTGCTAATATTGGAGATGCTGTGTTTAAAATGTTACCTGTAAGTTTCTGTCTTCATGCAAACACATTAGTCCAAAGCCCACTGCTTGTCAATCCCTAAATCATTTCGGCTATATCGAGGTAGACAGTATAATTACTATAAAGAGGGTTTGTATTGGTTTGTCAGCACCTATCCTACAACATAAATTTTATACAAAATAAATTGCCAACAACCAATACAAACCCTCTCGATAGTATTTGTTTACCTTGATCCACCAAAATACTAGTATGCTGCAACAGCCCTAACAATTTCAGATTTCAGTTCTTGTGGGGGCTATATAGTAGTCACTCTGTCTGTCAGTCTGTCGGTCCCATGGCTGCGGCTGTAGCTCCAAGGTAACACTTAGTGTTCAAAGGTAAAAAATTTGGTCTTTTGGGCATCTCCGCTCTGTAACTTTGTCATTCATTGAAGGATTTTATAATAACTACAAATGTTAACCACCACTAGATGATGTGTAACGCACAACTCCCGTGGCTGTAGCTTCAAGGTCTATGCAGCATGTGTTGGTATTTGTCACCTTGTGACAGCTCTAGTTGTGATTGCTTTTAGTACTTTAATAGTGTCCTCAAAATTTGAGTAATAGACTTATTAATCTATCAAAAACATTGTGTGTAAAGTAGATTAAGGCATGTTTGTCTTGCTATTTTTGGTAAGAAATTTTATTCGACAAAAATGCATATTTGTATGATTCATTTCACTTAGATAAAGTTTTGTTTTTGAATTTCGATCAAGTAAACTTCATATTTACATACACATGTGCTAACCTGCATTTGTTGTTCTTAACATCTCATACAGCTAATATCTTATATGTTCATTCATTCTACAGCTTGATAAACGTATCATGTGTTTAACGGTTGTTCTTGGCTTGGCTAACGAGGATGATCATTTTCTACGTGCATCAGCTATCAGGACACTAGGAGTGTACGTGTTATATAGATGTGTTAGAGAGGTAAGGACATGAGGAGTTTACATGTACTATAAATGTGTTAGAGAGGTAAGGACATGAGGAGTTTACATGTACTATAGATGTGTTAGAGAGGTAAGGGCATGAGGTGTCTTATATAGATGTGTTAGAGAGGTAAGGACATGAGGAGTTTACATGTACTATAGATGTGTTAGAGAGGTAAGGGCATGAGGTGTCTTATAAGATGTGTTAGAGAGGTAAGGACATGAGGAGTTTACATGTACTATAGATGCGTTAGAGAGGTAAGGGCATGAGGTGTCTTATATAGATGTGTTAGAGAGGTAAGGACATGAGGAGTTTACATGTACTATAGATGTGTTAGAGAGGTAAGGGCATGAGGTGTCTTATATAGATGTGTTAGAGAGATAAGGACATGAGGAGTTTACATGTACTATAGGTTCGTAAGAGAGGTAAGGGCACGAGGAGTTTACATGTACTATAGATGTGTTAGAGAGGTAAGGGCGCGAGGTGTGTATGTCTTATATATATGTGTTACAGAGGTAGGTGTTTCTTTGAATTTTCAGTAATATTGTTAATTAATGTATGTTAGTGTTCTATATAGTCACTCTCTTGTTGTTATGGTCTGTTTGAACCCAGCTGTCCAGCTAGCTTACAGAAAGTCCAATGTTTCTACCCAGGTTAGGTTCTTTCTCCATCTGGTAATGTTGCCATATGACCCAGGCTGTTGGTGCAGAATTAAACCGTGTGAAGATAGTTTGACTGATAAATTGTAAATTAATTCTTCTTATGATTGTATACAATGAAGAGGCTGTGTATACTGTAATGAATATGTTTTGAGATAAAACACTGACAGAATTTTCATAAATGCAGTCGAAACTCATTACTCGTATATAGAAGTTGGGGCGAATTCCCAAATTAGTTCGGTATAAACAGACTTCGATATTGGAATATACCTGCATGTACTAAAGTCGATATGTCGTAATAATCACTTGGACGTGTGATTTGGTGTACGGGATGGTAACGGATAATAAGAATAGTACAGTGTATATACTGGTACTTTCAAATATGCATGAAATACACAGATGCATGTAGGTTATGTGTTCATACTTCAAAGCTATGGCTTTTCTTTTTCAACATCCAAAATCGCTTCGTATTTTGTTGTGTAAGTTTTAGCATTCACTTATGCTCAGTCAGACAACTCTAGTTGTAATTTGATATGTTTATTTTTAAGGACGTTTCTTTTATTGCTGATGCTACAAGTACTATACTTGGTTCCATGGAAGATAAGAATATTGCTGTCAGAGTAAAAGCTGCATGGTCATTGGCTAATCTTAGTGATGCTCTGGCATTAAACAGGTGAGCTTCAACTTTAAGTGTGTAGTATGTAAGAAATAGTATGAACTCAATATGCTGAACTTTTAAGATACATGATATATGCAAAACAGCTTGCTTTACAGTACGGTTCGGGTGATTTTTATGAAAATCAGCAATTTTGTCACCCGTAGCGGCGCTTTTCTTTACGGCATAGATCTTGAAAAAGTCACGAATCAACACAATGTCGCTATTCACGGTAATCTTTGATCGCTAAGGATCACGGTGCTTTGCGAACATCTAAAGCCGACTCTCAAGTAGCTAAAATGATATTTATTGCAAATGTTTCTTCTACTTTCACTTTCTGATGCCCGTTCATTTTTCCGAAAACGGTCACATGGTAAGATAAATCAGGATTTGACACTTACTAAATCCTTATGCATGGGACCGACAGAAATCCAAGCATCCGATTAAATTTTTTCAAGTAGGAAATCCCATTCTTGAAGTAAATAAAAAGAAAAAAACGTCGAACTGCTAATCAAATTTGTAAACTGTTGCGGTGTTTTACATAATGCAGTGTACAGGGCGAGAATCATTATATTCTATTACAGTACGGTTCGGGTGATTTGTCCGATTTTCGCATTTCCCCCGCGTTCGTAATCGTCAATTTATTACCCGTAGCGGCGATTTTCATCGCGGCATCGATCTTGAAAAAAACGCGAATCACCGCAATGTCGCTAATCACCTCATTTTATGACTTATTTATCAGTCGGTAATCTTTGATAGCGATGGATCACGGTGATTCCCGAACGTCTAAAGCCGGCTCTCAAGTAGCTAAAATGATATTTATTGTGATTCTTTCTTCTACTTTCTGTTGACGGTTCATTTTCCGAAAATGGTAAGATAATTCAGGATATAACACTTACTAAATCTGTCGGCCAAGACTGACTGAAATCCAGACATCTGATTAAATTTTGTCTAGTAGGAAATCCCATTCTTGAAGTAAATAATAATTATGTAGATAAACCGGCGAATTGCTAAGCGAGTATGTAAACTGTGTAGCTATGTTTTACATATGCAGCGTTACGTACAGGGCGAGATTCATATGTCTCTTTTTAGTGTTTATCGAGTACCAGACGAGAATCATTATTTAGACCGAGTCGCAGTCTCTCATTTTACGAATGTAGCTCGGTGCTCTAATCAATAAAACCAGCCCACTGTTTACATGTAATATTATTTCGCGCAATAATATACGAAAGCTGACAGATTAATTAAAGCTCATCTACTACTATTAAGTTCTCGACACTCGTTGATTATAATTTATGTCAACGCTAATTTTTCGCACATATCAGGTAACAATTTGTTCACAAAAGCGCAATTAAATAATGTGTGAATAACAGTGTTATTTACAGGAAATTTGAAGTTTTGAGTAAACTAAAGAGGCGCCATCGCGTATCACCAGGTTGAGCGATTGTCGCAGCAATCCACCGCGAATTATTGCCCTTCAGTGGTGACGGTCACGTTGATCATCGTCGCTCTGAACGTGACGGCCAAAATTCAAATCGCCGCGTTGAAGCGATCTACCTGTGGCTTAGCGCGATTTTAATTCCGCGGCGATTCGCAAAAATCGGACAAATCACCCGAACCTTACTGTATTAGTCTTTTATATATGTCGAGTTCAGGGCAATAACCATACTTTTAGTGATTATTTAGACTGTGTCGCTTTTTCTCATTATACTTATGTAGCTCAGTGTTCTTTTAAATAAAACCAGTCCACTGTTTACATGTATTACTTTTTCGCGATGTCGAAGACTTCGATAAATGAAAGCTGACAGATTTACCTATTATTAAGTTCTCAACCCTTTTTGATTATAAGTTATGTCAATGCTAATTTTTCACACTTACCAGGTAACAATTGTTGATATTTGGTGTGTAGCATTTACTAGTAGACCTCCAAATCCTGGTACCAGGATCAAAATCAATTGATTTTGTAAGTAGTCTTTTCTGGTGAGCGATATAGGGCCATCATGGCCATCTTGTTATTAAGATGCAATATATCTTATTCTCATGGAGTTTGGGAATTAGTTCTGAAGAATTTATTTTTATTTCAATTACAGAGAAGAGAATGATCAAGAATTTTTGACAGATTTCTCAGATGTGTTAGCATTGAATGTGGTTACCATAGCAACACATGCATGCCAGGATAGTGATAAAGTAAAACCTAATGGAGTACGGGCTCTTGGCAACATTCTGCGCTTTGTTACCAGTAAACAACTGAGTGAGTAAAAATCGTGTATATGATTTGTACACATATGTTAGATAAGTGATGAAAACCATTGTGTTTGAAGCATAATATGTCACAATAATATACAATAGAACCTTGATTATCCAAAATTAACAAGTTGGAAGTATTAGCTCAGATAATCCATGTTTTGGAAAATCGGAGCAAGGGAAATCTAGATAATTGTCGTATGAAACAAAGGGAGATCACTCCCAAGTAAATTATGACATACATGTGTAACATGCAGGGTTATACTTATCAAATAAAACCGTTAGACAATAAAATTTTCCTCTGGCTGAATCGTAAAAACAACTGATCAAGATATAAGATGGGAATAATTTAACTACAACATCAACAAGACAATATTACATACGAAACTTGCTTAACTTAAGCTCTGGAACAACTTAATCTTGATAGAAATGACTTTTCTTATCATACAGACGATGGCACGAAATGGGTTTACCATTACAAATTAACTTTTGTTACTATCCCTGTGCTATACTTATATAATATCTCAGAACAATGCTGGGCAGCTCTTTCTTGTGTTTTTTTACAAAGCACAACAAACAAATTTTGTGGTGCAGTGCTCTGCGCAAAAGAGATTCAACCACCCAATAAGCATGAGTTTGTGCTGCTTTTGTATACCACAAACTATGCTTGTGGCTATAGTATTCGCAAGCAGACAGTGAAGATACTTATTACTGTTCTGCGATAAATATATTTAAATCACAGTAACCTTTGCTGAGATCATCACCCTTAGAAAGCTGGAAAGCACTAGAATTCCTGCTTTTATAACCCCATTCTATGACGTAACAGAAAAGTCCAAAACAGCTCCAGTGTTTCAGGTAAATGGAAAATCCCCAAATTCGGTCCCAGTTTCAATGATCATTGCACGACTGATGTTTTACTAACAAGATTAACGTCTTACAATAGAAGAGACCTTAAACATTGCAAATCAATGTACCATAAATAAAATTACTGAAATAATACCGTCAGTCAACCTGACTTACGTATGATTAAAAGTATAATCGACTGGTCAAACCTGAAAACGTTTAGCCATGTAATTTAAATGAAAAACAAATTTGTCAACTAAGATTATTGATTTCAATTGCTAGAAAACTAATTTATTAACACTTACAGGAGGAAACAAATCCCAAACAGTCCAAATTAATAGAATTCTTCTAAATAATAGTTTCAAAGTTGTCGCAAAAGTAGAACTTCCGGTTTTTAGCTCACATGTCACAAAGTGACAGGGTTAGCTTTTCTGGTCAGTCTTCGTCCGGCGTCGTGCGTCATCAAACTTTACCTTGTGAACACACTAGGGGCCACATTTTTATACCGACCGACAAGCAAGAATCAAATATAGCCCCCATATATTTCATATCTGGGGGCTATATTTGATTCACGCTTGTCGGTCGGTCGGTCCGTGCATCTGTAGACACAGTTTGTCCGGACAATTTCTCAGCAACTACTTACAGGATTTCAATGAAACTTCATAGAAGTGATCAGTAGTAAGCCTAGTTGTGCATGCTTATATATTTTTTCATTTGGATTGATTTTCACTGAGTTATAGCCCTTTGTTTTTTTCTACAGTATATACAATAGGCAAATTTTGTCCGGACTATTTCTCATTAAAGACAGGAATTCAATAAAACTTCACTGAAGTGATAAGTAGTTAGCCTAGTTGTGCCTGCATTAAGTTTTTCTTGGTTGGTTTAATTTTTACTGAGTTATAGCCCTTTGTTGTTTTTTATACAGTGTATATACAATATCTCAGTAACTACTCATAGGAATTCAATGAAACTTCACAGAAGTTATAAAAAGTAAGCCAAGTTGTGCATGCAATAACCAGGTTTTGTTGGGATTAATTTTCACTGAGTTGTGGCCCTTTGTTTTACACAATAGGTAAATTTTGTCCAAACCAATCAAGGAAAGGTTATTTGACATGGTAAAGAATTATCGACCAAAACTCTAAGTAGGTGTTGAAATCAACTGACCCCCGGGGCTGGGCCAATATCAACCATGGGGCCATGATTTGAACACACTTGGTAGAGTTCAACAAGAAACTAGAGCTGTCACAGAGGTGACTAATACCCCCGCCGCCGCATTGACACTAAGAATGTGATAGTACACTATACGGCTAAGTTCAAGGGCACAGGCACTTGAGTTATGCCCCTTGATGCTTTGAAGAATGAATTTTGACGGGCATATCTTTATACCTCGCTTCTTGTTGGGCAACTTTCGAACATTTGTAATTCATTTTGTTCATCATTTTATTGGCTTAGTTTAAAATATTTCCTTCATCTTTTAGGAAAAGAAACATTTAATCAGGCTGTCAGTTCTGGTGTGCGTGCCTTAGTTAAATGTGTCTCATCTGGTGCTATGAAGGTTTGTATTACAGTTTATATATATCTTACTGTGATGTATTCTATGTCTGATATGATGTTTACGTATAATTGCAAAACTTGTTTTATTACAGAGATATCACTAACGTTATTCAGGATAATGTTGTAACAATCCAGAGCTGAACATAACTATTGCTATAAATCTCATTAAATCTAATATAGAAATAGTTTTCGTGTTCAAACTCCTAAGGTGTTTTGTCAAGAAAACCACAGAAATATTACTAGATACACCAGTTCTGTTGCTTCTTTGCCATTACTAGATAAATGTCTTAGCTTCATTGCTGTTGTACTAGAATCTGGAGAACTCTATGCTTAGTTTGCCTAAAAATGAAAACTGAAGTTTGTTGTCCAACTAAGAAAAAAGATCAGTTCACTTGTCATTGGAAATTTTTAATTGAAATAAAAAAATATTGCACAATGCCGATAACGCACAATGCCGATAATGCCATATGGAGATGAAATATTGTCTGTAAAAATATTTCAATAACTTGTATATTTATTATTGTTATGCTGTTAGTGGGAAATGTAATTGATTATTCATTTCAGAACCTGAATTGGTCAGACGTATTCTTGATCATGTTCATATTGAACATATTTATATTTTAATGTTTTTTTTTTACTTTTTCTGTCTCTCTTAGAAATAATGTGATTGTATTTTTAAGGTACGATGGAATGCTTGCTACGCAATCAGTAATATGTATAAAAATACAGACTTAAAGCAAGAAACTGCATCTTGGAATGTGAGTAAAAAACATTTAACAAATTGTCTTAGTTAGGCTGTAAAGATACAAAAGAATAAACTTGGACAATATTTGGTATGAAATAGTAAATTGTCATATTACAAATTTTGTTTCAATAGCTGCCAATAGAAATGTGTGTTAACCATGCCCATGCATGTGTTAATGCATGTTTAAGGGTCTTGAAAATTCCTTTCAAGCTCATGATCGACTTGATCATCAATTATTGGAATTAGAAAATATTTCACACTAATGATGACAAGAATGGAATGTTGCTTCTAGAAACCATGTTGCTAGTGTAGAGTTCAAGGTAACAGTGTAGCCTTTGAACTTAGCACATATTCACTACTGTATCATGTCTTGCTCATAACTTCAAGTTAGAATACCAATAATTGGAATTTAAAATGTTTGGCCACTGTAATAACATGATGTGTAGCATCAAAAACCATTCAAAAAAACAGATCTCTAAGGCATCACAGCAGGCCATACCCTTCTATGAAAATTTGACCGAAATGCTGGTTTTCCTCAATAATGGAGAAGTTGCAGACTCTAGACTATGGGGCACCAATTTGATTATCATCATATACTTACTGTTTCTGGATCCAGCAGAACACCATTTGATGAGTAAATGTATCTTAGGTTGACAAGGTGACAAAAAGGTCACAATAATGTAGAAAATATGTGTATATTATTAACTGCGCTGGTTACAAAAATATAACTATGAACTAAAGTACATGTACATGTATAACTATATCTTAATAAAAAAAGTTACAATAATTTTCTTTGACAAAATAATTGACGGTGTTCATTATTGGCGTGGTTTTATATTGGCGTGGTCTAGATTTGGCGGTCCAATGCTGACCGCCAATATCGCCAAAATAAAACGGGCGCCAATATTAAGAAGTATACAGTATTTGGTTTGTGTTTTATTATGCATTAATTTTGATTTCAATTGGGTTTTAATATTTGCGTACCTTATATGTTCCTCTGTTATTGTCAAACATAGTTTTCGATAACGGTAATTAGCATGCTGTAGTTCACAAACGCCCCAACGCCCAGACTGTAGATACTGGGAAAAATTATCAGCAGGCATTGAACTTTGAAAAAAATGGTGTCTACAAAAAAGCCTCCGGGGGGGGGGGGAGGGTTTCACCCAGTAGCTCATAGCCTACTCCTTGTGGAAGGGTAAGTTAGTACTGCTTGCGACAGGGAACATCGTTGTGATGTCACATGCACCTGTTATCAGTCAGTAAATATTGCTGGTGGGCAAAAAAATCAATTTCAGGTTATTACCCCCATGGCAGTTCTCATCAAAAATTGTTCATATATAAAATACATAGTTATGGTAAAGTCTTGTGTAGCTTTTGTCTGCACAATTTGTTGACAGAAGGGTTCTACAGTTTTATGGCGTATGAATTACAGTGGACAACCCTCTCGTATAGGGGTAATTAAGTGACTTTCTGCCATCTACAGGAAAAACTATGTCAAAATTCGAACAATGATGGTTATGTAATATTTTTCAATGTAATCATAGTTCATCTTGAGGTTTTAGAATCATAAATATTTTAAGTGGACATGACTATTAATGTTCTCTTATTAAGATATTGGGATTGAATGTCTGGTCATAGCAAGTTTCACCAATTTAAAGATTTATAAACTAAACCAGAATTAAATACTGAAATTAACCCACTGTATAAATTTATTGCAGGAGATTTGAAACAAATATTACATATGGTTTGTCATCTATAAACCAATATTGCATGTAATTTACAAATTATTTAACAAACTACTAGAAGTAGCCTGAAAATAAATATAAATAAGTATGATGCATGGAATCATGCCTCAGATTTTGGATAACGTGCTCAGTTCATTCGATACTGAACTTGAAAGAATTTCTGTACCCTGAAGCCGGCTGTTTATTTCATACTAAAAAAAAGAATGATAACAAGTTTTAAATTTTTGGATTAACATTTCCACTACAAAATACTGAGAACTGCTTTGAAATCCGTCTTCTAGGCAGCAATATTAATTCAAAAATGATGTTCATTAAATGTATAAATATGCTTTGATTGTTTGAAGTTCTTTATTCATAAATATGGTCAAGCGTTTTCAATTGTTCGAAAATCGTGTTACTGACAAAGGGGGAAACACAATAGTGTCACAGCGTGAAAGTTACTTATATCAATGTCAAATACGTCCAAAATTAAAAGAAAATTAGCCTTTCACTGGATTACTCAAAATGTGTTTTTTGCACATTTTTTTCTCTTATATCAGTAAGTGAATCATAGATCTATCTGCATATGTATTGTTGTTTAGTATCTGCTTTTCAATCTTGTAATTAAGTGCTCAATATTAAGATCTCGTAATTAAATTCTCAGAATAAATCAACTTCTAAAACTTTGATATAAAAAACTAGACTGCAAACTTGCAACAATCAAATCAAGCTTCATTGTCACTAGTACATTGTCCAATTTTAACGAGGTGTGAAAAACAAAGTCATCCATTAAGATTTGTACTTTTATTGACCAATTTAAACGATGTAGCAAAGAGCATTTATTTGAGTAATTAGGTAATTATTTCTTTAATAATATTATTCTTAATATTTTGCATTTAATATAAAAATACTTCTTGTTTTAAAATAAGATCATTTATAATATTGATTAAACATTGAATCAATTTAAGTATCTATACAGTAGCTATATATTAGCCATATATAGTAACTGATTATGTAATTAGAAGCAAGTCTATCAATGACCCTGTCTGTTTTATTGGACTCCCTACTGTGGAATATACAGGACTGCTGGGTCTTAGTCACATGCCTCGCATTCCTGGTTCAATGTCAATTACTACACGTGAACAATAAAGACCTTTACTATATACATTTCAATGTTGGAAATATTTCATTCATCACTTTCATCTCTTTTCTTTTTTGTTGTTGTTGTTTGTTATGAAAATCATTGTATATGTAACAATATGATATCATGTTTGTTCCCTCATTTTGTCATGAAAGTGATATGAGTGTAATAAAGGATTTTTGACTTTGACTTTGTAGAGCATCTCTTTGGAGTTCTCCTTTAAAAGCCGACCGTTGTGTAAATAATTGAAATGCAATAGTGTATCTTAATTATCTTTCTCAAAATAAACTCATATAATAACAAGTGTATAAAATTCTATAAATTTAATTTATTAAATAAACCTTTTTGTACAAGCCATGGTTTCAAGCTATTATAACTTATTGCAGAACTGGATTCGGGAATGAATACTGATTCTTCATGTTTATTACATTGTACATGCTTGATTTTCCATTAAATACTACAATATCTAATATGTATATAAAACTATTATATTCAGCTTTAAATCTGTACCAAAATGTCAAATAATAAAGAAGATATGTATGGATCCGTAACACTCCATTTTTCTATCTTGCAGATCTGGATCCGGGACAAAACGCTCATTTTTTATCTTTAATTACACGTTTGTTATTCATTTAAAAACTACAATATCTGATATGCCTATGAAGCTGTGATATTCAATTTTAATTCGATACCGATTTTGTCTTATTCTGTCAAATAATAAAAAAGTTATGTATGGATCCGTAACACTCCATATTCCCCCCTATATGTTCTATATTGGATCCGGATCCGCAGGATCCGCGTTTTACACCTGGCCCGTGATATGTGCTAGAGATATCGAGATAACGATGCTCTTAATAAACATGGAAATTCATATACAAGAAAGAACAAAAAGTGTCGGGACTTCATGATTTCCTCGAGATAAGTCTAGTTCTCGTAATATTGATGCTTGTAATAACGAAGTTTTACTGTAGTGGCAACATGCAGATTATGTCAGAATTTAGCATATATTTTCTTTGTTTTTTAGGTTGATGTGTTAAGAGCATTATGTACTGTTGTTAAGGAATGTAAGAATTTCAAGGTCAGAATAAATGCAGCCATAGCTTTATCAGCCCCACAAGAGAGGAGATTGTACGGAGATGTTGATACTTACTGTAGTGTGTGGTCTGGTGTTGTGGATGCTTTCAATACTGCTGAAGAAATTGATGAATTCGTTAATTTCAAATATCGTGATAATCTTGTAGATCAAGTAAGGGGTCAATATAGTTCTTGCCATGTAAATGTAAAGATAATTTATGGGTCACTCTATGTAAGAATAAAAAAGTATCCCTTATCGCTTTATCCAACTGAACATGTTAGCATTCATTTGGTAGACAATATTGATTGGCACTCGGCTGGAATTTCAGCATCCATTAATCAGTCTTTCTTATCAACTGATAATTGTAAACAATCGAGCAAAGAGCTAGGCGTCAAACATAACTTAAAAATTGTTTTCAGTACTATCATAACTGTAAGCCTATGTCTGTTTTGTACATAAATAAACATACATCTCTGCTTTTACTAAAATATTTGTTATACCCCTGCAAACGAAGTTTGAGAGGGGGTATATTGGAGTCACTCTGTCTGTTGGTCGGTCGGTTGGTCCATCCGCATAAAATATCTTAATTTTGTAGAGTGAACTACTTTCGCAACACATTCTTCAAGCAATTGCCATGAAACTTAAAATATCTTATCACCATGAAGTGTACTCGTGCAAGACACAATTTTCATTCCCAGTGATTCTCTCATTCCAGAGTTATGTGCCCTTGAACTTAGCCATATAGTGTACAATGGCAGTCTTAGTTTGTGGAGTGAGCTACTTCCACATTTTTCAAGGGATTGAATTGAAACTTGAAATGTATTATCTATATTAAATGTAGATGTGCAAGACACAATTTTTATGCTCATTGATTCACAGAGTTATGTCCCCCTGAACGAAGCTGTATAGTTTACTAGTTTACAAAGCAGCGGCGGGGGTATTAGTCACCTCTGTGTGTATGTTTTTGTATGTAGCATTTCCTTGTGGACCTCTACCAAGTTTGTTCAAATTAAGGCTGCAGGGTCAAAATTGGCCCTGCCCAGGGGCTCAACAACTACTTGACATTTGGGGTAGATAACTTTTTACCATGACAAATAACTTCCTTGATTTAATTATCCCTTAGTGTTACAATACTCAGATGAGTGATAGAGGGCCAACATGGCACTCTTGTTATAATAATGTAACTCACTGTTATTCTTGTTGATTTATTTCAGTTATGTGTTGCTGTGTTTCATTTAATGAGCATCCTAGATTTAAAGGATACCTCCCAGTTATTGCCCTTCTTACAAAGTAAAGGTGAATTAATTGCTTATGAATTGGATAAATATTACTGTGTTCGTCATGAAGACTCGCTTATGGGTAAGTTATTATTACAGATAATTGTGAGCAATGTTTGATTGAAACATATTCTGTACTGGTCTGGGTTTGAATTAACTAAAATACTGTCAAAATGGTATCAAACATTGCTTTTATTGAATTCCTCATTTGGATCATTACTAGTATTTGGTGAAAGTCCTTATTGAATTAGAATCTGCTGAGGCAAGATCTTTTTATGCCCCGATCTATCGATACGATTGTTTTTGGTCTCTGTTTGTCTGTCTGTTTGTCTAACTTTAACCTTGCCTATAAAATCAAAACGCAACAACATTCATCAAACTGAATATGTAGGTTCATCATGACAACCTCTACATGACCTGTGAATTTTTAATTCAGTAGGTCAAAGGTCAAGGTCATGGGGTTATTGTGTTTAAAAAAATTCCTACATTTCTTTTAGGATACTACTCCTACATTTTTCATGGGATTTTTACGAAACTTTCACAGACTTGTTGTTACCAAGAACCCCCGCACATATATTTCGGGTTTCGTGCTTCGATCAATTTTGAAGGAATTATGGCCCTTTGTTTATTTTGTGTGATTTTTATAACGAAATACTCTTGTTTCCTTCTTTTCTGGAGGGATTTTGATAAAACTTTCATGGAACTATTGTTATCAAGATAGCCATTGCATGTCGTAAAGGTTTTATGATTCGATAATTTCTTACAGAATTGTGGCCCTTTGTTTATTATGTGCATAATTATGTAATATTGTGCGGGTTTTGTGATTCGATTATTTTTTGAAGATTTATGGCCCTTAGTTTATTTTGTGTCCTAAATTTCTTCTATGATACTCATACATTTCTCAAAAGAATTTGATGAAACTTTCACAGACTCATTGTCACCAAGAAACCCAGCACATATATTCCGGGTTTTGTGATTGGATTGTTTTGGGAGGATTTATGGCCCTTTGCTTATTTTGTGCATATGTAGTAGAGAAATACACGTCTATGCACAACTCTTCCTAAATTTCTCAAGGGATTTTTACCAAACTTTGATAGAACTATCAAGTACCCCAGCATATATTGTCAGGGTTTTGTGATTCGATCATTTTTAGCAGATTTATGGCCCTTTGTTTGTCTGTACCAAACTTTAACCTTGCCTATTAAATAAAAAGGCTACAGCCTACAATCATCAAACTTTATATCTTGGATCATCATGACAATCTCTATAGGACCTGTGCATTTTCAAGTTAAAGGGCATCCGGAGGGGGCATTATGTTTTTGAAACAAATCTTGTTATTTATGCTCATAAGATCATTATAGACATACAGTCAAACCTAGGTTAGCAGCCACCTCTGAATAGAGGCTATCCTGTCCAAAAAAACATTTTTTGAAAATAATATTATTGATTATTCTAAATAAAATGACATCTGAATAAAGACCACCTTTCATGAAAGGCCATGTTTTGTCTTTCCTGAGGGCAACCATTGTTCACAGGTTTAAATGTACTTTAACATACATGACCATGTGACTAGACTAATTGACTGACTCTCGTTATTCATAAAGGGAGGAGCAGTGGTGTAGGGGTAGAGCTTTGAACTCCTAACGCAGAGATTGCAGGTTTGAATCCCATCAGTGGCGGAATTTGACCGGAATCTTCACAATTACTTCTTTGGCGCTAGTACTGGTTAGAATACAGGAAGCTGTCATCAAGAGTACTTAATATAAGTTGTAAGAACTTGCTCTACAATGGATGTAAAATAAATAAGTTGAAACTCAACTATACATAAGGAGTTTTCTAGCGACACTAAGTTAAAATGCCTATTGTTTTTAGATTTTGTGTTTGCTAGTAAGATCATTGTCTTAGTACTTGTATTTAATTCATTAATTTTTTGTTGTTACTGAATACATGTACATTAAAATTTAAGATAAGGAGTTGGAATTGGCTAGGACCAGACTGAAGTATCTCACTACACCAGATGTCAGTAGTTCAGAGTATACCTGTATTGATATACTTACCAAGATTTGTTTCCAATTACCTGAAGGTTTGTTCCTCTATTATTTACTTCCAACATTTACATAGACACCTTGTTACACTAAAACATCTGTTTTCGTTCAATGTTTATTTTAAGTTAAATTTGTATCATTTTCAAATATCTTTTTAATACTGTAACATTGCGAGTATATTTGGATTGAAGCGTAAAGATTTTACTAATTGTTCCTTTGTATTATTTTTGGCCTAATTTATAGTTCTCTGACATTTTGAATGTGAAAAGCTCTGTACTACTCAATAAAGGTTGTGGGTTCGAATCTCAACACTGCCTTTCAATATCTCCTGGAAGCTTTTTCAGTGTCCCCATCCCAACTACTGAGTTAAGTATTGTGTTCAGAAAATCACTGGAAATGGATGAAGCGTGTAGCAGTCTATTTTCCCCCGGCCAGTTTTTCCCCAATATTCAAAAAGACTAATAAATGCCCCGTACTCCTGTATCTCCTCTCCCCTCCCTCTGGGCAGCTCTAAAATCACCAAAGCTGTTGATGGGTTGTTAAGCAACAGAAATTGAATGTAAAATACGATGTGTCTCATTGAAGCAAAATAAAAACACTGATCTTAACGGCCTTGTCTTAGAAGTAGCATTTTTTACGATAGTCGACTCCACTTTTCGAATATCTCAGGGCCGCTTTTCAGTGTCCCCATCCAAACTACCGACCTAAGTACTGTGTCTAGAAAAATCACTGGAAAAAAGGTGAGGTGTGTATTGGCTATACGCTGCATCTGGGCATAATAAAAGAACCAGGAAAAAATATTTTAAATGAGTAAGGATATGAATGCCTGGTTCTCCTGTATCTTGTCTCCCCACTCTCGCAGCAGCTCTGTAATCACTAATGACCTTATCTGTCAAATGGGCTGTTAAACAATAGGTACTAGTACATGAATAAATTTCTCAAGGGTGGCCTTTTTGTACAGGTTTGACTGTCACAGTAGTTCTCTTTAGGCTGTTGTTGTGTTTGATGTCAGGTGACCACTTTCTACAGTCTCTCTGTTAGATCTTCAGTAACATGGTTGAGTGTGGACCTACGGTGCTAGAGGTCCTGGGTTAAAACTTTGGCAATGATAATTTACTTTAATGATATCCTTATCTTTTTCAGTCATAGATATTGATCCACTGACTCAGAAGATTCCAAGTACCTTTGTGCAGTCATATGATTAGACCTTGGAAACAAAACTACATGTCAACATCTTGATAATCTGAAGGATGTTGTTCTTTTAGCTAGCCAGCCAAACAAATGTGGATTAGCATTTGCCCAGAATAGTGCATAAATAATATGAACAGACATACTTTATAATGCACTTGTTTAGATTTTTTATGTCTAAATCCCTACCCTATAGACAACCGTATTTGTCTAATTCCCCACCCTAGTGCCTGCAGGGATGTAAAGCTTGGCCAAAGTCTATTTCCCGGGACCCGGAGTCATTAAGTTTATCAAATTCCGTCTGTCAGAAATTATCTTCTGTCTGAAGTCCCCGGGCAGGCTAAATATTGATTGGTGCATAAGTGGTTGAATGTGTGTCGTGGAAATTTTTTTGCAAAAGGCCTATTTTCGCAAACATTTCTGTCATTAAAGATGTCGGACCACACATTTTTCTGAAATAGCCCTATTATCCAGACTTTTAATTAAAAATTAAATGAAAAATGCATTATGATACTTGAAAATTTCTTAAGTTGTATTTTCAGTGGGGGGGGGGGGTCACCTTGTGGTGTCCATCCTTGAAAGCATCGACAAAGCTAAGGATACACATATGATGTGCTCATGGTATTAGTATAATATGGTACATTGTAATTCTAAACTAAAATGGTAAGAGATATCTTCTTTATATCCTAATTTTGACATCAGAAATCCCTACTTTGCCCTATTTTTTGCTTAGCAAATGCCCTACTTTTTGGGTTGAAAGCCTGCATTTTTATGCCATTCAGTAATTTTTTTTACATTTATGAATGCGAAATGCATGAAGTAACAGATTCGCAAATATTTCAATGCAGGATAACATCCAATTATGCAGTAAAAATGTTATTAATATGTCATTTATTTTACTTTTCATAGACAAATCTAAGCTAAGATAGCAGTCATTAAACTTAAAAACCTAGCTTATGGTATACATTTTAGACATTTGCCTTTAACATATGACAATAGATCTCCTGATTGCCTTTAACATATGACAATAGATCTGATGATCAATAGGATAAACACTACTTCTAGAAACGAGGCACTGTTTAAAGATATTACCTTTAGCTATGATATATCTATGAAACAATGTTTCATACTGGACATTTTAGATTGATACTTGCACCACCTATAGTTTAGGTTTCAAACAAACCCTATTGAGACGAGTTGCAGAGTGCATGTTTCGGAAGGCTGGCTTCAAGGTCAAGGTAACACTTAGGGGTCAAATATGTTTTATTTTGTGTCCGCTCTGTACATTTTTAAGCCTTAGGGCATATATTGCTCGGCCTTGCAGTGCTTCTGTCTACTTTCTCTGGGGTTAAACGATGTACAAACATCCTAACATCCTAGGTTATTTGTCAACTTTCCCAGCTTTAACAGTGGAGGAAAACTTAGGTACGGTATATACCTGGCTAGAACAACTGACCTTCAGTCAGCCTGCTGAACATATTTATCCCATGTGATTCAAATGAAGCTCAGTTATTGCACTTTGAATTTAAATCTGATGTTCCAAACAAAAGCAGGAGAAATGAAATACACTGAATGAAACATCCAGCTAGAAATAAGCTCATATAAGATCACAGACACTTGGGGTTAGGAGCTCTAAAAAAAATATATATATTTTTGTCAATCCCATCACATTAACTTATCATATCTATCAATAAAAGCTAAAATAAGCTTTTTTGAAATAATGCATTTTTCAACGTCAACAATATACACTACAATATAAATGTTCGTTGGAAAAATAGCTCACACGTACCTTAGAAAACACCTCGTATAATATGTGTGGGCTATTTTTCCAACAAACATTTATACATTTTGTCTTAATTGATGCTTTTATTATTACCCATTAATATGAATATAATTTTAGTTGTTATACTGCTTATTTACTTATTGTTAGTTAGTATGTTTGTTAACCATTATAATTAAAAGCAGTTTGATGTACAAGATTTTCAATGCCTTGTTTTTTATTCCCGGTTACAGAGATCATACTTTTAAAGTTCATTGTCTGAACTCAATCAAGCCATTTCCATAGGTACAAGTATAGTATTGCTGTCAAATAATGCTCCTGGCGTTCTTGGTGAATAGTATATAAATAACACATAGCTTTGTGGGTAACAATAAAAATGTCAGCAATCGGAAAGTACTGTTACCCAAGGCCGAAGTAAAAAAATACTGTTAGAAATTTACTATTACCCTGTGACAGTAAAAAAAATACTGTTAAAAATTTACTATCAACCAGTGACAGTAAAAAATGTTCAGTCACGTGGTACCATGTATGTAACAGTAAAAATGTTACCTGTTAGCCTATGGGAAATTAACATTACGAAAAAAGTGAGGGGTAATAATATAAAATATATATGTGAAAGAATGTGTTGAATACTTCAATACAACTTCCATAAGACTGCATCTACAAATGTTTTGTCACGAATTTACAAATATATGGGTGGTAAATATCTCACTAACACAATTTATTTTTTATTATTATGTCACAAACATTTCGGCTGATAAGCTTTCATCAGTGATAATAAAAATATAACAGAACAAGTTGAAGTGAAATGACATCACAAAAATAACGTATGTGACGTCATTTGGCGGCAAAACATAACATTACAAATATATGTTATCCATATACATGCATGAAAGAAAAATTAAACATTGTTTATAAAATTACAAGTTGGTCTTGGTATCTATGATAACAATTGATGTTGAATTTATGACATATCATGAATAAATTGATCTTGATTCAAGTTTGCCTATTATTTCATTTTATCACTAATTTACCGAGTACAAAAGCATGCAGCTAAACCTGATCTTAATCTGAAGTAGAAGCTGTTTTAATGACTCCAGAATTGCTTTCAAGAATACTCTGTGTATGTACTTGTCTATCATTGTATCCTTTGAACGTTTGGGTGTTGTTGTGCTTGGTTTGCTATTTGAATGTTTTATGAACCTTAAATACAGAATTCAGTTAGGATAACCTATAGTGACCTCCATACATAAATTAGAGACTGATGACGTACGCTGACCTTAGTGGGTGGTAAATGTGACCTAGGCTATAGATATGTGCAGTTGTAATCTAGACATGAGTGAGCTAGGATGACCTACTGACCACTGAACGGATCTGGATTGACATACTTGCCAGGATCTGGGTTGACATTAGGTTTGACCTACTGACTCGGATCTGGGACTGGACTGGCACCACCTCTATTGAGCCTCATTTGCTCCTACTGTCGGGTCTATTTTCAACATTGAAAAATGACCTCAGTGGTCAAAATGTTATGCTACATTTGAATTTCTCGAACTTATTCAATGTGGCATTTTCCCATTTCATTGTTGGTATTGCTACAGCTGTTAAATCCACCATCACAACGTATTTGTATTCTAATTAGGGTAATTCAAGTTAATTATTTTCCTGTGATAAATTAATTGGCCACTTCTTTTGTTATGATGAAGACTTTAGTGCAAATTTAAAGGGCCAATAACTCAAAGGATTGTCATAGTTTTAGCTCACATGTCACAAAGTAACAGGGTGAGCTTTTAGGATCAGTCTCCGTCCGGCGTCGTACGTCGTCAAACTTTACCTTGTTAGCAAAACTGGGTCAGAATGTTAATATTGACAAAATCTCGGACGAGTTCGAACATGGGTCATCTTGGGTCAAAAACTAGGTCGCTCGGTCAAAATCTTATAAAAAAACATGTTAACACTGTAGATTTCACAGTTCTAATTGGATCTTCACCAAACTTTGTCAAAATGTTTACCTCAATGATATGTGGTCAAGGTTGAATATGGGTCAGCCTGGGTAAAAAACTGGGTCACCAGGTCAAATCTTGTTAAAGCTCTCAATTGCATGGTTTTAATTAACCTTAACTGATCGTTTGTCTCAATGATGTTAAGGATAAGTTCAAATATGGCGCATCTAGGGTCAAAAACTAAGTCAGGAGGTCAAATCTTAGGAAAACCTTATTAATACTGTAGATGTCAAATTTTGATTGTATCTTCACCAAACCTTGTCAGAATGTTTGTCTGAATGATATGTAGGACAAGTCTAACATGGGTCATCTGGTGTCAAAAACTAGGTAACCAGTTCATAACAGAGTTTTAATGAGTGAACAGTGATTGTCATGTGAGCGATATAGGGACATCTTGGCCCTCTTGTTTAAAAATCTCACGGTAGATCATTTTCTATCGCAAAATAACTTTGTACATTAAGGGGTAGAAAACCATATATTTATATCAGAAGGTTTTTATTGCATACGAACAGAACAGACTGATAAATATCAAGTGAGAGTGTGTTTTCTTTTTCAGATTAATGACAATTTCCTCGTTCAGAAATCTTTTTAATTCCTTGCTTGCATGTATTTTGACTAACTATTGATGGATATTGAGAAATGCATATATTTGCATTTATAATGCCATACAGATAACATTTAACCCTATCATTATATTTGCTAAAAAATGTCTTAATGACAGAAGTACAACTGAATTTAGCATGTAACAAAACACAGTACATTTAGTTGCATGTTGTTACCTCTTAATTTATTGAAAAGATACATCTTTTGTAGCCTGAATGACCACTGCACTTCAATTCATAATTACAAGACTTCCTTGAGTTATTGATTTTTGAAGGTTCATATGACAGATGCTCCAGCAGAATGCATTTTTTATTGTGACATAAATGAGAAACATGCATTTGCGACGTAAGGACTGAGCAGGAATTAAGTAAAAAAAAGATAAGTCTGTGAACACGAAGCTTGACTCTTTTCCCATCGCAAATGACACGGTAATATCCATATCCATCCTTATCTGTGTCACCAGTCCAAACTGTACATGGTCCACGAAATTCTGACTTTTTGTTCATTACATGCAAAAGTCTTGTTACCAGTGCATAGTCGTGTAAATGTGAAAAGAAACCATGTGCCATGCTGAAAAAGTAAAAATACAATTGTTGCGTTTTGCTTGGTTAAAATGGAGTAAACATTCCTTTGAGTTATCTTTTTGAATTTACACTGAAATCGAAGGGAGTAACCAAGTTTGTACATGATTATAAAACAATCAAAATATAGGTCACCACACAATATCAAAAGATGTTTTTTCTATAGCACGGAGCAGATACACCAGAATAGTACAGTATTAGAGTGTCTACTACATAAACTACAGAATAGTACAGTATTATAGTGTCTACTACATAAACTACAGAATAGTACAGTATTAGAGTGTCTACTACATAAACTACAGAATAGTACAGTATTAGAGTGTCTACAGCATAAAATACAGAATAGTACAGTATTAGAGTGTCTACTACATAAACTACAGAATAGTACAGTATTAGAGTGTCTACAGCATAAAATACAGAATAGTACAGTATTAGAGTGTCTACTACATAAACTACAGAATAGTACAGTATTAGAGGGTCTACTACATAAACTACAGGATAGTACAGTATTAGAGGGTCTACTACATAAACTACAAATCAAAGACCTATACATTACATGTAATGTACGAGGGATGATCCAAAATAAACAGGACTATCGCTCTCTTGGCAAAACCTATGGTTAAATTGTTAATAACTAAGCATATTTTTAAACCGCTATCCAATCTGCTTGATATTTATGAATTTTGACAAAAATTATTCGACCATATTCAGGCAATGACGCCATATATTACCATGGTAACGTGCACCCGGAGCACTAGAAATTGAAATCATGAATATACCTGTAATGATACTAATGTTTTAGTCAGAATTCGGTTTAAGGACATGAAATTCATTCAAGTCATCATACAATGCTATTTCCCGGGAATAAAAAAATTACTCAAGAGTCAACGAGTTGATTCCCTAACTGATTTGAGAACAGCAACCACACAAATTATAAACGAATATGATTCTGAGAGGTATAAGGATGTCTTTCATACGTAGGTATATCGTCACAATCGTTGCATTCAGCTTAATGAGGAGTATTTTGAGAAAAACTAACTTTAAGTATCGATGTGAAATACGTGACGTCGTCGTCGACGTCAATGTCGTTGTTTTTACCGTGTGCCGGACAGCCATTAGTGTTGGTAAAGAAATATCTGTATGTATTAGTTATCCTTCATATTTTGAATTTTATGGGATATATCACAAGCGACGCGAAGCGGAGCGCAGTGATATGTCTCATAAAATTCATAATATGAACGATAACTGATTTACAGTTTGTCCTAATTTCTGTCACGTACGCATGTTTTGTCTCGACAAAAACTGTCAATCATCACTATAGATGTAATTTGACACCGCCCACAAAGTACCTCAATTCTGAGGGAAATTAAAAGGAAAGCATTCAGTGTGCTTTATATGCGTTAATAAGAGCCAACATTTACCTGTTACAATGGATTCTCACTTAGCTTTCGACGAATTCTAGATCTACGATTGTTTTATTCTTGATAAACTGGTATTGTCTTCGTTATTATATAAACTATCAATACCCAGAAATGCGCATGATTTCAATGTTTCGTACTATTTGTCCTTTCTTTCAATTTGGACCAATAGGCATATGCACCGTTTTTTACAGTTTTCGACCGTTCTGAAGATGTTTCTTGCCAAACTTCTTGGATTCTTGCACATGTTTAAGTTCGAGTCCGGCTTAGAGCGGAAAACCTTGCAAGTGTGGTATCTTGTACCGGGCCAGATGTTATATACAACTTACAATTGATCTCTGAGCTAAAAATCCATTCCATTTTCAACGTATTACTGTTAATATAAAATGCATATTCAGGTTGATTATGATGATGTAAGATTCATGTATCTACGTGTACATGTACATGTAGTTATTATAGAAATATAAAAAGACAAGCTGTGCAATTTGATGGAAACAATTTTATAACCTTGAAACCTGGTACTATTCGTACCAAGGAACGATGGTAAGTGAATTTCTGTTGTAAACGGGCATTAAATCCAACAAAAATAACGAAAACCATAGAAAATTCGTATGCTATACGACCTGGTTCAACAAACGCTACCGAATCTATGAGCAGTTTAAACTCCGCCTACTTTATTGCACGGTTAAGGATGACGTAATAAAACTGATGCAATTTGCACCGCCCTATTCAGCGTTTGGTCACGTAGCACTTATTTTCTCCATATCAGGGTTTCGGCACATTTTATGCGATATATTTTTCAAATGAAATGCGGACATTTCATTGGACGAGAAATTAGGACAAACTGTAAAATTTGTTTTAGTTGTACATTTTAGTTGATATTGATACAGAACTTAGCAGAAAGTTTCAGCATTATATTGATGTAGTTTTCTGTCGGTTTTATTGAACCATTTTCACGCAGCGACAAAAGTCCTGTTTATTTTGGGTCACCCCTCGTATATGTCTTTGTACAGATCTACCAGTGCTCTGATTTATAAGTGTAAAGATTTAGATATTTTGTGTCAAATGTTTTTGGTAATTGTTTAGACTTAAAACATGAGTTATGATAACTTTATTATTTTATGTACATTTGATATTTATATGCATTTTAAGTATTATGTGTCATTAATTTTAAGTAAGCTAGTTATTGTTACAAGTTTCACAAGTTTATTGTTTTCACCTCAGCATAATACAATTACGAAATGAGGGTTACAATAAAATAAATACAAATACTACAGTTGTATGGTTGAAAAAAGAGCATTCACAATGGTGGTAAGGAAAAAAAATATATATAAAAAAAAATTTTAAAAAAACAATATAACGCGGTTTAGTCAGGTGGATTTTTAACAACTAATAATATTTTAGACAAAAATTTACATAGTTTTACAAGTTTCTTTTTATTTTCTGTATTCATGATATTTTGAAAAACAAATATATTAGGATTTTTAGTTAAAGACTGAGAAAGAACAGAATTTCTTTCATTATAAAAATACGTACAATGAAATAAATAATGAAATTCGTCGCCGATTTGATTTTTTGAGCATAATGTACACTTTCTATTATTGTATTCCTGTCCTAACCAACGTCCCTTTTCTATTGGTAAATAATTGTTACACAATCTAAAGTCAATAAAGGATCTTAAACATTTTCCATCTAGAGTATCAAGATATTTTTCAAATTTGTGTTCTGTTTTATACATACGATAATTTAAATATTTGTTTGAAGAGTTTAAGTCAGCGTACCATTTTTGAACAAATTGTGATTTAAGAATAAGATCAAGCTTAGTGAGAAGTAGAGTTTTGGATCCATTAAAATATTGATTCTGCCATATATAGCTGAGGCCACACTCATCAAATAATGTTTTAACAAATCTAAGCCATTCATAATTGTGAGAATTACTTGTGTAATCTTTAAACATAACTTTATATATAGTAGATGATAGTTTATTTTCTCCAGACAACATTTCATACCAAAAGCCAATCACTCTTTTCTTTATCGAAACGGATAACGGAAATCGGCACAGGTTACGTTATTTCATTTGATCTTTTGTTAAAATTACAAGCACTTTATAGGTATTCAATTAGTTTGTAACAGTTTTGTCGTCTTAAACAGACAATTTGGAAGCAATTAATTAGTCTTAAAACATATTTGTACGTTAGGTGACAATTGTTGACAATAGACATTTTAACACCAACATATGTCAACCCAAGCGCCATGGTCAGTTCTGAGCTTAATTATATTCTCAAATTTTCATTGGTCAATTAGTTAATTTGCATTTTTGTAACAAGATGTTTTATTGGTTAATATTTTATTTCGTAGAATCTTAAAAACGTTCGAGTTTCCTTGATGCGGTCACTTATACTAGTAATAATAAATTGTGAATATTTAGTAAAGTGTTATGTGAATCAGCGCATTATTAATGTACAAATGACTATTCATATTTCATGAATCTTATTATGTTAGTTCATAGTTATGTTAGTAGACTATTCCGAGTAACTATATATATTTTGTATATCGTATCTTTGCAATTATATAATAACTGTATGTTTTAAATCATTATTTTATAATGTTGTACATGCACTTAAAGTCCGACTAATATTAGACTGATTTTGTTTTGTAAACCTTGTGAAAATGAATTGATAATTTCCCAGTAAAGAAAGGGCAAGCAAATAAATTATTGATCGACACCCTATTTTACAGAACAGAACAGAACTTTATTCAAGACGAGTACATAGTCATACAATATACATTATAAACATCCAAGGTCAGTATTAATTAAAATAATAAATCTATAAGTATTTTACCTTCATGAGAATGAAATAGTAAGAAATTCATATAATACAAAACGATTTAGGCCTACAGTTTGTTTTATTTTAGTAATTAGAATCAGTTTAAATATAACCCGTTGGAGTCCAAAAGCAGCCATCAGATTTATTCTGACAACAGACAGACACAGAAGGTACCAGTTTAAGACCAGACAGAGCATAAAAAATTAATAAATACAACTGTGTTTACATTTATAGTTACACGTATCAATATTTATAAACAATTACATGTGACACCCATGACGTTATTCCAAGTACAATTATTTTCAAATTAATACAAAATGGTATTCAATTTCATTTAAAGAACACATTTGGCAAATCCTTTCATTTCTAGTTATGGCGACCAGTTTCAATAAAATATTTATCAGGTGATACCCGGAGTTTTGGTAACAATTACCTTCGCTTTCTATTGTCAATAATATTTAAATATTGTGCGAATACAAATTTCATATTGTTTTGGAGACGAATGTCAATTTGAAAAGGTGTTAATGTTGTAGCAAATTACAGAATTAATAAATTGACCTTGTTTGTCATTCTTTTGTTAAGTAAAATATCTGTGAAATTTAGTCTCCCATGTGGCTAACATTTTGTAAACACACAATGTATTACCTGTTTCACTTGTTTATTTGCGGAAATAAGAGTGATGTGTAATAAAGTAATTATATAGGTGTTTACAAACATAGTCACACCTAGGAATAAGAAGCATTGATAATTCTTATATTTCATATGTCATTTAAGCTATAGACTCCTTGTATGATAGGTCATTTCAGCTATCAACTGCAAAAGTGTTGCAATGAGGTTTATTCTTACAGGTAAGTGTATTTTTATACTTTATCTTCTGATAAAAGTGATTGATGTCCTACCTACTTGATATTGTTGCAGGAATATGAGTGTTGTGTTAAAGGCTAACAAGCCTTCTTACAAAATGTATGATATTGTGATAATGTGATTTTATTCCCAAAAGTCTTTGCTATTATTAATAAGTGTGTGTAAGTTTCTTTCTTTTATCAGCATTCTAATGCATTTTACAATTTATAAATAGTTTTATAAACTAATTTTGGAAAAAATCAAGAAGCATACATTAATTTTGTAAAAATGTTTTATGCACTTTGACAAAAATGATACAAGCACACTTGAAATGATTACGCATTAAGTTGCAAAACATTATGGATTTAAGTAGGATCAACTAAAAACTTAACAGAACACAATATATTCGTAATTTCATCGCTTTTGCAATATCACTATAGCACATGCTAATTCGAATGTTTAGCGTTTAAAGAAGTAAACTTGTATTTTCAATTCAATTGAATTCTTTATTCAGAGTAACAGTGTAACACAATGTAATAAAAATAATATTATTCAAGGAAAAGAAAGGGAAAAAATCTATAAAATTGTCAAAATTCATTGATGCGAAGTGATCAAAGATAATTTTCTTTATTATATATAAATTGTAAATGGTCAGAGGCATTATATGCCGATAACACCAATAAACTTGAAACTTTATTGAGAGAAAAATATATCCATCTATAAATTAAAATCTACGACGACATGCACTAAACGAAAGCAGCTAATCAGAGCTTGTGGATCTTGTTATCTAGAATGAAAAAATAATACATATACTAGTACTTAAGTGTTAAAGAAGACCAAGTAATAGAAGAGAAGTATATATATATTCTTTAGTAAAAATACTGATTCGAATAAAGTATCAAATTATTGTTTGGCATAAAAACTTCAACAAAATTGTTTGAAAGTGTTTTTGAGTTGAGTTGAAAAAAATCAATTTTATTGATTTTATTTTATTTATTAAAAACATACCGTTTTGCAATACATTACATTGAGTCGTAATTAAATCCTGGTCTGAACTATTTATGAATTTGTTATGTATATAAAATGATTATAATTAAAAGTGATTTAAATCAAATCATTAATAAGTTTAGTAGAGATTAATTTAAGAGAAAAACTTTAGTGGGTATTTTGTTTACATTTTCGTTTGTTCCTTAGATGCTGGTAGATGCAATGCGAAAGCTGGGTACAAGTGCACAAAAAATGTTAAGAGTCCGGCGATTGGTTGAGAGCTATATGTTAACAGTCCGGTGATTGGTTTACGCTTACTGTGTGAATCGGTATCACATGACTTGAGTGTACCAACTTCACTGTGCTAGTCTATTATGAAATCAGGGTGTTTCACTAAAGATCGGTTTGTTCTATTAACATTAATTACACGTTAAGGTACACATTTTAAAACTGTCTATTTTTTCTGTTACTATGTACAATATATTTAAATCAATTATTTTAATCATTACTGAAAGACATATTAGCGGAGGATTGTTCAAGAGAATTTAAGGAAGCCCCTTCTATAATGAAACCTGCGAAACGCTATTGCCGCCAATAATTTTGTCACGTGATCTTGATGTACACATTTGCGATTTCATTGTAAAATCGGGGTGTTTCACTGTAAATCGGCATGTTCCATCAACCGTTAAGGCACGAAAAGATAACATATATTAACGCAGTCTCAATTATTTTTACTTTACTAGCTCTTTGTTTAATTATCAACATAATTGCTGAAGGTAATAAGCGGAGGATTAATTAATTAATGAAATACACCCCTACTATAATTTAACTTGCGAAACGCTTTCTCTGATGCAATTTAAAACTTGTGTACAGTACGATGAATTATAGGAAAATCTATAAATAGAAAAATATACCGATGTTTCAGACTACCTGTTGACTTTGAAAGAGGACAATTCCATAACTTAAATGGTCAACAAGACGAAATAAAATGAACCAATTTAGTTACGGTATCAGAACTAACTTTTATCAGCAACAACCAGCCAAGCCTTTCCTTTTTAAAAGGAAACTTTATTATATCTATCATCTATCGATATATTTCGGCAACATATTCAGTTGGGAGCGGATTAACTGGTACCCACGTCAAATGTTACCCGCTATATTTTGGTCAAATGGTACCAACTATGAAGTCCAATGGTACCCACTTTTCAAATTGTGTATTTAATTTATATAGAATTAGAATAGTTCAATGGATTAGAAGATGGTTTACAGAACAGAACACATTTTATTTTAGACATAATGAACGTGAATTTAAGTAGAAAATGTGACTGTAAATTTGTAGAAATAACGTGAAAATTTCTATCAATGTTTGGGTCATATTTCCTTGTTAATTTTAAATTTGAAGTCATTAGTGGCAATAATATGAACTATCTTAAAAAGCATGAAAATGTTTTATTATAACAAAGTGAGCTGAGGTGAGCACATCCATTGTCCTAATCATTGAGCTTCAATAAGTAAGTTCTTATTTGTATACTTTATTAAATCAAATACCAACTTTATGTAACTTTTAACCTTACATCCTTATCCTATCATCCGTAAGCTATGAGTTCACAACAGAAACCGGTTGCCATAAGATAATTTAATCCGTGAAACTGTGAGCAGAGTATTTCCTGTGAAATAACACTGATCAGAGTAACTGCAAATTACATAATTATTAATTAAATCAAACCTGTGAAATTCCTGAAAAAAAAATTTTTTTTCAACTATATTTTAGTACAAGTTTGTTATTCTACTTGTATTTATATTTTTAAAGAAATTCTGGTGATTATTTTTTGTTTAAATATATTCTTAATAGTAGTTTTTAGTGATGTGACTGAGTCATAGTCCAAATGTGCACATCATTTTAAGATTACTGAGTCTTGGTACATAATTGAACTTGTATCAAATATTGTCCAAATGTAGAAATCAGCTACCAGTAAAAGTTCAATATTAACAAAATTATGATAAACAGTATTGATTAATTAACAGTATTAATTGTTGTTTACATAAGAATATGATTTAAGCTGCTATTAAAAATCAAAATTAAACAAATTTGCTATTGTATAATGAAGTCAAGAATAGTTTGCTTAAGTACAATGCTTTCCATTATTTTTGAGAGAAAACAGCTTTAAATAGTACACATTATCACATTACAGTGTGAATGACAACTGAAAGAATGTGATGAATGAGGAAATTTTTAGTTTATTGATGTAGTTGAATTTTAGTGGAAATTTCTTTTGAACAAACTATGGAGCAATTAGCATTGAAAGTAAAGGTATATGTCTCATTTTCATTTTTAAATCTGTTTTATTTAAAAAGGAAATTCAAGAAGAATTTCTATCAGTGTGCAATGTATTTAACAATAAACTAAACAGCTCATCTTCTGTTCTACTGTGGTGGTGGTGGTGGTGCATCATTATCCATTTGTTTATAAAAAGCTTAAGAATTCAAAATTTAGCCTAAACACTGGGTAACAAATAGCTTGTTCAGCAATGTATACAAGGTGATGTTAATAACACACAGTGTCCGTAATAGATTATGAGAACAGAAACTTTATTAACTACCCTTATTGGTTGGATTTCCAAAATGCCATTACCCCCCTTAATGAATGTACACGTTCCCCTATTTCATGAAATTAGCATGATGTTGAAGCACAAACTTTCTATATCAAATCAGCGCCAAATTACTGGAATGTGATCCTGACTATAATTTTTTACCTGAAACACTCAGACATTTTATATTTAATTGATAATCAATTACTTATTGTCTTAATATTGGTGTTCAGAAATGTATCTATTGTAATAAATACTCAGGGTTGGTTAGATGTTTATATGTCTCAACCACATTTACAATTATGATAACACATCATATTACAGAACAGAATAGAATAGAATATTTATTAATTGACTTCAGCGTGCGTATGGCTCATCGTCATAATCATATATACAACATACAGTAATACACAAACACATGCATGCAACAAATGACAAAACACAACAGTTGACAAAACACAACAGTACAGAAAGAAAATAGTGGTAAATAGACATTTCTTAATAATTATATTATAGTGATAATTCGTAGCAAATAAAGTTCAAGTTGATAAAAGAGAAAACCTATAAGTAGTTTTGGAGCAAACAACATAGTATGCAGAAACATATAATTTAATAAAAGAATTTCCTCTTAACCATTATTACACGTGAACAATAAAGACCTTTACTAGATACATTGAATAATATTGAATAAAATACTAACAATTCACATCACATATGTGTTTCTTAATGACAAAGCGTTTTTAATACATTTAGCTAGGTTAATAAGTATTACAAGAGGGCCACCATTGTCTACTGGTTAAGATATTGATGTTAACAGGTGTCATATGGTCTGGTCTGGAAATATAGGTCTTCTTATTATTTGACCAGTTGACCTAGTTTTTTACCCCTAGTTGACCCATTATCGAACTCGTCCGAGATTTTGTCGATATTAACATTCTGACCCCAGTGTTGTGAAAAGTAAAGAATGTGACCCTATAGTGTGTTCACAAAATAAAAGTTGACACCACAAGACAGCGTACAAAGACTGATCACAAAAGCTCAGCTAAAAAGCAGATAAAGTTCTGACTAGAATCATGTATAAAACAAATTAATATCATTGGAAACCATTTTTAATCAGCCCTAGTTTAATTTAATCAGTCCCTAGTTTAATAGTCTTGCAAACGCAACAGAAAGTCTGATAAAACTGTATATTTACAAATACATACAGAAATCATCTACAGAAAGTGTCGAGTTATATCATGTATTGTAATTTGTATTTATATACTTTATAAAAACTGCAATTTACAAATAAAACATTGCCTCCTGCAAAAAAACACAAGATAAGTTCCCTGTTGGTTCAAAGACTAGTTAGTGTAAAATTTGAACTGGCCTGTCAAAGAACATCCAGGGTTATGTATTAGCATAAGATCAAGATGTTGTGGTCAATGTTGAATAGTGTTTAAGTTATTGCAGGATGTAGTTTGCAGCAGACAGACAAACATAGAGAGCAAACATATCGCCCATCCCTTGTAAACACCGTCAGCGAACTACAACACACATTATTGACATTCAACCACCACACCCGATTTGCAAACACAAACTCAGAGCAAACACACATGAAGGACCATACCAAATCAAGCACAACATTCAGTGTGTATCCCACCATAGGGTAACGCCTTAAATCTAGGTGTGTGGTATAAATGAGAAAAAAACTAAATAATCCTAAATGATCAAATGAAGTCTGTCTGCCGCAACATTAAGACGTCTTGACAAGGCATGTCAAGAAATCACATAACGTATTTAACGCTTTTGAATACGCGCTATTGTTAAAAAACGTACGTATAATTATAAGTAAGCTATAGTGTTATATTTGAATATACTTGTGTACATACATTGAGCGAGCAAAATACTAGAAATAATGAAGCTAAGATACCTGTGTGTGCCACTTGACTGACTGGACAGACAGAAAAGAGTGGATGAATTAGTGCGTTGGCAAACTGGTGGTAGCTTTATAAGGTATTGGCCATGGTTAAAAATGTGAATAATCAATTTTATTGCGTAAAAGTGGTGTTATGTAAGCAGTTAATTATTATGATTAATAAATTCATCGTCCAATGTTCGGTATTTGATAATTGATGAAAATCGTATATTTCCCTGTGCCATATAATAGATTGAAATGAGGTCAGTGCGTGCACTTGCATATTGAGATAAGTTATATATACGTAAAAAAGTATCCTGTATCAATCCCAAACGAAACGTCATAAGTTATTATGGATGGACAAATAGTTACAAATGGTATATGAGATGGGATAAGACCTGAACATACAATAAAATTTCCACAAAATGTATCGCTTATTAGATCATTCTAATGTGTTTAAATGTTTAAACACGAAACGCCAATAGGGATGATAAGACCATTGCACACCATTGCACAAGAACTGTTAGTTACTACCAAGAACTGTTATTACTGTTTTTGAAAACTCTTCTCGATAAAAGCAGATATTTATAGTCATCTACTTTAAATTTCATAGCAGGCTTTGACAAATTGCTTGTCTGTTGGTTGGTTTCTCTGTTCTCACATTTTGGTATCTTCAGGACCAAAGTCACCTTCAGGGGGGGTGGCATTAAAGTGTAATAGAATACAGTAATTTGAATGTATCTTATTGAATGATGGTGTATGAGTATAAGTATGAGTATAAGTATGAGTATAAGAAATTGCAGGGGGGTTTGATTCTTGCTCCTTTTACCTGATTTCCTGTTTTTGTGTGTGTGTGTTAAAATCTTTGAAACAAAAGGGTCCAGATTATGTCTAACCTACTGTAAAAATCATTTTTTGTGCTGGGTAGGGTTAGGGTATACAAACACACATACAAACTTTAACTTAAAATAGCCTAAATTATTGCATTGTAGTGTATTGTTTTTTTAAATATGCCATATCTAAAGAATTCAATTGTAAATGTTAAAAGTCGCGACAGCTCGCTTGCACGTACGACATTATCCTCGTTGAGAAGGTAAAGAAACTCAATAAGTGGCTGGCCGTTTGATAGCGTTCATTCTCAGCCAAAACACTGACTATTCAACATGTCCGGACGTGGTAAAGGAGGCAAAGGTCTAGGAAAGGGGGGCGCTAAGCGTCACAGGAAAGTTCTGCGTGATAATATCCAGGGTATCACCAAGCCAGCTATCCGCCGTCTGGCTCGTAGAGGTGGTGTGAAACGTATCTCAGGTCTCATCTACGAAGAGACCCGTGGTGTACTCAAAGTTTTCTTGGAAAACGTCATCCGTGATGCCGTCACCTACACCGAGCATGCTAAGAGGAAGACCGTCACAGCTATGGATGTCGTCTATGCTCTTAAGAGACAAGGCAGAACCCTCTACGGATTCGGAGGTTAAGCACTTGATAGCTTAATTTCGCTAAAACGGCCCTTTTTAGGGCCACAAAATACTCCCGAATAGCTTTTTCTCTCTCTCATAATTTGTCAACCCATACATACATATAAATCAATTCCTACATACATATATACATATAAATATTAATATATAATATACATTTATATAGATTTCAACCCTAAAAATATCCTATTTTGGCCCAGTACATTTCATTTTTGCTTAACAAAGAGCGACATGTGCTTTTGTATCAATGTTGCTGTCCTGAAATTATAGAGTGCATTTATATGTGTATTTCGTGCATTAAGTACAATTTATTGGTAAAATGTTAAAAAAACACTATGCTTTTTTGCTCTATATACGTCAAATTAGGTTCAATCTCCGCGTGTAATGTCTTATTAGATGCACCGAGGCGCAAGGAATCTAAAACACCCCTATGTTGCACATGTGAAAGGAAAAACAAAAGAGCAATCCACCAAAAACACGATTTCGGAACTCGAAAATTTTCTAAGTGTCGTTAGCTGCTCGCAATTTCAACAGCCAATCAGAATGCTGCATTTGTGCCCACTGTTCGTAAGTAGGTCAATCCGGTTTTGGCCAGCTAGCTCGGCATATATAAAGGAAAATTTCGTTTTGCCTATCATTCATTACTGAGTAATCATGGTAGCTAAAGGTGTTGCAAGCAAAGGTTCGAAGAAGGCCGCCACCAAGGCAAAGGCCGCAAGGTCTACTGACAAGAAAAAGAGGAGGAGGAGGAGGGAATCCTACTCTATCTACATCTACAAAGTCTTGAGACAAGTTCACCCAGACACTGGCGTATCCAGCAAAGCTATGTCCATCATGAACAGTTTTGTCAACGACATCTTCGAGAGAATCGCCGCCGAGGCATCCAGACTCGCTCACTACAACAAGCGATCAACCATCACCAGCAGAGAAATCCAGACAGCTGTCAGGCTTTTGTTGCCCGGTGAGCTCGCCAAGCACGCAGTCAGCGAGGGTACCAAGGCTGTTACCAAGTACACAAGCAGCAAATAAACAATTGTTGTCAGGTGAAAAACAAAAAACGGCCCTTTTTAGGGCCACTCAATCATTTCCGACTGATTACTTCTAAGAATTGTTAAGGGGCAAATTTAAGACTTGAATAATATCAACACATGTCCATGTATGAAACTGAAACACGACTCCTAACACAATAGATACACATATCTACTCAAAAATGTCCATATTTACACCATTTAAACGAGCCTTTCGCGAGAAAACTCGAAATATTTGAAAATTCGCCCTGCCTAACAGGCGTTTGCAAGCTGCACGCTGATTGGCTGGATTGCCCTAGTCTCGCACATCGCGATTGGTCGAAGGCTATTGCTCTGCTGCTATAGTAAAAACATATTTCAAGCCTCTGTACCATGTACGATGACGAATCGGGCCAAAATTGCTGCCTTCAGACAAAACTCACCCCTAAATTGCAAATAGAGCCCATATTTCAGCTATTTATCAGCTCCTGCATGGAAATAAAGCCCTTTATAGCGCATGTGAGGCTGATTTCATTGTAGCGTGTATCTTTACAACTGTCGACCACTGTGTATCGAGTTAACTCATCTCTGTTGAAATAGCTGTAAACAAGCATAAATCAATGCATAATCTAGGTAAAAAGCATGTGAATTAATGGACTATCAACCATTGAAAGTTCGCCTTTTCCAGTCGGTTTTTCTAGCCCTATTGCTATGCCTGAACATGTATCGGGATGAAATATGTGCATTTATGCAATAGAGACCCATATCTTTTCAAAAATGTGCCCTTTAGAGCGATTTGATCAAGCCTTCACAGAGAAAAGTAGAAAAAACGGAAAAATTGCCTTGCCGAACAGGCGTTTACAAGCCGTTCTCTGATTGGCTGAATTGCCCTAGTCTCGCGCGTTGTGATTGGTCGAACGCAAGTGCATTAGGTTCATTGTAGTAGTTTTCAAAGTAGGTCAATCCGATTTCTGGGGGGTATATAAGGCAAGAAAATCGAGAATGCTCATTTTCACAATATCTCGTGAACGAATAACTACATTACAATCATGTCTGGACGTGGTAAAGGTGGAAAGACAAAGGGAAAGGCAAAGAGCCGATCCAGCCGTGCAGGACTTCAGTTCCCAGTAGGAAGAATCCACCGTCTCTTACGTAAAGGAAACTATGCCGAGCGAGTAGGTGCCGGAGCTCCAGTCTACTTGGCCGCCGTATTGGAATACTTGGCCGCTGAGGTGCTCGAACTTGCAGGAAATGCTGCCAGAGACAACAAGAAGACAAGAATCATCCCACGTCACTTGCAGTTGGCCATCCGCAACGACGAGGAATTGAACAAACTTCTATCCGGAGTTACCATCGCACAGGGTGGTGTTCTGCCAAACATCCAAGCAGTACTCTTACCCAAGAAGACCAAGGCCTCCAAATAAGTGTCTCGTCTTCAGCACTTAACATTAAACGGCCCTTTTTAGGGCCACTACACACTTAAGAAAGTCATTGCTATACATGCAAGTCCATCCATATGAAATAATTGATTGCAAGCGTACGTAGGTACATGTGCCTTTTTCTTCCAATTATCATTGTATATCAATTAATTTATTAACCACCCCCTCCCTCCCTCCCTCATACAGCAGTTTGCTAGTGTAGCGGTTGTATGTGTGTCTGCAACGCACAAATACATACATGTTACCCCTCGTTTATCCATATTGTATAGTGTGTTGCGTTATATTTGGTAATGTGTTATAGCAATATTTAAGATATAAACAATTAGATATGATGCGAAGTGAGTAAAGTTGAATTAAGAAATTATATATTATATATTTCTTAACATATAGACATTATAATTAGTATATAAGACCTTAAAAGAAGAGCATTAGATAGAGATAAGGATAAGAACTAGGACGTTGTCGCTTACGAGGAAACAAAGCTGACAGTTGATTTTAGTTGTAAAATAAGCCCATAAGAAGCTTAAGTGTGTGTGTGGCGTTTTTTTTTTTTTTTTTTTTTTTTTTTTTTTGGTTGTCAACTGGGCTCCCTGAAAATTTTTTTGAAGGTCGAAAAATTGCTGGAAATAGCCGCTCGGCCGCCATTAGTAGTGCTCTATGCGTCCCCATCGTATCGTAACATAACATAACATAACTACTTATACTCTGTTTTTCCTTACTCGTAAAATTGAATAAAAAGAACCCTGCGATTTGTGCGTTCGCCTCACATCGCATGGCAGTAAGTCATATATACATCCGTGCACAGCTCGAACTTTCACTGGGCCTTTAATAGGGAGGTATCTTTTATTCCGACTAGATCTATAGCGTTTCAGTGATCGTAGCGCTTCCATGCGTGCATTGTGTTTCTTTGCCGGCCAAAAAACGCTGATAATTCTCGTTTCTAGCCTAAAATGCTCGTTATTTTTATAATTTCTGTCTGTAACACTATCATCCGAGTCCAATCACGCCATGTTTCGGCGCGAGGTACACGTTCGGGAGGATACATTAGCGAAAATGCGGAGCGTCGACAGTGTCAGCAGCGCGAGTCGCTCACTCCAGGGGTCATGTTTCTGCGCATAACTTTTTCGCATCAAATCCTACAGAAATAATACCTACACCATCTTGTAGCTGCATTCTTAAGCTTCATTATCATGTATACTTTGTGGGGGTTTAATCAAGTATTTACGCCGCAATCATCCGATAGGCACACCAGAGAAAACACAAAATACACTACGCGGGTTGAGCACCTGCGGTATTTCTATCAGGTCCGCGCGCGTACTTTTTCTAACGCGGACTGACCTACTTACCGATATATTGTTTCCTGTACAGTTCTAACACAATCATTCTGTTCCCCTGAATACGAAAATGACTGACGCTGTCGCTGCTACTCCCGCTAAGGCTAAGAAGGCTTCCAAGCCTAAAAAGCCATCTACTCATCCCAAATACAGTGAGATGATCACTGCTGCTCTCGGTGCACTGAAGGAACGAAGTGGATCATCTAGACAGGCTATTCTCAAGTACATCAGCGCCAACTACAGTGTTGGAGCCAATGCTGCCTCTGTGAATGCCCACTTGAAGCTCGCACTCAAGTCTGGTGTGAAGAGCGGTGCAATCAAGCAGGCCAAGGGTACCGGTGCATCTGGTTCTTTCAAACTTGGTGAGAAGAAGAAGGCACCTGCCAAGAAGGCTGCTAAGCCTAAAGCTGCCAAGCCAAAGAAGCCCAAGACACCAAAGAAGAAGCCAGCCGCCAAGAAACCAGCCGCCAAGAAGGTTGCCAAGCCAAAGACTGCCAAGGCTGCCAAGAAGCCTGCCGCCAAGAAGGCCAAAACACCCAAGAAGGCAGCTGCTAAGCCAAAGAAGGCCGCCGCCGCCAAGTCTCCAAAGAAGACTAAGGCAGCTGCTAAGCCAAAGAAGGCTAAGACACCAAAGAAGGCTGCTGCCAAGAAATAAACAATTTCATGTTGTTTCTTTTATCCACAAAGGTCCTTTTCAGGACCATTCAATTACTTAATGTTGATTTTACCTCTCTCATTTAATTGTTCAATCCCCAAAGTACACCCACCCACCCGGTTAGAACTGCAAAGCTTAGTTAATAATGCGATTATGAATTTCTTTTCATGGTGCAGTTCATTGATTTGTCTCAATTTAGAGATTTTTAACTATATTTCACTTCACAGATGTAAATTTGAGGCCGGTACATGCAACATTGTTGCTTTTACATATAACAGTATTGCTTTTCCATATAACATTACTGCTTAAACTAGCATGTACATGAGTCTGACATGAAAAACCAAAGTACAGTAAGTTATCGGGCTGTGATGGCTTGCTGAATTTTAGGAGTATACTTGTAGTGTTATCTGCTCAATACTTTTGTACATAATTGTACACTTCAACAGAGTCAATAAAGAGGCCCTGTTGTCCTTTGATGGGCAAATATTCGCAAATTTACCCTGCAATCTGTTCTGCATAGATTATTTACTAACCCAACACCATTTAAAGATGAATGTTAAGCAATGAAAGACAAAATATCAGTCCATTAACACAGGTGACAGGTTTAGCCATATTTTCAAATGTCCCCTAAGTAATTCTAAATACTATGAATTTCATACATTTATCATGTCCTAGTGTAAATCTACCTGCAGTTTAATAAAAACACATATTTTGGTCAATTTCTCCATGGTAAAGTCATTTAATTAGGAAAAATATGTATTTTGATGCCTGCCTAACAGGTCTTTAAGAGCCGATCGCTGATTGGTCCAATGACCCTAGTCTCGCACGTTGTGATTGGCTGTGTGCAAGCCGAACTGCCGTTTGAAAGCCGCTATCTGATTGGTTCATTTTCTATCCGGTTTTTGAAACGAAAAATGAACGTCCAATCAGCGTGCAGCAGTCCATAGCGCGCTTATTTTAACCTTCATTCTTGTTCTTTGGTCATTATTCTACGTTACTGAACGAAGATGGCAAGAACAAAGCAGACCGCTAGAAAATCTACTGGAGGCAAGGCCCCAAGAAAACAACTGGCTACCAAGGCCGCTCGTAAGAGTGCCCCAGCCACCGGTGGTGTTAAGAAGCCCCACAGATACAGGCCAGGAACCGTCGCTCTTCGTGAAATCAGACGTTACCAGAAGAGTACTGAACTTTTGATCAGAAAATTGCCATTCCAGCGTCTGGTCCGTGAAATCGCTCAGGACTTCAAGACTGATCTCCGATTCCAGAGCTCCGCCGTCTTGGCTCTCCAAGAGGCTAGCGAGGCTTACCTCGTCGGACTTTTCGAGGACACCAACTTGTGCGCCATTCACGCCAAACGTGTCACTATCATGCCAAAGGACATCCAGTTGGCCCGTCGTATCCGTGGCGAACGTGCTTAAGTGCATTTACACTGTACACATCACAAAACGGCCCTTTTTAGGGCCACAAATCTCTTAAGAGACTTCTACTTCTGCTGTCTACCACGTATCCCCCAATATAAAACGAAATATATAACTAAGTATTCAAGTCCCCTTAACTTATCAAAACAATCAAGTGTCGTTATAACACATGTGTCTATCTATCTATCTCTGTCCTGTAAGCCAATGTGTATATAGAGCTATTTAAAATACGTAAATTGCTACTAAAGTCCAGCCTATTTCTCCACAATGACTATTTCCCTGACACTTTATAAGCAATATACAAGATCGCAAACTATTTTCGATATTGTAATACTCGCTGCTGATAGTGAATTTTCACGAAATGCTCAATTTTCCTGCTTTTTTTTCAACTAATATCGACGGTTGTCGGTAATATATACGATTTTGTATGTGAACACGACATATTAAGTCAATTCCTATCAACAATAGAGCAAAAAACACCTCAGATATACTGGCCATGTAGAAAAATCGAAAAATAAATTCTGAATCGCGTGAAATTTTCTAAGTACAATAAGTGACAAATCTGCCGTAGCAGGTGCGTTGACCTACTAACCTAGAACTGGTCCTATATAAGTGGCTGGCCGTTTGATAGCGTTCATTCTCAGCCAAAACACTGACTATTCAACATGTCCGGACGTGGTAAAGGAGGCAAAGGTCTAGGAAAGGGGGGCGCTAAGCGTCACAGGAAAGTTCTGCGTGATAATATCCAGGGTATCACCAAGCCAGCTATCCGCCGTCTGGCTCGTAGAGGTGGTGTGAAACGTATCTCAGGTCTCATCTACGAAGAGACCCGTGGTGTACTCAAAGTTTTCTTGGAAAACGTCATCCGTGATGCCGTCACCTACACCGAGCATGCTAAGAGGAAGACCGTCACAGCTATGGATGTCGTCTATGCTCTTAAGAGACAAGGCAGAACCCTCTACGGATTCGGAGGTTAAGCACTTGATAGCTTAATTTCGCTAAAACGGCCCTTTTTAGGGCCACAAAATACTCCCGAATAGCTTTTTCTCTCTCTCATAATTTGTCAACCCATACATACATATAAATCAATTCCTACATACATATATACATATAAATATTAATATATAATATACATTTATATAGATTTCAACCCTAAAAATATCCTATTTTGGCCCAGTACATTTCATTTTTGCTTAACAAAGAGCGACATGTGCTTTTGTATCAATGTTGCTGTCCTGAAATTATAGAGTGCATTTATATGTGTATTTCGTGCATTAAGTACAATTTATTGGTAAAATGTTAAAAAAACACTATGCTTTTTTGCTCTATATACGTCAAATTAGGTTCAATCTCCGCGTGTAATGTCTTATTAGATGCACCGAGGCGCAAGGAATCTAAAACACCCCTATGTTGCACATGTGAAAGGAAAAACAAAAGAGCAATCCACCAAAAACACGATTTCGGAACTCGAAAATTTTCTAAGTGTCGTTAGCTGCTCGCAATTTCAACAGCCAATCAGAATGCTGCATTTGTGCCCACTGTTCGTAAGTAGGTCAATCCGGTTTTGGCCAGCTAGCTCGGCATATATAAAGGAAAATTTCGTTTTGCCTATCATTCATTACTGAGTAATCATGGTAGCTAAAGGTGTTGCAAGCAAAGGTTCGAAGAAGGCCGCCACCAAGGCAAAGGCCGCAAGGTCTACTGACAAGAAAAAGAGGAGGAGGAGGAGGGAATCCTACTCTATCTACATCTACAAAGTCTTGAGACAAGTTCACCCAGACACTGGCGTATCCAGCAAAGCTATGTCCATCATGAACAGTTTTGTCAACGACATCTTCGAGAGAATCGCCGCCGAGGCATCCAGACTCGCTCACTACAACAAGCGATCAACCATCACCAGCAGAGAAATCCAGACAGCTGTCAGGCTTTTGTTGCCCGGTGAGCTCGCCAAGCACGCAGTCAGCGAGGGTACCAAGGCTGTTACCAAGTACACAAGCAGCAAATAAACAATTGTTGTCAGGTGAAAAACAAAAAACGGCCCTTTTTAGGGCCACTCAATCATTTCCGACTGATTACTTCTAAGAATTGTTAAGGGGCAAATTTAAGACTTGAATAATATCAACACATGTCCATGTATGAAACTGAAACACGACTCCTAACACAATAGATACACATATCTACTCAAAAATGTCCATATTTACACCATTTAAACGAGCCTTTCGCGAGAAAACTCGAAATATTTGAAAATTCGCCCTGCCTAACAGGCGTTTGCAAGCTGCACGCTGATTGGCTGGATTGCCCTAGTCTCGCACATCGCGATTGGTCGAAGGCTATTGCTCTGCTGCTATAGTAAAAACATATTTCAAGCCTCTGTACCATGTACGATGACGAATCGGGCCAAAATTGCTGCCTTCAGACAAAACTCACCCCTAAATTGCAAATAGAGCCCATATTTCAGCTATTTATCAGCTCCTGCATGGAAATAAAGCCCTTTATAGCGCATGTGAGGCTGATTTCATTGTAGCGTGTATCTTTACAACTGTCGACCACTGTGTATCGAGTTAACTCATCTCTGTTGAAATAGCTGTAAACAAGCATAAATCAATGCATAATCTAGGTAAAAAGCATGTGAATTAATGGACTATCAACCATTGAAAGTTCGCCTTTTCCAGTCGGTTTTTCTAGCCCTATTGCTATGCCTGAACATGTATCGGGATGAAATATGTGCATTTATGCAATAGAGACCCATATCTTTTCAAAAATGTGCCCTTTAGAGCGATTTGATCAAGCCTTCACAGAGAAAAGTAGAAAAAACGGAAAAATTGCCTTGCCGAACAGGCGTTTACAAGCCGTTCTCTGATTGGCTGAATTGCCCTAGTCTCGCGCGTTGTGATTGGTCGAACGCAAGTGCATTAGGTTCATTGTAGTAGTTTTCAAAGTAGGTCAATCCGATTTCTGGGGGGTATATAAGGCAAGAAAATCGAGAATGCTCATTTTCACAATATCTCGTGAACGAATAACTACATTACAATCATGTCTGGACGTGGTAAAGGTGGAAAGACAAAGGGAAAGGCAAAGAGCCGATCCAGCCGTGCAGGACTTCAGTTCCCAGTAGGAAGAATCCACCGTCTCTTACGTAAAGGAAACTATGCCGAGCGAGTAGGTGCCGGAGCTCCAGTCTACTTGGCCGCCGTATTGGAATACTTGGCCGCTGAGGTGCTCGAACTTGCAGGAAATGCTGCCAGAGACAACAAGAAGACAAGAATCATCCCACGTCACTTGCAGTTGGCCATCCGCAACGACGAGGAATTGAACAAACTTCTATCCGGAGTTACCATCGCACAGGGTGGTGTTCTGCCAAACATCCAAGCAGTACTCTTACCCAAGAAGACCAAGGCCTCCAAATAAGTGTCTCGTCTTCAGCACTTAACATTAAACGGCCCTTTTTAGGGCCACTACACACTTAAGAAAGTCATTGCTATACATGCAAGTCCATCCATATGAAATAATTGATTGCAAGCGTACGTAGGTACATGTGCCTTTTTCTTCCAATTATCATTGTATATCAATTAATTTATTAACCACCCCCTCCCTCCCTCCCTCATACAGCAGTTTGCTAGTGTAGCGGTTGTATGTGTGTCTGCAACGCACAAATACATACATGTTACCCCTCGTTTATCCATATTGTATAGTGTGTTGCGTTATATTTGGTAATGTGTTATAGCAATATTTAAGATATAAACAATTAGATATGATGCGAAGTGAGTAAAGTTGAATTAAGAAATTATATATTATATATTTCTTAACATATAGACATTATAATTAGTATATAAGACCTTAAAAGAAGAGCATTAGATAGAGATAAGGATAAGAACTAGGACGTTGTCGCTTACGAGGAAACAAAGCTGACAGTTGATTTTAGTTGTAAAATAAGCCCATAAGAAGCTTAAGTGTGTGTGTGGCGTTTTTTTTTTTTTTTTTTTTTTTTTTTTTTTGGTTGTCAACTGGGCTCCCTGAAAATTTTTTTGAAGGTCGAAAAATTGCTGGAAATAGCCGCTCGGCCGCCATTAGTAGTGCTCTATGCGTCCCCATCGTATCGTAACATAACATAACATAACTACTTATACTCTGTTTTTCCTTACTCGTAAAATTGAATAAAAAGAACCCTGCGATTTGTGCGTTCGCCTCACATCGCATGGCAGTAAGTCATATATACATCCGTGCACAGCTCGAACTTTCACTGGGCCTTTAATAGGGAGGTATCTTTTATTCCGACTAGATCTATAGCGTTTCAGTGATCGTAGCGCTTCCATGCGTGCATTGTGTTTCTTTGCCGGCCAAAAAACGCTGATAATTCTCGTTTCTAGCCTAAAATGCTCGTTATTTTTATAATTTCTGTCTGTAACACTATCATCCGAGTCCAATCACGCCATGTTTCGGCGCGAGGTACACGTTCGGGAGGATACATTAGCGAAAATGCGGAGCGTCGACAGTGTCAGCAGCGCGAGTCGCTCACTCCAGGGGTCATGTTTCTGCGCATAACTTTTTCGCATCAAATCCTACAGAAATAATACCTACACCATCTTGTAGCTGCATTCTTAAGCTTCATTATCATGTATACTTTGTGGGGGTTTAATCAAGTATTTACGCCGCAATCATCCGATAGGCACACCAGAGAAAACACAAAATACACTACGCGGGTTGAGCACCTGCGGTATTTCTATCAGGTCCGCGCGCGTACTTTTTCTAACGCGGACTGACCTACTTACCGATATATTGTTTCCTGTACAGTTCTAACACAATCATTCTGTTCCCCTGAATACGAAAATGACTGACGCTGTCGCTGCTACTCCCGCTAAGGCTAAGAAGGCTTCCAAGCCTAAAAAGCCATCTACTCATCCCAAATACAGTGAGATGATCACTGCTGCTCTCGGTGCACTGAAGGAACGAAGTGGATCATCTAGACAGGCTATTCTCAAGTACATCAGCGCCAACTACAGTGTTGGAGCCAATGCTGCCTCTGTGAATGCCCACTTGAAGCTCGCACTCAAGTCTGGTGTGAAGAGCGGTGCAATCAAGCAGGCCAAGGGTACCGGTGCATCTGGTTCTTTCAAACTTGGTGAGAAGAAGAAGGCACCTGCCAAGAAGGCTGCTAAGCCTAAAGCTGCCAAGCCAAAGAAGCCCAAGACACCAAAGAAGAAGCCAGCCGCCAAGAAACCAGCCGCCAAGAAGGTTGCCAAGCCAAAGACTGCCAAGGCTGCCAAGAAGCCTGCCGCCAAGAAGGCCAAAACACCCAAGAAGGCAGCTGCTAAGCCAAAGAAGGCCGCCGCCGCCAAGTCTCCAAAGAAGACTAAGGCAGCTGCTAAGCCAAAGAAGGCTAAGACACCAAAGAAGGCTGCTGCCAAGAAATAAACAATTTCATGTTGTTTCTTTTATCCACAAAGGTCCTTTTCAGGACCATTCAATTACTTAATGTTGATTTTACCTCTCTCATTTAATTGTTCAATCCCCAAAGTACACCCACCCACCCGGTTAGAACTGCAAAGCTTAGTTAATAATGCGATTATGAATTTCTTTTCATGGTGCAGTTCATTGATTTGTCTCAATTTAGAGATTTTTAACTATATTTCACTTCACAGATGTAAATTTGAGGCCGGTACATGCAACATTGTTGCTTTTACATATAACAGTATTGCTTTTCCATATAACATTACTGCTTAAACTAGCATGTACATGAGTCTGACATGAAAAACCAAAGTACAGTAAGTTATCGGGCTGTGATGGCTTGCTGAATTTTAGGAGTATACTTGTAGTGTTATCTGCTCAATACTTTTGTACATAATTGTACACTTCAACAGAGTCAATAAAGAGGCCCTGTTGTCCTTTGATGGGCAAATATTCGCAAATTTACCCTGCAATCTGTTCTGCATAGATTATTTACTAACCCAACACCATTTAAAGATGAATGTTAAGCAATGAAAGACAAAATATCAGTCCATTAACACAGGTGACAGGTTTAGCCATATTTTCAAATGTCCCCTAAGTAATTCTAAATACTATGAATTTCATACATTTATCATGTCCTAGTGTAAATCTACCTGCAGTTTAATAAAAACACATATTTTGGTCAATTTCTCCATGGTAAAGTCATTTAATTAGGAAAAATATGTATTTTGATGCCTGCCTAACAGGTCTTTAAGAGCCGATCGCTGATTGGTCCAATGACCCTAGTCTCGCACGTTGTGATTGGCTGTGTGCAAGCCGAACTGCCGTTTGAAAGCCGCTATCTGATTGGTTCATTTTCTATCCGGTTTTTGAAACGAAAAATGAACGTCCAATCAGCGTGCAGCAGTCCATAGCGCGCTTATTTTAACCTTCATTCTTGTTCTTTGGTCATTATTCTACGTTACTGAACGAAGATGGCAAGAACAAAGCAGACCGCTAGAAAATCTACTGGAGGCAAGGCCCCAAGAAAACAACTGGCTACCAAGGCCGCTCGTAAGAGTGCCCCAGCCACCGGTGGTGTTAAGAAGCCCCACAGATACAGGCCAGGAACCGTCGCTCTTCGTGAAATCAGACGTTACCAGAAGAGTACTGAACTTTTGATCAGAAAATTGCCATTCCAGCGTCTGGTCCGTGAAATCGCTCAGGACTTCAAGACTGATCTCCGATTCCAGAGCTCCGCCGTCTTGGCTCTCCAAGAGGCTAGCGAGGCTTACCTCGTCGGACTTTTCGAGGACACCAACTTGTGCGCCATTCACGCCAAACGTGTCACTATCATGCCAAAGGACATCCAGTTGGCCCGTCGTATCCGTGGCGAACGTGCTTAAGTGCATTTACACTGTACACATCACAAAACGGCCCTTTTTAGGGCCACAAATCTCTTAAGAGACTTCTACTTCTGCTGTCTACCACGTATCCCCCAATATAAAACGAAATATATAACTAAGTATTCAAGTCCCCTTAACTTATCAAAACAATCAAGTGTCGTTATAACACATGTGTCTATCTATCTATCTCTGTCCTGTAAGCCAATGTGTATATAGAGCTATTTAAAATACGTAAATTGCTACTAAAGTCCAGCCTATTTCTCCACAATGACTATTTCCCTGACACTTTATAAGCAATATACAAGATCGCAAACTATTTTCGATATTGTAATACTCGCTGCTGATAGTGAATTTTCACGAAATGCTCAATTTTCCTGCTTTTTTTTCAACTAATATCGACGGTTGTCGGTAATATATACGATTTTGTATGTGAACACGACATATTAAGTCAATTCCTATCAACAATAGAGCAAAAAACACCTCAGATATACTGGCCATGTAGAAAAATCGAAAAATAAATTCTGAATCGCGTGAAATTTTCTAAGTACAATAAGTGACAAATCTGCCGTAGCAGGTGCGTTGACCTACTAACCTAGAACTGGTCCTATATAAGTGGCTGGCCGTTTGATAGCGTTCATTCTCAGCCAAAACACTGACTATTCAACATGTCCGGACGTGGTAAAGGAGGCAAAGGTCTAGGAAAGGGGGGCGCTAAGCGTCACAGGAAAGTTCTGCGTGATAATATCCAGGGTATCACCAAGCCAGCTATCCGCCGTCTGGCTCGTAGAGGTGGTGTGAAACGTATCTCAGGTCTCATCTACGAAGAGACCCGTGGTGTACTCAAAGTTTTCTTGGAAAACGTCATCCGTGATGCCGTCACCTACACCGAGCATGCTAAGAGGAAGACCGTCACAGCTATGGATGTCGTCTATGCTCTTAAGAGACAAGGCAGAACCCTCTACGGATTCGGAGGTTAAGCACTTGATAGCTTAATTTCGCTAAAACGGCCCTTTTTAGGGCCACAAAATACTCCCGAATAGCTTTTTCTCTCTCTCATAATTTGTCAACCCATACATACATATAAATCAATTCCTACATACATATATACATATAAATATTAATATATAATATACATTTATATAGATTTCAACCCTAAAAATATCCTATTTTGGCCCAGTACATTTCATTTTTGCTTAACAAAGAGCGACATGTGCTTTTGTATCAATGTTGCTGTCCTGAAATTATAGAGTGCATTTATATGTGTATTTCGTGCATTAAGTACAATTTATTGGTAAAATGTTAAAAAAACACTATGCTTTTTTGCTCTATATACGTCAAATTAGGTTCAATCTCCGCGTGTAATGTCTTATTAGATGCACCGAGGCGCAAGGAATCTAAAACACCCCTATGTTGCACATGTGAAAGGAAAAACAAAAGAGCAATCCACCAAAAACACGATTTCGGAACTCGAAAATTTTCTAAGTGTCGTTAGCTGCTCGCAATTTCAACAGCCAATCAGAATGCTGCATTTGTGCCCACTGTTCGTAAGTAGGTCAATCCGGTTTTGGCCAGCTAGCTCGGCATATATAAAGGAAAATTTCGTTTTGCCTATCATTCATTACTGAGTAATCATGGTAGCTAAAGGTGTTGCAAGCAAAGGTTCGAAGAAGGCCGCCACCAAGGCAAAGGCCGCAAGGTCTACTGACAAGAAAAAGAGGAGGAGGAGGAGGGAATCCTACTCTATCTACATCTACAAAGTCTTGAGACAAGTTCACCCAGACACTGGCGTATCCAGCAAAGCTATGTCCATCATGAACAGTTTTGTCAACGACAT